>CM077115.1:376937790-377316564 GCA_039619475.1 Icerya purchasi
TAAATTTAGGGAATTGAAAGTTTTCGCTATTTCCACTTTTCAGAATTACTTTAGAAGAATGCAAAAAAAAAAAAAACAAAAAAAAAACGTGTCAATTTACTAATTTCCCAAAAATAATTAACAATTACGTCAGTACGCTAGGTCGTAGAAGATTTCCGAAATGGAAACGTTTTTGCATTACGCCTATAACGAAAATGAAGTTGTGTTCATACGCCAAAGATTCATAAAGAGCAATTTACAACGAAAGTGCAACGTTTTCGTGTTATTATAAAATTCATTATTTTAGCAAAAAGTTTACCACGTCATCCTTCGCAAAAGAAAAGTATAGAAGTGCTCGAGGAGCCTATACAATTTTATATTCTTGTCATTTTTATTAAATTTCATTATTAAGTGTTTTCAATAATGACATTTGGTTCCTACCTAAACCAAGCATCGATCAACTGTACAAATTATTTGTTATAGAATTCTTAATTATTCGCGCGGTTGAAGAATTAATCAGTTTCAGCGCGACGTAGATATTTCATTTGAGAATTTCGGGTTGATCGTGCTGGCGCAACAGTAACATTGTCGTTCGTTACACACATTTCATTTCTACGTTTTGACAAAGTCATTCTAATATAGTCTCTATTTATCGCGTAAGGCGTTGGAACGACAATTCTGTTTTTGCAATTGTTGCATCCATTACACTGTGAATCGGAATTTTTTAGTCTTCCGCGTAATCTACACTTTTTCTTTTTTTTTTTCCCCCCACTTAAGATACATTTCCGAATAAAATTAATTACAATGCCCGAATTATTGTTACGGGAGGGTCAGATAAAAGCCGTTCTCAAAAAAACATGTAAGCGCATGTGGAGAAAAACAGCGTTCAGACTTTATCCATTTGGCTCAAATTCGATATTTCTAGTATCCTTTTTTTATCAATCGTGTGATGGTTTCTCGTGAGCACCCTAAAATGATTCGGTCCAGCAGAAGGAAAGAAAAAAAATACGCGCTATATGAATTTTTTTCTCATACGACTTAGCAGAAATAATTCAAGTGCAAACACTGGCACCTAAAGGTAGCATAGTAGCATCAAAAAAACGGTAAAAGTGCTGTTTATTTTTTTTTTTCTTCCGTATCTCACAATATGTCGTTGTTGCGATTAATGGTTGTTTATTGTTATTATTACTGCACGCAGAACATATACACACAGATATATACCATAATAGCAGTAGCGGTAAAGGTATGTACCACTTGGTACACGCAGGGATGCAGTGCTGGTAGGTTTTTACCTCCACTAGAAGGAACCAGATAAATAGTTGCCGATGATGAGATGAAAGCGAAAGGAGGGGCGATTCTTTTGTCTGGCCGCTGTATCTGTCCGTCAAGCATGTGTTTCGCTCGTGTTTATATAAAAAAAAGATGAAAAAGCATTTCCGGGCTGTTGCATTTCTTTTTATAGTAATATCGCATTTATTCGCCGTTTGTTTAGCGAATGTGCTAGCAAGGGCCACTGTAATAACGACCAAGAACAATTTCTGTCGAACATTGTGTCGTCGAATAATTGATCACTGAATGCACGAGCTAATGATAAATTTGACGCGTCGCTGAATTCGGAGTTTTTTTTTTTTTTTTTTTTTGATCGAGTTCGGATACTTTATTTGAAAATAATATAAATGTATGGTTGTTTTTTAAGTAGGAAAAGGTGAAACACGATTCTCGGTGGGCGCGTTTTTTCGTTTTTTTTTTTTTTCATTTCGAATTGTCCCGTAAATTTCGTTAAGTTATTTTCATTTAATTAAGAATTTTTATTGCCCAGCGAACGTTTAAAATAGTGTTAGTTATCGGATAGTTCCGTAATAAATTAAAAAAAGAAAAAAAAATCGTAAAACATTATTTTAAGAAATTATATTTGGATTTCTTCGTTTTTGGTTGTTGATTAGCGAATATACCTAAAACAGAGCTGACCAACATAAAACACCTTTATGCGGTATGAAAAAGAAAAAAAAAATACGATTCTGGTTGTATGTTCTCTTACACAAGTAGCCTCAGATAGTTTATAACCTTACTTAACTTGAAAAAAGGCTTTCGCCTGCCACAAACGGTTAAAACCGTATACAAGAAACAATGTGAAATATTAATAGTGCATTATAGGCCAATGAAATTAACTTCGGAAGATGGTGAAAAATGGAAGAAACTTATTGAAAAAATACTGCTTCAGCGTTGTGTAAATTTTACTAGTACAATATTTTTTGGTATTTATTCATTTAATCGGGTGGTGGTAGAGTGCTTATTTATTTATTTATTTTTTTTCGAATGAACTTTAAGCAATCTGAAAATGGCCCGTTCGCTTATACCGTTGAACGGGTCTGAAGTTTAAATGAGTTTTTGTTGTTCGAGAAAACCGCTAGGCAAAGAAAAGTAAAAGTTTTTTTAAAAAAGGTCATTAGGTCGAATTTTGATTTTCAAAAGGTTGATGCCCCGGGGGGGGGGGTAATATCAGCCGTAGCGAGACTACGTGTGAGATTAATAAAAGCATACAGTTAAAGACACAATTATTTTGGTTTACTTTTTTTGTTTTCGGGTCGTTTTGAACGAGTACCGAACGATAGTACCATTTTAAGTTTTTTTTGGCGCGCCAACAGCTTTGATTCATCAACCAGGAAAGTTAAAATAAGCGGGGTTAAATCGAGATACGATTAAAAGATACAGAATGGAAAAGATTAAAGTACATATAGCTGGAGATGGAAAAGATGAAGGAAGAATTATAAGGAACACCTCCAGTGCTAAGATTTTCGAGTACATAACGGAGCGTGTTCGGAATCAAGGGCGGTTCAAAGAAGATGTGGTTTTGTATATCGCATATGGCAGTAGCGATAGAACATTCGCGCTGGAGGCAATCGGGAGAGGAAGACAGGGAAAAATGAAAACGCGAAAAGGGGAAAAGAGAGTGATTAAATAGCGGTTTGATTATTAAAAAAGTAGTCTCCTACTACAACGGATGAAATAAAATTAAGAACGAAGTATTTTTTTTTAGTCGTTTACCCTACGCTGGGCACACCAGCGGCCTTGACCCAACAACATGATAATTCAGTAGATAGAAAACTAAATAGGCATTCACGAATTGGAACTCATAAAGGACAGCAGCGGCGGAACAACTGAAGGCAATAGAAAGGAAATCGGTATCGTTAAAGGGAGAGTAGGAAGACCCAAAGTTAAAATTGGGCGTATAGAAGGGAACGTTCGTTAAGAAGTGCAGAACGTTCGAAAAGGATATGATTTGAATCAAAAATACAAGGAGGCTCGGAAGCGTGAAGAGAGTAGTATAGGAGATGGTAGGTCCAGTCTGCGTTTGTAAAATTTACAGAAAAAAACAAAAAATAAAAAAAAAAAACCGCCTTCTTTCGAACGAAATTAATTAAAACTAATTAACTATCAGCACTGTTTTTCTTATCCCAAGTAAAATCGGCTTTAGTCTAGGGATAAATTAAAATTTACGACAATATATTATTGTATTACCGAAATTTGTCCACATTTCTGTAGTAATATGTAAAGGGAGAAATGGGCACTTTTTCTCCGGAAAAATTAACGACAAGCTGTGGAACACCGATTTTAAAAATTCCCTTAATTAATTATCACACGGGGCCGTGTTTGTTTAAGACGAAGGGCGACTCAAATTATCAGTTAATATATATATATATATATATATGAGTTTTTGTAGATTTCAGTGTGGTTAGGGCAGTCAAATTAGTTTATTCTGCGGTAGTGATTGGTAGTTGCGTTCATTCTCATTGAAACGGTGTATTTTTTTTATTATTTTCATTCAGTGTACGTTGAGTGCAGCAATTTATGAGGTGGTACTACGTATATGTATAGTAAAAAAAAAAAAAAAAAAAGAAGAAAAAAGCATTACACTTATATCAGAACAAAACGGTTCAGGAGGTCTTTCTTTTTTTTTTTTTTTATTATTGTAATGATGGTGGACCTAGTTTGCATTATAGCATCGAAAAAAGAAAAAAAACAAAGTCGGTAACATTTAGAGAAATCACCATGCTACAAATACTCCTTTTATGTAATAATGAAAATCATTTGCAAAAACCAGTTACACGAAGAAAACTCAGAAAAAGGACTGGACGCTGCTTGCAAAATGGTTGGACGAGAAAAGAAAGCCGTTATGTAAATTATGCCCGATACCGAACAGTGCTTTTGGATTATTCAGGCAGTGTATGGTAAATGAATGGACGAGTGAAAACGGTGATCGCTAACGGTAGACTCGGAAAGATGAAAGATTATTATGGAAGTCGAAAAATCTGTCTGTCTGTATATCTGTACGCGCTGATCTCATGGACTAGTGCAGTGCGATTTGGTTCCAGTTTTAGTCTGATTCCCGTGTTGAGGTTTTGGTACATAATTTATCAGTTTCGGTACGATTGAATTATGGGAATTTCGTTGATGTACAAGTTCTAGATAACGTATTAACTTCTGGCGCGCAAGTAAAAACATCTCCGCCTCTTCTTTTTTTGCGTTACTCAAACCACTAAACCTCCATGATAGGTTCTAAACATACAAGCCGCGCTCCTAGCCTCTAGCTGCTGTCAAGGACGTCGCCAATCGATTGGCCAGAGGGGGGCAAAATGAGTTGCCAGCGCCAGGAAGGAGGGGGGGGGGGCAAGATAATAAAAAGAGGATATGAATTATAAAAAAAATAAAATTTATAAATTGTAAAGGCTTAATATTTTATTAAACAAGAATAAAATCTTAATTAAAACATAATTTTCGTGAGTTTCTGGCAAATTGTTCTATTACTTTATTATAAAAGTCTTCCAAATTGTCCATGATTACACGTCTATGAATACTCATCATGGCCAGTTGATTAAAAAGTTTCAAGGCTATAGGAGGGGCAGAATAATAATAATAATAATAATAATCAAATCAAATCATTTATTTTATTATTATTATTATCCAAATTTCCATTTATGCGCAAAGTTGCGCGACTAATGGATTACAGATTAACAATAAAAAGTACTGAAAAAATAATAAATAAATAAATAAATGAATATTATAAAAAGTATAACAAGAAGAAACAACAAGTAAATAAAATAAGTAAACACTTCTTTATATAATCGTAAAATTTTATAAAAAAATAAAAATAAACCGCATTCTAGATAATTCATTTGAAAAGAATAATTAAAAATGTAATCTCTTGTACAGAGAATTATAGGTGTATACGAGTATAGAAAAGATGGGGAAACATAATTAGATTAATTAAGAGGAAGGTGAAGGGAAAAATTGATATAGGTAGCAGCATAATGTGCTGGACGAAAGTGGAACTAGTAAGCTAATCAAATCATCATGGAGTCGTATCGCTCAATTTTGAGCATCGTGATTGCCTATTTGTACACTAGCAGTACAGAATAGGAATAAGAAAGAAAGAAAGAACGAATATATTTATGCAAATTACGATACAACATAACGTTAGCAGTACAAGTTGAACTAGCGTATCGACGAATTGTCTTACCGCACGATGCAACATATAAAAAACGATTATAGGTTATTACAATTAAAAATTTAGCAATAGTGTCATTGTAGGAAAAAATTTAAAAAAAAACCTACGCGCAGATATGATGAGTGGTTGGGAATAAAGTCTGCTTAAGGAATAAGGATTCAGATACAACAAGTGAGGAATAGCACTGCGAGTGAAAAAAGGAAAACGTTAATCTTATTACAGACTGAGATTAAGTGCTTCTATTAGTTTTTAAACCTATGCCGCTTTTTATAATTCCTTAAAAGATTCTAAGCATTGAGGGAAGAGAATTATATACTATCGCTGCTTTATATTGTATCTGTAGTCTTGTATGAAACTTATTAAATTTAGGAATAATAGCCATGAAATCATTTGCTGACTTCGTGCTACCTTCCCGAATTTTGATATTAAATTTTGTACTATATTTATTTATGAATAACAATAAATTCTATATAACTGTTCTAATTGTAGTAACCCATGATTATTGAAGTCGTTGGTGCTAAAGACCGAAGGTTTTAACTATAGATTTTTGTAGTGATATTACGTGTCTTAAATGATATTTTGCAGTCCCCCCCCCCCCCCCCCAAAAATATTAATCCGTATGCCAACACTGGTTGATGTAAGGCTATATATAATCCACATAAATGACATGTGGGAAAATATTTCTGCAGGTAATATAGAAAAGGTATTTCATAACTTTCTTAGAACATATTCTGGATACTTAGCTCATTTTAACTTAACAATAAAAATAATAATAATAGTAACATCCTCGAAAGAAAGGAAAAATTGAATAAAGGACGTAAATAAACTTGCATTAATACGCGAGTGACGCGTGGGCAACAGCTAGCAGTTAAAGTATGGAGAGTTTAGAGAATATGTGAATAATATGAGGGAACAACAGTGAATAAAAAAGAAAAACAAATTGTATATTCTTAAAATGATGGCTGAGGGTGACCTTTATTTGATTTGAGTTAAATTTCGGCTCCGACATAGGATGTACAGAGAGAGGTCAAGAATCTTCAGCTGAACGTGTTTTTGTTGAAACGTGATGGGGGTATATTTCTCGGAGTGGAAAAAAGTCTTAACATAAATTTGTTGACTGAAACATCAAAAGAAATTAAAAGCATTAAAATTTAAAACGCGAGGAAGCAGTTGGGCAAGTTTATACGGGTAGTTTGTGAAATAAGTGAAAATATTACGAGGAAGATGGGGTGACGAAGAAAGAATAAAAAAACAGGTACGACCGTAGCGATGACAGCAGTGTAACTTTCAGAAATAATACTGCACTCTCTAATAAATATTTCGGCAAATAAAGTACAAATTTACGATTAAAGTCGCGCGAAATTGTAACATAGACACATAGTACTGAATTAGCGCATGTTCGCATTAGTTACGTGATACGAAATGGAAATAATTTTTTATGATAATATTTATTAAGCTTTTTTTTTTCTTTTTGCATTCGCAGTTCAATAATAATTGCGTTCGATAAAAAAATAGAATTATAATATTTCAGAAATTTAAATTACAGCGCGATTATTAAAGAACGCCGTGCGCCGAGAGTTTTCAGTTGCCAATACAATTGTTTGCATTCAAATACGAAATATTCATCAGCGATTCCGGTTTGCTGATGTGGACTTTACTTAAAGCTGTTTTAGTTATTACATTAGTAATACGGCCAAAACTAATGGAAATGGAACGGAGGGAAAAATCTGCTAATGACTGAGCTAGAACAATCGGACACTATACTTCATTGAAGTTTTAAAAATCTACGGCGACTAATAAAAAATTAATGAAATCTATTAAAACGTAATCGTTGATAGTCGTGTTGAAATGGCAAACTATCACGCATATTATCGTTAGGCAGTACCAAGCAACCATTCTTAGTTGAGAAGACGAATTCAATTGAATGAAGACAAGAGAATTAAAGATTCAAACAGGTGTGTTTACATGCGGGTGAAGTCGCTGGAAAGAACTGCTATGTGTGTATATAAAACAAAGTAATTTTTCACGTGCGGCTGCTTGTCTAATAGTCTGCCTGCTCATTTGTGCGCGCCAATCTGAATAACTATCGAGCCGATTTTGTTCCAGTTTTCGCCAGGAGGGGATAGACTGATTTTTGAGAACGATTGCTGTGTGCGATTTATAAGTATTTAACGTAATTTACCCGATTTACCGGGTTAGTTGATGCAGTACTGAAAACAGAGAGTCGTTCGATAAAATCGAAGAAGAAATGGAATAAAATGTTTCAGATTAAGTAAAAAAAAAAACTAATTTCTGGCATCGTCTCGTTGTAGGGCGTCTCCTGTAACAAAGGAGCTAGCAAACAATTTCGAAAAAAAGATGCCTTTATGTTCGCCGTTTATGTTCGTTACGTTTGTTCGCTTATATCTTATGTCCACATGCGCACTTGATGAGTTCATTGGAAGGAGTACTGACTGGTCAGTGGTGGTCCGATACGAGTATATCGGTGAGCATTGAAGAGCAGTGCGATACGCAGTGGTCATCGAGTAACGTTAAAAAGGAGTCTCCCCTTGGAGATGTACTCTCTCTCTTTGCTCAGTATAATCGCATAAAAATTAGCCAAAACATTTTTTCATTAGACTACAGTTAAATTTGAAGGGCGATAAACGCGAATGGTTTAAAGTATTACTAATGTCACTTACCATATGGGAATGTAGATTCGAATAAAATGAATCTGAAAGCTCCAAAGCGCGATTTTTATCATGGCCGGAATTTGAACTATCCTTCAACCAATACCCCTCTAGAACTTCACGCAATATAGAAGGTTGTTATCATTTTCGGTTGCTCTATCCGCCTCATGATATTCAAAAATATTTACACTAAAAATAGTGAAATAAAATAGTTTTTTTTTTTAATAAAAAATGTTTACTTTTTTTGTTGAATTATCATGCTTTATAAAGGCTTCATTAGAATATTTCAGAAATTTAAATTGCAAATAGATTACACTAAACAATAACGTAGCAGGAATTTCAATATTTTCTGTATATCGGAAATATGACGAGTATAATTTACATTCAAATATCCTTTCTTTTGTCGCGGACTGTAAAGTTTGTATCAATTATTATATCAGTAATACGAATAAAAGAAAGGGAAACGGAATAAAAGAAATAAATCATTAAATCTTTGAACGGTTTGATGTAGTATAAAAAGAGCGAAAATTAATTCAAACAAACATTAGGATATGCGGATGAAAATGCTAGTAAGGGATTATATTATATATGTATATAAGTAGGATGTTTGATCATATTTACATATATTCGTGAAAAAAAATTATTATGATGAGGCGCGAAAAAAAGGGCGGTAAAATAGCTCTTGAAAAATATCTTTTCGACGAAGTAGTTCTAGGGAAACGTAAATAAAGGTGTTACGGATTATTCTCAGCTGTGGATAAAAAGTGAAATTAAAAAATAATCCAATGAAACCTCTGACGCTGTAATTTTTTTTTTTTTTTTTTTTAGGCCTGGCGCAGAACTATTTGGCCATCAATCAATCATTTTATCTATATATTAAGTACCCTCCTCTCATTAAATTTATTCCTATCCTTTATCGTTGCAACAGCGCTTGCTGACGATGCAACTGCGTTTTTCTTTTGTTTTATTTTCTAAACAAAGAGAAGCCTTTCACCATCCATTATCTCATCGGTTAGTTCCTTTATATTGTCCATATCTGACCGAATCAAAATTTAACTGACGGCTCTTTTCTTTTTTGTTGTTTCTGGTTGTAGGTCCTTAGCTGACGTGCCCAAAGGGGGGATCTAAAAAAAAAAAAAAAAAAAAAGCTTTATCTTTACCCGATTGGAAGTAGAGGAAAAAATAGAATCGAATAAAGAAAAAGTACCGATAGAAAATGGGTGGAAAGAATATAGGAAGTTTTTAATAAGTAGGGAAGTGTTGGAATGAGAATTTTACGGCAATTTGAAATTGTGCCTGGTAGGCTTGGAAAAGTTTTCTTTAAGGAGCCAATTAATGTTGTCAATAGTTAAGCCTCCACGTGCTTTCCAGAATTAAGAACGTTGATGTGCCGGAGTGAACAATTAAACGGAGGCATTTGGCGAATGGGATGATAAAGTTCTGTACGACATGGTTGGCGACGGCGGATGAATTCAAGCATTCGGGGAAGCGACTATTAAAAACTAGGGAGCGCTTCGCTGGAGAATTTGTCTGCAGTGCAGAAACTGCCCCACAGCGCTCGGAATTCATAAAGGAGAGATTACGGGAACCAAGATAGAGCAGTGAAAGAGAAAAGAAAAAACACGGGGGATTGGGAAAAGAAAAAAACAAGGGGGGATTAGGAAAAGAAAGCTATTTAGTTACGCGTCTAATGAGAAAATTTTCTGAATTCCGGGACGAATATTTTGAAGCTTGTGCGAAGTAACGTATTTCCCTTCTCTTGATCGTGCGACTTCGGAAAGCACTCTGTTTCCGTGTAACATTTTTCTTAATGCGAGATCGTATTTTCTCTGTTTCGATTTTCAATGAACAGTCCCGTTTTTTTTTTTTTTTTTTGAATATTCTCTTGTATAAACGCTGAGAGATTTTGTGTATCGTGAAATGATAACGAATAGAGAGAGCCATGAATACGGTAAAGTTTATCGCAAAACGAAAAAAAAAAGGAAGAAAAGAACAATAGTCGTAGCTGAGAATCTGTTGATTACAGTCGAATTCAGTGCTGGAAAAAGAAAATATTTTCATAATCGGACTGTAAGCTGTCGCTGTAATAATAGGCTTTAATTTTAATTTTAAATGAGAATATTTGATTAATCATGGCGTATTTTGGTTTTTTTTTTTTTGCGTTTTTTTTTTTTTTTTTTTTTTTTTTCCCGGTTAGACCTACGAGGAGCCGTTCAAGTACAATCGATCTATTAAAAATTTAAAGCTTTCACAGTGATTACTCATAATAAATAAATTTTCGGAAACAACTGTGTTTTAAAACTTTTTAAAACACAGTCGTTTCCGAAAATTTATTTATTATACAATCGATCTAGTTTAATCACAAGATACAGTGCGTTTGTCTTTCACTTTTAGTTGATAATTTAAATTTATTTATTCTAAAAATCATAATAGTTGGATATGAGAGGGTACCTTTAAAAGGTTTTTATTTATTGTATAATATAATATAAACGTGTACGGGAATGATTAAATCAATCGATAGAGAAATCAAAATCGCAGGGTTATAATTCTGAAACAGTAGTCGTTAAACTTGACATATATGTGACACACATCGTTTATACCTTGGAGCATTTTTAATCCGGTGTGCATTCCGAATATTTTTTCACCTAAAAATTAATATTTTATTTATAACTATCTAGTTGTTTCAAAAAATTGATACCTCCTCCGAATAATTGTTCGCGCATTTTTCTTATTTGAACACTCTCTCATCTATCAGATTCGAGCTTTCTTCATTTACGTCTCCCCGTGAAATTTTATTTTTACTTGCGCTTTTAGTCATTCAAAAAAGAGCTGGTGTTGCCTATTCCCACAATCCCCGGCGAGTCTTCCGCTTTTTTGAATTTACCTGGTTTTGTCTTATCCAGCGCAACTTCTTCCGGTGTTTATATTTCCGTAAATGAATATTCAATTTAAATCCTATCGTTGTTCTCCTCCTATAATGATAGACTTATTAAGTGTTATTCTACACCTTTGTCCGTTCGGTACGATTTCCGTTAATAAACATATCCCCGTGGCGCGGTGGAATAAGTTTTTTTGAACCTTGTTAATTTTTTTAAAACATTTTTTAATTTCAGTTTTTCGCTTCTCCGTTCTCGAGATTTTCACACCGCGTATTCTACTAGGAATGGTATTATTATGGAGCAGTGTAATATCGTCGTAGTGACAATATTGGCTATATGGTGTGCGTAGCCGTTATCTGAGCATGTAGAATTTTTAAAAAGCGATTGTGTTGTTTCTAGGAAGACATTTCGTCGATTAATTTGAAATTATTAACTAACTCTGCACATATTAAGATAACTATGACGAATGCGATTCTAGATAATGGTTTTGTTAAATGGTAGTTTTACAGGTTTTTTTTTTCCCCGTTGTTTGATACTAGCATCTTGTGGCCTACTAATCTTACCAGCACAATATAGACATTACAAGAGCTGTAACATCTCTGTCTACCTGTGTAATAATTTTACTCCTAAAAATAAACAGGAATACTTTTTCCGCCCCCCTACACAGTTAAATTGTTCGGAGGAAATTACTACTTTTCAGAAATCAACCCTCCGAAAAACGTCACTCGGTTTGCATCATAGCAAGGGCAGGACAGCAACAGATGGTTAATATCCTTCACATATGCCGATGAAACATGTTGATTGCAAGATGCTTCTGAAGAACTTCTGTTCGAAAAATTCATTTTTACCCGGATATATATCCTGCGTATCGTGATAACAAATTTTCCTGTCAGTCATAACGGGATATTCTTGACAATTCTTGCCGCGGACGTATATGTCAATTTCGATTGACTGACGTTATAAAATTTCCCTTGTTTCTGGCCGCTTTTATTGTATCTAACCGATCTTTCAAATTATTTAATTCTGGATCGCAAATTTTTCCCAGTGATGAAGGGAAACTGGATAACCCACGCCAGCGTCATCATTTACAGTAATTTCATACTGACCATGCACGTAACAGAATAAGGTGTTTCCTGTCTGTGTTATACGTAAACGACTTTTTTTGATTTCATATATTAATGGATGACATACACCGACGATGTGGACACCGCGTTTAAACAATAATACGATATATTAAGAATCTTTCATTTTTATTCAAATCGTTCAGCACGCGCACACACACACACACGCACATGTATATATATATATATATATAAACTCGGCCATTTTGGCCTCGCAAGGGGCTGTGCCTCTTGACTCCTCTTGTTTTTATTTATGTCTCTTTCTCTTCTATACTTTGTATAAAATGATCAAAATTTGCAATCTAATTCTTAGGCCGGCTGCCATTAGATTTTATAATGAAAAAATGTCCCTATTTTATATATTAAAAAGTAAATAAATTTTATTAAACTACCGAAACAACTTAACATAATACACACGTATAAATAATACGTTTTTTTCACGAAAGCAGCTCCACTACCAATTTTTTTGCTTCTATTCAGATTTGTCCGTAAAAATAAGTATGTAGATTTTTATAATACGCTGAGACCAGAAAATTAGCTGCGGATTGTTTTGAAACATATCACACACTCTGTTATATAAGGACGTATATTATTTCGTTAATGTTATATGTAACAGAAAAATATGTGGATGGTTAGGATGGAAGGAGGGCGGGACCGTACCAGACATCAATGGCATTTTATTTATAATAAATCTCTAAGTACTTGAAATAGTTAGAACCTTTTCTCTCGATAATTTCTGAAAATGGCATGGAGGAGAGTCCGCATTGTATGGTCTTGTAAGAAGATTTGACTGTAAACATTTTTAAGTCCAGTTCTATTAAAATATTATTAAATCTCTCTGTTTATACACGATTGTTTTTTTTTTTGTTTTTTTTTTGTAAATAGTTGGATAAGCCATCATTTCTGCTGTAAAAACCGCACTAGGAAAAATATTATTGCGTTCACTCCACCACTCTATTCTATTTTTACGTACAGCCTTAAAAGCCTTTCTTATACAACTTGTTGAGCTAATGAGTCTAGACGATGCAGAATCAAATAACGGCTTACCCCAGTCAGGGGAATTTGAAGCCAGTCTCTTCTAGGTGTATTTGCTGAACGTAGTTAAGTAGAGTCCATCTGCTAAATGGTTTACATTATATATTACACAGGTGCGAAAAAGAGTCTTGCTTTCTCCTAAAAAAATCAAAGAGCTCTTCAATTTTTTTTTTTTTTTTTTTTTTTTTTTTTTACCTTGGGCGCGTCAACTCAGGACATTTACCCAGCACAAAGGACTAACAAAGCTCTTCAACTTTTCATTCTCAGTTTTTTCTTCTTCTAATGAAGGAGCATACGCAAAGGTGCTACTACTAAAGTCATTGACCTAGATGTGTCATCTTCTAGCTATTCTGCCCGGTTTTATGTTTGAATCACTTTACCAGACCCTCTATATGTAAAGTCGATTTATTGAACCGGCTGCAATTTCACGAAACTTTCTTTGTTTGTTTCAGAAACAACCGCGTCACACATTCCAAATAGGAATCCGTAGTTCCAATAGATCTGAACACGTTCGCTTTCTTTGCCTCATTTCGAATTCGCATTTTTTACTGCACCGTAGTATAAATTCAACTCTTTGTTTACCATATATATTGCGATGCTTCTTCTGTTATCCATGGCGTCAATTAAAGTATAAAGCAAGTCTCATACATGTCCTTGATAAGGGGTATTTGTGAAGTTAAGCTTTTCATAATTTCATAGTGGTACTAAGCCTAATGGATCTGATGAGAATATTGAGACCAGTTTCTTTCTATTTTTGAATTATCTTTACTTGGATAATTCTCCGGTATAACCAATATCCAATTTCAGAAATTAGGTATAAACCTGAGAGCGACTTGGGTCTGGAACGAGACAACTTTCGAAAACCCATGATACCTCCGATTTGGTAGCCAGAAGTACCTTAACCACTAGGAGGCTACCGCGTTGCCTTAATTATTGGATAACAGAATAGTGCATATTTTTTAGAAATACTGGATTAATTCTATTAATTCGTAGAATCGGTAAAATCATTATTCCAGTTTCCTCTTCGTTTAATTTCCATTTTTTACAACTGAAGAAGAAATCACGATTTGGTTCGCTTAGCCTACTGTTTTATATTAGTTTTTATTTCTGTCATTATTCGGAGATGTGATCACACTACCGATAGCGGTGCGCAAGGTACAACGGATAAAGAGAGCAATCTAAATAGATACTCGATATTAAACAACCGTCAAATCTACCGAAGAATTATTACTGGATCGTTATACTGTACCGCGAACTCTCCGTTATGGGTTCTCCATCATTGAGCACTAACTTGTATTCGAGAATATTCGAAGCACTTCTTCTATTATCATCGCGATCACATTCTGAAATTAAATTTAACGCATTAAAATCCTATTCGAAAAAAACAAGTCGGCATCGCATCCACGGATTAGCTACTTTACTGGGATTACCTCTTCCGAATCAATAATACGATTAGGTGGAAAATAATTAGAAAGGTGCATTCGTGAAAAATTATCATAATTAACACGCGCAGAGCGAATTCGATCGACTGTCATTAGTGAAAGTTGTTAAATTTTTACGAATTAGATTTTTACTTTTGACCAAAACAACAGTCATCTTCTTTATTCATCGCGGTGAAAGTTATTAACCAAAAAATTATTTTTTGTCTTCCCTAGTAGTAGCAATATATATTCAGCTTATGATTTTTCAGAAAAATATCCAAATCGGCTTTATTAGGCTCAGAGAACACTACTTGAATAATTACACTGCAAACATTTAACACATAGGTGATATTAAAAAAGAGGCGCATGGGGACGTGCAACGGAAAATAAAATTCACGCACTATTGAATTTTATGATTATCACAATATGACGATAAAAGTCGAACCACTAGCACTCATTTCCTGAAACTAATTAATCGCATAAATCATCTCAATTGGCACTATGTTAAAGATATGTGAAATAATCAATAATTATCCGTTGAAATTAGTTAACTATTTATTTATTTATTTCTCATTATTAGTCCGAATTATAGGCGTTGTTTTGTATTGTTAGAAGCTTTTCGATCCGAAACATTTACCATTAAGTATTATTTGCGTCATTCCTTCAAAATTGATTGAGCAGGTTTCATTGAATTAATCGCGGTGTATTTATTACTTAATTTGGACACTTACCTGTCTACTAAATTCCTTTAAAATAACCTTACTCATTTTCTTCTATTCGTCGTCCGGAGACATAAAATTACAAAAAATAGTTCGTTCATCGGAAGTTTGCGGAAGTAATTTAGTCTAGATCGTAGTTCCCCTTATAGGTTTGGGTTCAGAAATACAGGAGTAGTTCTTTATTAGTTTTTCGAATTCTTCTGTCAAAAGAGAAAACCGGTTTCTACAAAATCAGATTTTCTTAAAAGTAATTCCAATGAAGCCTCTCTTGACATTATGATGTGACGCAATCAATTCATTAATTTGAGTTTCTGTTGGCGGTTTGTAACTGATGCGATGGATGACCTTTACAAAATACAGAAATCGGTGACGATGCAAACCTCCTCTAAATGCTCGGGGATCTTGCACATCGAATACATCTAGCGCTTCTTTTACATTTTCTAGACCAGATGACCTCAGACATCTAGAACACTAATATTACGTCGTACAATGGCAAATCTTACATTCCATAAAGTTAATAATAATTGACTTCAAACGAAATCTGCTCATATGAGCTATATATATATTTAATTTTGTTTTCAGTGTTAATCTTCCTTTTTAATCGTTTAATATTACCACCAGCTGTGAACGGATAACAGTCGGTCATTTCTAAAATTCAGAATATTTGACTCAACACCTAATCACACCAAGCCGAGAGACTAGCTATGATGGTGTATGTACTCACAAACTTTTTATCCATTAGCTTCGAAACAGTGCCGAGAAATCAGATCGTTAGCGGTTAGCTGAAGTTTTATTATCCCGAATTAAACGTTCATCGGTAGTATATATTAATAAATAACGGGTGATTTTTTAGGGAGTTAAGTTTTTCAGGCTGGCAGCACTGGTTGGTATTGGCGTCCAAACGTCGTCATCTGTCAAAGTCAAAAGTTTTCACTATACTTTCTGCCATTTCATCATCATGGAAAGACTTGTAAATAAGCAACGACGATTGCGATATGGTTGAAATTTATTATCAAAAACCAGTGCTCTGTGAAAAATGTGCATCGTTTGTATCGACCTGGTCAATCAACAATTTGTGCTGTTATCACTAAATTTCGCACCAAATTTGGTGATAACAGCACGAATTGTTGATTCACCAGGTCGATTATGATGACCATAATATGGTCGTAACAAACGATGCACATTTTTCACAGAGCACTGGTTTTTGATAATAAATTTCAACCATATCACAATCGTCGTTGCTTATTTACAAGTCTTTCCATGATGATGAAATGGCAGAAAGTATACTGAAAACTTTTGACTTTGACAGATGACGTTTGGACGCCAATACCAACCAGTGCTGCCAGCCTGAAAAACTTAACTCTTAAAAAATCACCCTATATAATCATTACGAGTCTCGCTACCGGAAAACTTATTTGTAGTAATTTCTCCGTTATTTTCTAAATTAGTATTACTCTCGCTATTATTATCGATGTACAATCGATTCTGTTTACTCGACTGGGCTAAATGTACATAACCGATTTTGTTATCATTATCGTTGTCAATCGTTTTTGTACCGCGTTACCTGACTTTCACTTAATGCAACATCATCCGTCCTATCCCCGTTAGCATCCGCCTGACGATTAAATTCGCTCTACACCCGAAACGTCAAGTGTAAAATATTCGAAACGACGCGCACTTTTATTAATACGGTCGTGAAAGAATTGACACTGTTAAACTTACACGCGTGACTCTTCACACTTAAATTTGTCGCTGAGAACTGTCTGTCTCGGGAGTAGTGAGTCGATTGCGGTTCTACTCGAATAAATTAGGCTTCAATCAGAAGAAGCGAATGACCAACTTGAGTACTTCGATAAAGTGTGAAATACAGAGAGCTACTTGAACTCCTTTCCAGTATCCGTATTTTGTTGTACAGGGGGGAGGACTCGGTGTTGCGAAAATAAAACCTACAACTTTGGAGCGGGCTCGTGGTTTTCTCCTTACACTCGCACACACACACACACACACACACATATATATATACAAGCGTTGTCCGACAACGACTCAGGGGGAATCGGGTTTTTATGGCTCGTGAGAAAGTAAAATTTTTCATTTTTTGTTAACTTGTCGCATACATCCGATTTGAGCGTATTTATGAAAAGGAAAAAGTATGAGCGAATTGTAAGAAGAATTTCGGTAATCAAATTAATAATAAGCCGTTATTGTGATTACCAAATGATTCGGGTCACAATGCAGATTCGTTTGAGTTCAGTAAAACTCCTTAAAAAAGTTTAGATGCATTTGTGATTTCTTTAGCGGATGGCGCGTTTGTTCGATAACAGCAATCACCTTTTTTTTCGTCTGTCACGAAATTTACAGAATCTACAAAGTTTCCTTTTTTTCCTTCGTGCTGCTAGAATTCCGGTTCGGAATTTGCATGTCAAACCTATGTGCGTGCATTGCGTCTAATGCGTCAAGTGTTTCCGGAATGGTACCGGTAATCGGGTGTGGGCCACCATATTTCGGTTCGCAAGTATATGTAACCAGTACTTCATATCAGTTTATATCATCATTGACGACTGTGGTATATTTTTAATGTTTAAAATGCACACACAAAAGAAAAGAAAAGAAAAGAAAAAAAAATAAAATAAATAAATAAATAAATGTCCATTACTGTATGTTTTCAGAGCATCTGATTAAAATGGGAAAGCAGTCGACATATGGTAATTTGCAGTAATATGATATTATGAATATTCGCGAAAGCCCTTATTTCGAGCATCTGCAAAGTGGAAAAAGTTAAACAAGTTGAAAAATACAATACAGAATAACGTACTAAGTCTCGCAACCGCGTACAAATCATATTCTGTCCATGTCGGGAATTTCCAATACAGCGCTCTTTTTACAGTTGACTAGCGACAAATTTTTTCTAAAGTGTAAAATCGATCTCAAGTGACGAATTGCTACTCACATTGGACATGTAAAATTTGGGAACTATCACCCTGGTCAAAAAAGATCTATATATAGAGGTACCTATTTAAAAATGATCAGACGTGTAATGTTGACAATATTAGAAATAACAAATTACCTTATTACATCATGTATGGTACTCAGCGAATTACGGATTATTCTACGAATCCTTTTTTTCCGATCTTAACATAAAAATAAACCTAACAGCGCTCTATCTTAGAGAAAATTATTTCGCGGAGTTCTTCCGACTACGAGTGCATCTCTGTTGATACGATTAAATGTGGCAGCATTGCATTGAGGGAAGAGAATCGCTGTTCAAAAGAGAACCTTTTAAAATATTTACATAATATACTTATCGTATGCTGCAGGGATGGTAGTAATTTCTAAAGCATATATTTAGGGGGGGGGGGGGGGTCGCGAAAAATAGAAAGAATTAAAGATATGAGAAAAGTTTAATAATACATTACGGGAAGTGATAAAAGATATTACGCGGGAAATGAAATGAAAATGGTTATTTCGAACGGGGATATTCCTGGGCATAGCAGAATTGGTGTGATGTAGCGCATGAAAGATCGGTCATTCCAATTAACGATATTAAATATTACATCGGAATGAACTTGAAACTATGGTAAAAAATAATGATTATCCAACGAGAAAATACATTTGGCGAGTTAAAAGAAAAAAAGGAAAAAAAAACTATTGCGGTAAATATTATTACAATATCAAAAAAGTAACAGATTACTCGTAAACCTTGGTTTTCAAATAACACAGCGCGAGATTATATTCGTCGTTTGATAAAACTGAGAACAGCAAAAGGCCGCGGGCATTAAAAAAATTGGAATAATAAACTCTCAGACTTGTGCGGTTCAGAGGACCATCTAGAGAACTGTAAAATGTATGCTGTTAACCGGTACGTGTGTGTAGCGAGTTAATTAAAATATACCGCATTTTACCCGTAAGTATTGCATAAGTGATTTCGAACTACCTCGCGTGTTGTTTTTTATGGAATAACAAATATAGTAGCAAATTTAGTTTACCAATTCATCCTAGTAAAACAAGCTGATTTGAGGAAGTAGTCGAGGCCTCATCATCTTCGAACAATCTGTGGCTAGAAGTTTAATAAGGCGAGCGGGGTTAAAAAATATCGAAAAAAAAGTAATTGTTTTTGGTAGATTTAAATTTTCCGGTTGTATGTTTAGGGTACGCGGATGTTGTTTTACTCCCCCCCCCCCACTAAATTATGATTCCATTTATAGCACACCATTTTATGATTTCGTTTTTATCTAGTTCGGCGCAATAGAGTTGTATATAATATGTATTTTCGCATTCTCTAAATGAATTAAACTCGTTAAACTGATGACGAGACTTATCAAGAGTATTAGGGGCATTGAAGTTGCAGTGTGACCTTTGTAAATTATGTAAAAAAAAATACAATATAGAGATTTCATCGGTTAAGAGAAGTTCAAAAAGAAGGAGAATCCGGAGGAATTCTGATAACAAAATGTGCTGAAGCAGCGAGCAGGTGGTTCGTTCGCTAGTGTATTCGATACAGATGTTTTCGTGGTATACTTTTGAACTTACGAGTGGAACACAAAGTCTTTTTCATTGTTAATAAAAAGTGTCTACTATGGAAATGGGAACGACGACGGCGTTTTTCGAGACATCAAGAGCCCGAAAAGAATTTGATTTGGTACCGGTTTCTCAGCGGACAATACAAAGCAGATAACATCTATTATTAATAGAGCTCTGCGCAGAAATTAAATAATGTTGAAGGGTGAAACTCAAAGAGAAGGTGTTTTATTGACAGAGCAGTAGGAAAAGGAGAGACAGGTAGCTCGAGGTTGAGTGAAAGATAGAGTTGTACGTTAGCGGAGTATGCCGGATTGCTAGCTATCAAATGGGTTCTAAGGGGGGGGGGGGATCCGGGGTCGATACAACGCTTTATCTCCTTAAGAAAGCGAGCACGTTAGAAGAGCCGATCTTTGTTTTCATACGGCGCACAAATGTTTTAAGAAGTTTTGTTAGGTTAGACGTCAGCCCAGTTTGTCCAGCCACCGCCATGGGGAAACCGATCCGAGGATGATAGATACCAGCTGGAAAATTGAAAGATCGGATTCGGAGTGAGTTTCGCGCCACCATCATCGGTCGAAAGTAGGGGTCTGATGATTTGAATAATTTTACAAGATCGAGGAAATCCTGTCATCACGTAGTGCGGAAGGGGGTCGTTTAGGGAACACTGTTGTGATTCGAAAGGTATTCCCCAGGCTGGAAGGGGGAAGTGGTATATTTATATTCCTTTTTTTTTTGTACCGGCCGTTCCGATAAAACTTCTGATAGCTGGGGCACAGCGCCATTGAGAATTAGAAGGTAAGGAGTCTGAGTAGGAAAACTTTTAGAGATTCGCTCAAAAAGTAAAATGCTGAGAATCTTTAAATTGAATAATCGTTTTTATCCGACGCGGCAAAGCGAAACAGCGATAATCCAAAAAAAAAAAAAAAATAGAAAGCAAATCACGTGCCTCTTTTAATTATTTGGCGTTTGATATGGAAAGAGACACTCAAATCCTTTAAGTTATAGGTTATAAATATATACGTGGAATGTAATATCTATTCATCGATGTGTGCAGAATAAGCAGCTAATGATTGATTAATGAAGAAGTAATTATTCAATTGATACTAATTAAAAATGACTAGTTATAAAATACATACCTAAAATTAATTGGAAAAAAAGAGGGATCGGGGGTAGATTAGTTTGTAATCGAGTATATATGGAAGATGGCTTTTTTTCCTTTACTAAATAGAAATTACGTTGAAACACACTAAACGCGACCGATTAATAAAAGTGTAATGTATCATCGGAAATTACACACCTTATTCCCCGTATTTTGGAGAAACGAAACGCACTTAGAAAATAACTTCCAAAACGGAAATAATTTGATGAAGCACGTGACAATGAAGGCAAATTTCGAAAAATTAACGTTCTGAATAATTTGTAAATTTCGTTAATATCAATTGATCGGGGTTGCATTATTTGTTTATTTATTTATTTTTCTGCTTTTTTACTTGAAAAAATTTAGGGCCCGTAAGTCACACCACTTTCACAGATTATGCGGAAAAAACGGAGTGGGGGTTGGGGTAGAAAAGGAAAGAAAAAAAATAAAGTAAAATTCGCTGACGGCGCTTTTCGATGAAATTAACACTCGTGTCTGATACATTTTGCCGGTGATACTAACAGAGTTATCGGAGAAAAGTGTTTTGCGTTTCATTATCGTTCTTTCGTCATTAAGTAAATTATTTTTTCTTGAGCGCTAGTTAATATATCATATAGTGTGAAATCGTCATAATGTATACTTTTTTCTGTGAAACTTAGACATTTTTTTTTCTCTTTTTTTTTCTTTTTTGGCAATGATTTATAATTCACTTAATTTTAAAATCGCATTTCGTGTTAAAAATTTCAGTTTTTTAATTTATTAGCACGATTATTATCCATTACTCCGAAGCAATGTCTGCGCTTTGAATTTTTTTGAAAATTCATCACCCCGTAATAGAAAAAAGAAATAGTAATTCAAATTAATATACATATATCTGGGGCATTTCTTTACGTTTTTTTTTTTTTTTTTTTAGCAAAACGAGGGTTAGAGAATATTATTAAACGACGCAGTGATGACATTGGCATAAAGATATTGCAGATTCTGATGTGCTAATGGTGTTCGCGCCTCTGACCGATGTGGGGGAAAAAAAAAGACAAAAAATTCTGCGTATGTTTTCTGCATTTTCTCTTTTTTGCTTTTTATTTTTTAGCTTTGTTTTGAATTGTTTGTGATGTTTCGTAATTAATTTAATGCGCAGTCGTTTCCCTTCAAATTTTTTCTTAATCTCACTTTCCACTTTTGCTTCTATAATAAAACACCGTCGCGAGACCAAGATAAGCCGATTTTTGATTCGGTTTTTCTTGGCTTTTTTTAATTTTTAAAATTTCATCTTTCGAAGTTCTTCGAACAATCGCCTACAACTCGATTAAATGTGAAAATAATGTCAACTCCATCGGCATAATACGGCCGCTTCTACATACCGAGGTTATGCTATCGCGAATTAATTTAAGAGTGCTTTATCGCGAAAACAATCATAAAATATAATCGATACGAAGAGCCATTGTTCGTTTGCCGCACTTCAAAAAAAAAAAACCGGAAAAAACGGTAAAAAATGCAATTTCTGATAAGACTAAATTATTATGCGATTATTATAATAGCGAAATGTTTTTGACATTTAATTGTTGAGATTGCGTATAGTTCCGGAGAAATACGTTTAACCTGTGAGTTTGTTGAGTGTGTCCCAGAAATGAATTAAGCACGTGGCAGAAGAGTTTATCCAACGCTTGTTTCTTTTTCGTATTATCTTTTTTTTTATTTTTATTCATACACAAAATGCTTTGTTTTTAAGTTTTACATTGCGCTACAGAAGAGTTTTAATAATGATAGATTTTACACTCTTATAATAAATCGAGCAACAAGCGTTCTAAGAGAGGTTTATATTTGAGGAGTGTAAAATTTATAAATATTCCGATTAGGATTTTTTTCTTTCAATTTGCCGATTTAATATTATAACTTTTTAAAACAACGACCGAAATGTTCCATCTTTAATCGTTTGGCCGAAACCTATAAAGCCGGAACTGGTGCAGAAAGAGCTTTTTTCGTGTGTGAAAATTAAACCGGTATTCAAAATTTTCTAAAAATACCGACTGAGGAAACTGTTTAACAGTGTCGAACCCCGTACCTCGCTATCAATGCGCTCCTGAATTCATGTAAAGTTCGAATTTCCTTCAATGATCGATCTGACATTACGGATGCCGACCTGTAAAATGAAATATATTCACATGGAAAATCGATCATCATCGATAAGGTTTTAAATTTCTGTATAGTCTTACGGGAGAAATTTTTTCTCTTTTTTTGCTTCTTTATTTCTTTCTTTCTTTCTTTCTTTCATTCTTCCCTTCTTTATTTATTTATTTATTTATTTAGTTGTTTATTTATTTTTTGGCTCGCACCAAAATATTCTGAAACTGAAAATGCCTATTAGATTTTAACGATATTTCCAAGATTAAACGCCGCAACTTTAAATGATCAAAATTTGGCAAATAGGATATCCTAGCTGATCTCGCGGAAATTGCCTATAATTTCCAAAGGGTTTGGAATGCGATGTGTGGATGTTCCGCGATGCTGTCTTGCTTTTCGAGTAATGAAAGTGTACACCACAGAAGTTGGAGTTTAACTTCGCTGAACTTTAGTTCACCGCATTCTCCCTCTTAAATCTGAAAACAGATTTGTACTCTACTCGTTGGTATTTCCGCCTTCCACACTATTTTAACTATTTCAAATGGAAATCGAAGCTGACGTGGAAAAATTAAAAATATAACTAAAATTGCCATAATTTAGGCTGGTATCTGACGATCATCTCACAATGTAACAACAAAAAAAGGAAAAGAACCAATCTGTTTCGTCGCTCGTATTTTTCCACTTCATTAGCAAAGTTTTTCTTTCCCTTCCTATCGATGCAACTATTCTTCAAAACTGTGCATTCTAAAATTTTCCAAACCGACCGCTTCAGTGAATTGTTCTTTTAGCTCGCCATCACTGAATTCTTCTCCGGGGTTCGCTACTTCTTGTCTTTCTCTGATTTATTCATCGATTCGGAAGCTTAAATTTTACTCTAGTAAAAGGAAACGTTATTCACGTATTAGAAAAATCAGTTTTTTTTTGTAATTAGAAGTTTAAAAGTGCGCGATGATAGACCTGAAAATGGCGATAACAACACTAATGTGTGTGAAGAGCGGTTGTAAAACTTTTCATCTGGCTGATATGCTAAGCTCCGCAGATTTAAACTCAGTTGTCGCGTTTTTATCATTTGAAAATAATAAAAACATAAAATTGCATAGGTAACTCGAAGAAAAAATTATATTTAATTTCTTCTGTTGCGAGGGAGACGTCCGCTTCGGAATATTTTTGGGGGGTTATCGATGAGGAGGCACTATATGAAATTTTGAAAGGGCGTGGTATCGGGTAAAAACACGGGGTTGGGCTTATGCCTTACCGCCGAAGTTTCGACTGAACAATATACAGGTAAGAAAAACGGAAAGCAAGCAATTATGAAATATCGTAAAATTACTAGCTGAATTTATAGTTTGCAGGTAATCGTAATTTTTGGCAACGAAAAAAGACTTACTATGAAACGCGGCGTATTTTAATTGCAAAAATATATAATAAATAAACGTCAGCCGGTTCTTGCGCGTTTCAATTTATCCGTTGAAGTTGCCTGCACTACTAAATACAAGAGTAACGTAATCCTCGTGGTCACATCACACTCAGCTACTTTTCGTGATAACGTCTGTGATAATCGGAAAGTGAGCGACCCGAAAATTTTCTCTCGGCTAATCCGAGCTCATTGAGAATACATGATAGTACAGAGGCAACGGGTTTATATTGCGCGGCCTACTGCCGATTTCGAGCGATCTGCCGTGCTTAAATGTAGCGATCGTTCGCTTCACCTGTCAGTTGTGCGTGAAATGTCACCAAGGGGAACTGGCAGTGTTCGCGTCTTATTAGCGTCTGGCGCGTGATTCGACTGTAATTTGCAAAGAAAATGATTATCCCAAAGTCGTCACCGTGTATACTTATTACTTACGATTATTTTACGTTTCCAGTTTCTCCGTGTTATAAATTTTCTCAGATTGGACGAGAGATTCGTAGCGGTAGTTTTAAATCATAGATTCGCTGCGTTGCCTAATGACGTGAGAAATTTCAGTGTGTAACGATTTCAAATGAAAGATTCACAAACAAAGAGAATTTGGATCGCATTACTAACAAAAATAAAAAAGTAAAGTCTAATAAAAATACTACCTTTCTTACTAGTTCTAAATTACCACTTTAACTAGAACTTTATAATTTCGTTTTATTTTTCACATATAAATAAAGCGAAATTTAAATTAAATTGTAATAATTGTGTATTTTTAAAATACATTTTTAAATTACTATAAAGGCCGCTATTTGATTTTCGTTATGAAACAATGGGTATTTTTCAAATATACTGACTACCGTAGAAGATATTACATAATTATATAACTTGTAATATATAAGTTATCATATTAAGGTATTGTAATAGGAAACATTATTTTAGATGATGGTATAATTGTAATATAAATGATAAATAACGAGAGTGTGGATTTTGTAGTATAGTAATATGTAAGTTAACACTTTTTATGCTGTAACAGAAAGTATTACTTTAAGTTAAGTTGATGTTATATTGTACAAATAAATGATATAATTATGTTGGGAACCCACAGACGGGCTAGTGCCTTGTGGGACCCGCAAATTATTAGAAAAAAAAAAAAAAAAAAAAAAAAACTCTACCCCCACTAAATTTGCTCTGAAAATGTCAAACCATGGGGCTTAGGCTACAAATTAACGTTTCTGAAATCAAACAAACCAAACAATATTCCACTTTTCGCAAAAAATAACGGCGATAAAATCACCTACAAGACAGAGAATTTAAACTACTCCCTATCCTCTCTTTTTCCGTTAAACAGCACTGACAAAGACAGCAACAAACTGAAAATACTAAGAGAAAACTTACCATACAGGAAAGCGTTGTTCACTCACAACGGACTCCTCTTGATACTCTTTCAGTTGAAAAATGATTTGTGTCCCTTTTCACAAACTCCCTGAAACTAAAAAGGAAAAATATTTAAGTACTTTATAGGGGGATCATTTTAAAAGTAGTCGAACATGTTAAATACCTAGGAGTTATATTAGACAATAAACTCTCCTTTAAACAACACACAGACTACACCACATCTAAGTTGGACGCTAAATACTATCAATTACTAGAAATGTGCAGAAATACATGGGGCTTTCATTACGGATACTGACTTGTACTGTACAAGTCACTTGTTGAGAACACAGTGTATTACTGTGTAGCTCTGTGTTTTTCTAACACCTAAAAATGAAAACCTCAAAGCAAAAAATCTACTCTACACAACGTCTTAATAAACGCCTGCAAAGCTTGTCGAACAATTCCTCATAGCGCCGCTGTTGCTCTTACGGGAGTCCTTCCACTAGACTTAAAAATTAACTATAGATCAATCATTTTTACCATTAAAAATTTAGAATATATTAACGATCATGACTATCAAATAATGAACTTTCTACCTCCTATAAATCGTCTTCAGAACAGTTCCTATATGCTAATCCACCATGACTTACATATAAAAATGTCACTAAAACAACTCAAGTGACACATTAAAAACTATTTCATGTCCATATGGCAAAACTCCTGAGAAAGAGATACAGCAGGTCTGCATACCCACAGGCTAATTCTAAATGTTAGAACAGGCTTACAGTTAACACCTGACTTTTACACTATCCAACTCCTTACTGACCACGGACACTTCGGAGCCTACTTAAAAAAATATAAAATTACTGAAGACGACAAATGTGACTGTAGGGAAATTGAAAACGTGCAGTAAATATGACGACATCAGACACTTCAACATAGAAAACCTCAATTTGAGCAATTCAACTTTGGCAAGTAAATTTCAAAAAAATTCGCGTTCTTAGTTTTAAAACCAAAATTTACTGGTAATAATAACAACCTACAGTGAATTACATTACTCAGTTAAATAAAGAACATTAAACTTAAAATCTACTCATTAATACATATGTAATTTTCAATATTAATAACCGGACAAGACAATCTAGCTTAAAGGATAAATCAAACCGAAATCAATCACACTTGCGTCTTTCACAGAAAAAAAAAAAAAAAAAAAATGATTATTAAATCAGTACATAGTGCATAACTTACCAGACCACATAGCATTAAATTTCTCAAGCCCCGATATAAATAAAATAAAAGAAAAATTAAAGTTTGTTACTTAAGTTTTATTGTAGGAAGGTTCTAGGTCAAGATTAGGCCTAACGGCGGTGCTTGGCTTGGCGTCTTTGTACGCAAACTCGTATTATAAAAAAAGCGCTATTGAAATACAGTTCTTAATAAAAAAAAAAAAAACTCCCCCCCCCCCCTCTAAAATGTCACTCTGGTTCCGCCCCTGATATATATATATATATATATATATATATATATATATATATATATTCTTTTCAAGAATTAAATAAACTTAATTTATCTCCTGAGATAATCTCAAGTCACACTTTTTTAGTACTACAAAAATTCAGTATCCTCACTATCTACAGATCTTTATTGATGCTGTCAGATTTCCAGGATCCAATGAAGATGTGGCTGTTGCGTTTATTATTTCAAATATTTTCACAGCGATGTCAAGCTGCTCTTCCCGTAGAATGGTGTATTTCACTGCAGCGCTATATTCGTTTTTTAAATGCCGATCTTCGTTTTGGATTTGAATATTCTCCTCTATTAAAATACGACCTTCCAACCCCTTATATTTCGTCTTTTCCGTTTTTCTATCTATCACCACTGTTGTTGGTTCATTAATTTTGTTGCCATTTGGCGGTATTAAAATTTATCCGACTTTTTTCTTCATCTTGGGCTCTGGTCTGAAATTTGAAATAAGATAAAAAATCTGCTCTCTTGATCTCGAGCCTTCCGTTAGAAGCGAGAAGTGTGTGGTACGTGAATGATTAGTGTAATCCATGCAATCGCTGCACTCACACCCTGGCCTGAATTATAAAACATCCTATTCGGTGGAACACTTAAAGTCACGAGATTGTTTCCCGCGTACTGCATTTACATCGTTACATCATGTTATGCAAATTCAACATTTACTCCAGTCTAAAAACATTACAAACACGTTTCAATGGTTTATAGACATAAAGCGTCTGCTTCTATTCCTAAGATGAACTTCAAACTCGTTAAGTTACTGATTTAGAACTCGGCGCATGTTCTTTAGAGGTCGAAAATAAATAAACTTAAAATTGTTACGTCGACGGAAATTGTACTACACCTTCACTCTGAAAATGTATTCTACCTCAAGGAAAACAAAGGCCCGCACGGTCAAAATTCTTACGACTAATTGATGTGTACAGTAGGAAATTCTCGAAGTATGTGAAAAAAAGGCTATATGTTTTCAAAGCAAAAAGGATAATTTATAGAAGGGAAGGGGGGGGGGCTTAGAACATAAAATTGTGCAACGAGACTGTGTGTTCTATCCTCATCCGGGTAAGGGCGCAAAATTGTCCTCGTCCCTCGGCCACCATGTAGTTAAAAGAAAGCCAAAAAGGTTCTGTTAAAAGTTACAAAACCTTTCACACGAAAAACAAGCCTAGTGTAGCCGAAAAATTTTGTGTATTCGAAATTTGAAATATATATTATACTCTATAATTAATAACATAGACGCGGTTTGATAATTTCATAGTTGCGTTAAGGTGGCATATAAATTAAAAAAAAAAAAAAAATTTGAAATGAATCATTTTTTTCATTTTTTTTTTATGCTATATGTACGAGTACATAATGGCTGAGAATTAACCTGGAGGTAATATGAAGACCTGCAACGAAAACAGATATGAGTCATTTCGCGCTGGGAATACTAAGAAAATGCCCTGAAGAAATTTGATTTGCGTGCTTATGAGACATTTATTTCATTTTGCAAAGAATAGTCGATTGAAACGGGCTCCTTGATAAGCTCGCCCTAGTTTTATTATTAATATTATTGTTTGTTTTTTTTGTTTTTTTTTTGAGAAATTGATTATTAAAAATAAAACATGGCGCGGACATGTCTTTTGATTTTTCTTGATCGCTTTAAGGAAATTTATCGAAGTCCATTGCGCCCATCATTATCCATCGTAATGGGGGTTTCATGATTTTTTTCGTTTGTTTTTCGTTTGTTTTTATTACTACGAATGTTAATGAGAGTGCGAGGTAATTAAAGTAGTAAAAAGTGGCAGTGAAAGGGAATGGCGAAAGGAAATAGCGAATTAAATTCGGTAAAGGAAGATAAATCGTTCGGAAAAATGAAATAACACGCGCAGTGCTTTGCATGCGAAATGCTTAGATGTCAGTGAACCAGCAATAATTGATACGGCAAAATTTCGATTAGGATGTCTGCCGTGAGTGATTTTCGTGCACGAATGAAAACTACATCATGTCCGTTTCGGCAGTTTTGCCAATTACACAAGTCATCGGAACTCTAGTTAATTAATGAATCATTTGTTATGACTGGAGAGAGTTTAATTTAATTTAATAACAGGCTTTCGTATTAATTAAGCTCCGGGCTTAGCAGTAGTAATCAGCCGACACTGCCGCCGCGTTTGACACCGCCAAGTACCACGACGCTGATTCTAATAACCAATTAAGTGTTTAGGAAAATTAATGATTTAAGCCGCCAGATTAGCGACGGGCTAAAAGGAGAGGAAAAAATAAAAACAAACGCAAAAACAAAAAAGGGCGCTACCTACATTATATTTAGATGGAACGGGGTCGTCGTCAATATTTGTAATTTTGACTCGGAAAGAATATAATCGAGAATGAACTATGCAAACGGATGAGCGAATAATGGTGTTCCTTCTTTTACATAATTGGCACGTGTGCCCTCTTGCGAATGCTTAATACTATGGCGGCTATCGGTTGAATGAGTTTCCGAACGACAGCCTGCTCGACTTCTTATCGGATTCCGGCCGGTCCGACGTGGATAACGCGTTGACATCGAAATTTAGGTATATAATTTTACGGTTTGCTTCTCCAGTTAACTACGTAGAGTAGATAGCTGAACGTAGCAGAGGATTCGTCTTTTTAAGAAGAATTATCCTCGCTATTAGCAACGAAATAGATACACAATTAAAATCACTAATGTTTTCTATAAATATAGTTTAATAGGACTATAATTACGTCCATATTAGCTAGGTCTGGTTGAATTTTATAATTATTTAATTTCTCTAACAGAAACAGTAAACGTACCCGTTTAAATATAACTTTTACGGTTCGTTTCCATTTTGTCGCAGTAAAAACGTCGAATAATTAATGCTGTCAAAAAAGGCCAACTAATATCATAATCGGCTGAGAGGATTATGTGCGGCGGATGCAACTAGAAAAGTAACCCCGGTGGACATTTTTTACAATATAAACACACAACAAAACGTCATATCATAGTTCTTTCATTCTATCAGATTCGCTAATCGAATCGGCATATCGAACTCTTTTTATTCTTATCGTTTTTAAATCGAAAGAAAAACCGAATCGGCATCTTGCCAATAATTATTAGCTTGCTGCTCGAATATATAAAATTAACAATTTCATCGTTATTTGTCTCATTGTTCACTCGTTTTAGTTGCTCGTAATGTGCATCGAGTCGACTTTATAATTAAATAGATGAAATCGCAAACATTAAATACGCGCGTTAACATTGTAAATATTTAATTATAAGTCTTAACGTGCATGTTAAATGTTTGCGATTTCATTCGCACGATTATATATTGCATAATACACTAGCTTTTACAGCAGAGTGCTTTACGAAAAAATGCTTAATTACGAACTGGTCTGTCTTTTGGCATAATCGATGGTTATGAAAGTTTACAAAAACAATTATAAAGGCTTCGTTAAAAATATATGTTCTCGTCAGATTGAGCGTCAATTAATAGCGTGAAAGATGGCGGGACTCAATGCAAAGGGTATTTCTATATAGAATTACGCTAAATAATAACTTCTTATACAGTACACCGTTTATCATATTGGTCGAGTTTCAGCTTTATTTCCATTTCCGTTTTCCGCTTGCATCTTCCCCATTTTCCTTCCACTTTTTACTTAATATCGCACTTCTTGAATTCTCTTCCGCTTTTATTAATTCGTCCACACCCCCTACAGTTCGTACTGCTTCGGTTCTTTCTATCTACCATTCTGTTCCATTTCAATTTTCCTTCTTTTCTTATTCTTCCACTGTGATATCTACGTCGGAAGACCGGAAAAGAAACAGAGAGAAAAAAAAAATACAAAACCGGCTTTATTTTATTATAACCAGTCACGGCTTGAACGATGTACTGTATTGAGGAGTTTACACTTTTTTAGTTTCTCTTAAGATTCTGAATAACGTTCTTGGATCGTAAAATCCAAAATCCAAAATCTACTTTGCTTACATCAAAAAGAGGGTTTTACATTGTTTCTGAGCGCAGAAGAGGATTCTGCGCGCCTTTTTGAACGTGAGCACATCACGGCATTTTAAAGAAAACGTTGTACGCGCCAACGAAGCAGCCACGTCAAAATCTGCCAAAAGCGCAGCTTCTAGCAGAACTCGAAGACAGCATACTGTCCCGGCAGAAAACACACCATCCACGCAACTCGAACCAAATCGCCTGCCAGCACGTCAGCACGCGGCGCCGCGCCCACCGGGGTCCTAAAGAAGGTAGTGTAATTAGTTTCGTATGATGCAGATAACGTGAGGACTGTGATTTTAAGGATATACGAACATCCGATCCCAGTCTTTTTTGCCGTTTATCTAAGTTTTTTTCTTTTTTTTTTTTAAATGTAATTCCTCTATTCATTTATCGGTTCTATTTGCGGTTATTTATTCGGATGGGGGTTTATTTTGGACATTCTCTGTATCATAGTTTTTTTATTTATTTTTTATTATAATTACTTTCGAAATTGATACTGCGAAAATGTCTAGATTATATAACCGGAAAGTGTAGTTTAAGAGCATGGTGCGGTGTATGTAATATTCCTAGATGGGAAGGTAAAACTGTGTGAGTGAATGGGTGTGGTTCGGACAACAGTGGATGCGGTTGAGCGATGCTTATTAGCGCAGTTGAGGCCTCATTGGCTGAGATGAAAAGGTTGGCGTTTTTCGCTGTGATACCGCTAGACCGAAATTGTTCTTGCAAAATATTATATAAGGACACACATATTTTGGGGCTTAAACGTTTGCTCCCGCAAATAAGTAGTTCCTACAATGCGGTTACAAGCTTAGTATATTTTATTATTACTACCTGCGACGTATATATATATATATATATAGGTGTGTATATAGGTTCGCGAATTTTATCCTGTAGGTGTGAAATTTTTTCAATTAATGTTTTAATCGAATGGCTCACACATCGCGAAATTGCGAGAAAGCCATATATCCTAGCATTACACGTTATTAAACGTTTTCTATAATCTATAATGTAAAAGAATTTTTTTTATTATAATTAAAATTACGCCGGACGACGATACTAATTAAACTTTTTCCCGTGCAACAAATAAACTAAAAACGAGAAACAACGAGAACAACTAATTACACAGAAATATCACGCGATAACGTAGAGAAAAACGAACAATACACACGGTGGTGCGATCGTATTTCATGGCGAATTATCTAGATTAGGTTATCTAACAGTAACAAAAGCGAAATTGGCATAACGCGGGCAGCAGGTATACGCAGTTTGTGTTTAGTGGTACATAGATAACTAGCTGTAGTCGTTATTTGGATGTAGCCTACATTGCGAAAAATAATGCGTGCACGATTATGGATGGATTGTGTTCTGTAGTCGCCATTTTGGCTTCAGTAAAAGCTTCGCTGACGTGTTTAGTCATTTTAAACTCGATGGCGGTTTAGAGGGTTCTGATATTTTTTTTCGTTTCTCGTACATTTTAATAACCTGCCGATTACTTCACCATTGTGATTTGAGTAAGGTATATCTCGCATCCTATTTATAAAAGGTCAAATTCAAAAACACATTTTTCACCGTACACAAAATGGTAAACAATCGTTCTTGAAAATCGTTAATTTTGTAATTAACATTAACGGTGAAGGAATTTTTTCTAAAATCGATTTTAAAATATTCTCAAGCGTTACCTTCTCTATTTTTCAAACTCGTGTTAACGCGGAATGCAAAGTTCCGATTTTAAAGAATAAAAATATATATGCCCCCGCGCCGTAATTAATTTTTAAATTTTTTCAATATAATTGTACTTTCTTTTTTTTTTATAAGTATTTAAATTTTGTATCGCGTTAATAGGCGTGAAATTTTTAGCATTAGGAAAAATCTTTCGGCATTAAAATTTAAAATAGAATTTTAGTCCCGACTATACTACGTAGTGTGTACACATCGCAAGGGACCGGAATTGTTGGCGCAGCCTGATCAACCCCGGGTGACAGATCATGGTCACGATACCCCTTCTACATGAGGTGAGACGATTTGATAAAAATACTACTTAGAAGAATTGAAAAATATCGCTCGGGTTTTGCTGTTTATGAGCAAGCTGTGGAGCTGTAAACTACATTTTCTGCTCTGACGATGGATCATCTCGCTAATTGCATTTGTTAAAAGCAGAGCGATTTCGTTTAGAATGAGGTAAATCGAATAATAGAATATTTAAAGTTGTTTCTATCAGCGTGAAATAATTAAAATGTATTATTCAGAGCATGAGATGAATCATTGTAATTTTTTACATTTTTGAAATGTGGTTACAAAGCTTCGCACGAAAACGCGAAGAAATTCAATGATCGATTTCTGCGGAATCAGTAGTATAGTGTGCTGTTGTGCTATTTATTAGTCTAAAAACTGGGTAATAATCACATTTTTCGACTGAAAACTGATGTAAAGAAATAATCATTTATTCGTTTAAATGAATTACAGCGATTTCAGGGGCAACTAATTATCATTGCTTTGTTAAAGTGCTGCAAACCAAAATCAAAGATACTAAGTTGAAAAAAAGGAAACAATTAGCGCGCGCATAGGTACAGCAGGTGACCCACAATACTTTAGACCTCGTCATTGGGGAATGTGGATCCCAAGATAAGATTGTTCTTCTACGATACTTTTAGAGTACATTTTAATTGCTCGCATCATTCTACAAAACAAAATGATAATTAGCGGTTTGCGCGGAAATTTCTAATACAACTTTCGTAACAGAAAAAATGTGCACGTTTCGTAAACGTTTATTACAACGGGGTTTCTTTTTTTTGCTTCATATTGCCCCTAACAGAAATGCCGTTGTCATTAATGTGTATACATAAGAAATATATATAAGTGAAATAAAGTAGATCGCATACAAGAGACAGCCTGTCGGGGATTCTGAAATTAAGCTTTATAATGTATTGAACTCATTGCGTTCATAAGGTTAGGATCGAGCTGAACGCATTAATAATACGGATTAGGATTGAACTCAACACATTGATAAGGTTAGGGTGCTAGTTCCTTTCTTTCGACGACCTCTGGTTATCGAAAATTTCTCAAATTATTTCAGGCTGCGTAAACCTAGGAGTAACTTTAATCCGGAACGAGACTGGAACTCGTAGCATCTGGTGAGATAGCTGAATACTGTAACTACCTAGGCCACCACGAATGTTCAATTTAAAGTTTGATAAACTTAGGCCGTCAAGATTGACTCTGTGATCTTTGGCACCGACTTGCTGCATGGGTGGTATCGTTTTTACTCACAAGTCTCAGATAAATATAAAGCTTAGGCCAGATAATTAAATCTACGCCTTATAAATTCTCTGTCAGTTGAACATTTGTTGGTCACATTGTCAGATGATGAAAATCGGCACTGTTAATTCTGAAACGTCAGCTTTCCGTTCTTTTTTCTCACCTACACCTCCCCCTCTCAGGCTGTCTTTTTTCACTACCACTGCCTTATTGTAAACGATCTGATCCCTCGCAACTGCATTCTAGCCAACCGCCGAAACCACTTCCACTAATTCTGACTCTTCGACCATGACGAGGGCGCCTAATCTTTTTTATATATATTTGTTGGATCGTCTGAATTCGGGCGCGGCTCGCGCACATCAACCGCATGACCTTGACGGACTAGTTCTTTTAGGACGTACCTAAGCCGCTCTTTTATTATCTCCTTCCTAGAACATGAAAATTTAGTTCACTTACACGGTGAAATAGAAACGAAAATTTCATTTTTCTTCAAAAACAAAGTGCACTTACTAATTTTAGTCACACAGAACACCATTTAAAACTGATAGCGTGACTAGCAGTTGAGGTGCTTGATTCTAGTTGTGGTCCGGAATTGCAACGTTCCAAACTGAAGCCACAGTCCCGGCTCTATACACAATTAATATTTGAAATAAAATATTCCGCGGAGCGAAAATAAAGCGGATCATCGGAAAAGGAGAAAGAAACTAGAGACCCGCAACATCACATGGTCTTCGGACATTCATTAGAGACTCCTTAAGAGTGTACATTAGTAAAAAGCTTAACTAATTCATGTACATCAATTTACACACTCTTTCAGAACACTGAAACTGCTGGTTTTTCCTTTCCTATTAATTGTGTAGCTAAGAGAACTGCAGCTAGGAACCGATTCTGTCTAAGAATTCATCGGTATATTCTTTACTAAATTTCGAACTCACGTTACTCTCTCGTTATTTCGAGTTCGAGTTTACATCTAGGCCGCGGTGTAGTTAATTATTTCCTCTGCTTGTTTATTTTCGGCATTTGCAGGTTTTAGGTTATTTACGGTCGATGTTGATTCGAAATTTCTATCACCGACGTTTCAATTTTAAACGAGTCTCGCGCGGATCGGTCTGAAAATCTATTTTACCTTTTTTTCTCCTTTTTTTGTGTATTATCCTGCCGCCTTCTATTTTCGCTCAACTATTTTATTCCGTTTCATCAATTAATCAATTTTTTTTCTTCTCTCGAATAAAGTGAACGGCATTTTTTGATGGTTCGCGTTGGTTTGTTCAAAATAAAAAAAATAAGTAAGTGAAAAAAAAACAAAACAATTAAGCTGTTTCCGTTTGTTTTTGCATATTCTGGAAAAAAAAAAAATAAAGTCCGGATTTTCATTGACGTTTTTATTCTCTTTTCACGAAAAGCTGGATTACCCAAGTACCATTTCCAGAATCTGGTGTTCCGTTGACTGTCATTTCACGAAACGGGTATTAAGACGAAACGCGATTCGCACAACGCATGCGGCATAATAGCGAGCACAATGGCGACACTACTATTCGTTTCTGCTCGGTTTAGCGAGTCGTTGGGTTTTGTTTTTTTTTCTCTCTTGTTTTTTCATTTTAGTATTAGATCTGAATTTGGTGGTTTATCAATTGCGACAACCGCGGACGGGTAACTTCGAAATAATAATACCGAGTAATCGATGATGTAGACAAAAGTGTATCCCTGAATATGGACAAAAAAACCATTTTGAATTTCGTTTCATTGATTGAGTTTCACCGTCGACGTCGTCACCGTCGGCACTATATTTTCGCAAGGCCAAAAAAACTCATACTGAAATTACAAAAAAAAAGAAACGAGAATGGTTGTAATCAAGTGCAATCCCATTGGGGCTGTTCTAAGCACGCAAGCGTTCCGGAACGGATGTTTTTTACAGCTGTGCAAATTTCTGTCAGCTATAGACGTTTTTTTTTTTAATTTTTTCGCGACGAATTGTTTGACTCTGAAATAAGATTCCGGCTGATCCTCGATTGAGGTTCGAATTTTTTCTTCAAAATCTCCTAAAAGTACACGGAAGACAGATTGATCATGCTCTAGTTCATCTCAAAAAAAAAGGGGAAAAAAAGGAAAAAAAAAGGTGGCTCTAAGAATTTCAGCGCTGAAAAGTTCGTAGTATTTTTATCAAAGCGCGCCCAAACTCCTTCGCTTTTTACTGTATGCAACTCTTAATACTTTATCGTGCGTTCGGTCGACGTCGTTCAGGACCGATCTCGGCAGGAGTTACTTCTTCGGAAAGGTCGGTCGCGTTACCGTGGTTTCGTGTATCGCGAAATCGTAAATCACGCGTAGCACACGAAACTAACGAGTACGCGAAATTTGCTAAATTCGCGGAAAATGCAAATTCCGTTTAAATTAGGTCACAAAACGAGCCGGTCTTGAACTAGATGTACGGAGAAAGGGAAGAAAGGCGCAAATATACGACAGCGCGAAAAAGCCAAAAGAAACGAAAGGCCAAAAAAAATGAAAGGCTAAAAAAAACTGTGTCATCGGCGGCCAGATCGAAGAAATGACCGGTATACGAACAGATTTTTTTTTTTTTTTGTTTTTTGAACTAGCGAAGGCTTAGAAGGATTGTTGTCGTTCCCGTGGTCTTTCTTATCATTTTATGGCGGCGAATTTATACCATTGGCGCGCGGGGAGAAGGCGACCTAGAAAAAACTAGAGCCGAGTGAAATAATAAAAAATTATCGCCGTGCCGGTTTGAAACATCTCTTCTCTATTAATTTATTAATTTTTTCCTTTCCTTTCTTTGTTGTACATTGCTTGTTTTCCCTTCGCAATTCTCCCCCCGACCGGCAAAAAGAAAAAAAACAAAAAAAACTCTCCCCCCCCGCCTGAGTGCAACAATTGCAAAAACGAGGAAACCTTTCTACGATTCTACGAACGATGTGATCGCGAATTTCTTCAAGCGTTTCCAGAAAAATAATTTCGAATCGATTAATAATTAAAAAACGCGGCACCGGTAAATTAAATGAGACCGCGTGTGTAAATAACACTAAAAAAACCGCGTAAATTATAAATTATAAAATTAGGCAAATTAATAAAATGCTTTTTTTTCTCCTTCCCATCACCACGCTGCACCGTGCTAGGTACTCGTATTCGCGAATTTTTAAATAATGCATCAAACACGCAGTCTTTAATACAATTGAGAGATACTGTTTATTTTCTTTTTTTGAGAAAGACAAAGATAGATTAATCTTCAATTAAATCGAAACGCGATATGTTTCTCCTTAGAAAGAAAAATAAATAATGATAACAGAAATTGCGATTTTAAACTAAAAAAACTCGTTATATCTTTCCCTATTCTGGTGTCTTTAGAGGAAAAATCAATTCTGCCATAACCGGTTTTCTGTAGAAAGAGCTCTGATAATGAAAAATCGGTTCGCCTGTAAAATTTATTGCGGAAATGATAATTAGATTTTCGAAGTCAAATTAAAAACCGAATAATAATACCAATTGTGTCCGCACTTTCGATAAAAACTGCTTTGTCGTAATTATTCGTTCACGGTGTTTTAGAGCGCCACAATAATTTTGGAAAAACGCAGGACTGAAATAAATAAACAAATGGTAGCTTCGTTTAACCCGATTATTAATTATTTAGCGGTATTTTCTAGATGAAATCAATTTCCTATCTTGGCTCCCGTTTAAATTATCCGACTTCGATCGATTTTCTTAATAATATCATATCACACATCGTGTTTAGGAAAAAAAAAAAAAATAATTGACAATAATTTATGAGTTTCGAACAAGCAAAAAAGAAACGATCATCAATCATCACGTGGCTGCTCGCCTATCCATATGTGTTAGAAGGATAACAGAAAAAATTGATCTCAGATTTTAACGAATAAGATCACCGGATAGAGTGGTGCATTTTTGGAGTTGGTGAAAAAATCTGCTCAAACTCATGTGTTCTTATACTTCGCATACATTGACCGGTTTTGGTGCTTAACCGTGGTATGATCTCTTTTATACTTGGAAATGCGTCGTATACACTTTAAAGAGATCTGTGTACACAAAAAGTAGGCATAGCGGTCAAGTTGCTTGGCTACACTAAACTAGAGGTGTCACATAGGTTATCGAGACTTATCTCGTTTGGGATCCAACTTGCCCCATGGGTATATATCCAACCTGAAATTGAATTGGGTACCAGAGAAATATGGGAAAGTAAAAAATGGCTTATTGTTGGGCAAATTAAAAAAAAAAAAAAAAAAAAGGAAAGAAGTGAAGGCGGATAATTCAAAAGTAGAAAGGAACTGTCCCCAGCGTTCTCATCAGATCCGTTAGTCTTAGTGTGTACATTATGAAAATAATCTTAATTCCACAATTACCGACGCGCTGTTCTATGGGACTTACTTTACTTTAGACAAAAGTGCTACATAGATGAATCAGTGTTGGTCAGCTGTTACATTATATCGCATTTGTTGAACATAAAATTCCGTACATTTCAAAAAGGTGCGCATACTGATGATATTGTGTAATATTTTCCTGAATTTTGAAGACTCCCCCCGGTTCAGGCGTCGTATTTACTCTTTTGTCCTGTTCCGGATGCTGGTTTCATTTAACCTAAATATATAGAGTAGCGGCGTCGCTGCAGATCAAGGCCGTGTCCACGGGGGCACTTTTGGGGATTACCCCCTCCCCCCATGAGAACTGAAATAGTTATTATAAATACACAAAAATCTGAAAAAAATCACAAATTTAAAATAGATATTGATGATTTTTTAAAATGTTCTTACCTACTTTTAAAAGAAAAAAGAAAAAATATGCTCCATATTTTTTGGGTATTTCATTAAATATCTTAAGGAAAATTTTTTTATTACGAGTATAATTAATAACGTATGTAATTTTTATTAATGTTCATATACACCGGATAATTCATTTATGTGAATTATTAATATATAAATCAAAATTATGGAAATTATTAATAGTATGAATATTAGTGAAAAATGTTTTGTTATTTATAAAATAAATACTTAAAAGAAAAATTTTCAACCCCTACCACCCCTTTACAAAATTTTGGTCACGGGCCTGCTGCAGATCATACAACTCTATACGGAATATCGTAATTAATATGTTTTCATATGGGGAGGTACAAAAAATAGATGCGAAAATTAACAATACAAAATTCGTTCTGAACACTATTTTATAATTTAAAAAAAAAGAAAGATAAAAAAACAAAAAAAAAAACACTTTTCTAAAAAATGTACCAGAAACAAAAAAAATCACTGAAAAAAATAAATGAAATGCCTTAATAACTTGAACACATTTTCTCAACAAGTACAGTAGTAATTGTGTGAACAATTTTTTCTCACGAAAAATTAAAATGAAAAGTGTTTTGGACAAATATGACATAGTACACACCGAACAAATTCATCATGCGTAGAAAATATACTAATATACTCTAGACCGCATGATATTTACATCGCATAGTGTATACATAGTATGCTAACTTCCTGGTAAATATTATACTACAAATCGAGAAAGAAATTTGAAAAGCTTTTAGACTTCCAATCCGAATAAAAAGAAACGAAAAAAAAGATCTATCGAAATTGTAGAAAGTATATATATTAGATGACGTCGACGAAAGGCTTACACGGTCTAAACTAAATAAAAAAAACAGACATAGCTGAAATTCGAAAATTTTAAAAGAATCAGTAACGCAAGATGAACACAAAAATACACTTTAATGTAAGTTGTTAATGGGATTAAAAATGGAATTACGAACAGGTCGATAACGAAACCGTGATGCAGCGGCTGCTGTGTAGATTGAACATTTAGTTAAACTCATCATCTTAAAAACCGAAGACGATTCTACAGAAAACAATATATTGAATAGAAAAAAATAAATAAATAAAATAAAAAAATAAAGCCGCGAAAGAAAAATTCTACAAAACATTCAATTAGGTTCGAATCAAGCGGAACTAATAATTAAACTGATCTTTTTCCCTTGTGTCGTTTTTGGGCAAAGGTCCGTTGTTGCTGACATGCCGGGGGGGGGGGGGCTAAAAAAATTAAAAGAAAAGAAGACGATGAAAACATGGAAATAAAAATAGATCACTTAAAAATATTAAACACCGAGACACCGAAACGATAAATAACGTCAAAATTATTACTCAGCAATTAACCTCCCCCCCCATTCCTAATAACCTTGTGTAGGGCTGTTTATTTGTTTAATTTACAATTTTTACTATAACGTTCATTACGGGCACCATCCAGTAAGTTTTTGGTTTCCTGCAATCCCATTTTACAACCATATTAAATTTTATTACTTCCATAAACTTGAATACACATTAGTATTTTAAACTTAATTATTTTATATTATTATGTAATTGAATTTTTCTTACGATATATATATATATATATATATATATATATATATATATGTATATATATATAATTTCTTCCAAGACAAATTCATTAAACTCTTTAAATAGATTTGGAATGAATTCTGTAGCGTATAAATTATTGGAATATTTTATTGCTATGGTTACCTAAATTTAATATGTGATGCCTAATATCATCTAAAAAGTTACATCTTTTGAAATTTTCGGTATCTATAATTTTAAACAAATACACTCTAAAAATAATTTATTTAATAATAATCTTATAATTAATAATAACCCATTATTTAAAATTAAGAATCGATCATAACATATCGATATATATATTGTATTAGTTTATAAGATTGATAAATATGATATCGTTTTTAATTTTTAACTTTATTTATTATTGCCATGATTATGGACTCCGAAACATGTCGGTTCTTTTTAATATTTTTAAAGTATAATTTTCGGTAACATATGTTTTTATAAATTTCTAATAAAATACACTCTAAATATACTATGTCCGGATATGAATTGTACGTTTAAAAAAAAATTGGGCACGAAATTTCTATTATTTATTTGTTCTATGATATATGGAAAATATTGTTTCGCTAGCCCATTTTATAGCTGTTCCCTATATATTTTAATCATTTAAAAATACTTTAAACTGTTTTACATTAAACACACTTTATTTTCATAAATGTAACAAGGGAATGTCTATAAATTACGTTACTGAAATTATGACTAGTTTCAACTTTATTTTTAATTAAAAACACATATTTATATGTTTCTGCAATTCGTATTTTTAATGGGCATAATACCTGCGATAACTATCGCAGCCGTATAACTCTGATCGTCCTCTATGCTTTAATAACCTTAATAGCTGCAGATCTCTGGAAAATTTTAAGCATATTCTGAAATCTCGTTGTCTTTCAACATATCAACGTAAATAATACTACCATACGTAATAATATTTTATAGGGTTTATAGGGCTCATAAAAGAACATTTTTTAGAAGAAAGTATTACATTTAAAAAGTAAACCTAGACTAAGAAAGCATTTATTAGACCGAAAAAAAAAAAAAAAAATAATAATAATAATAATAAAACAAAAGGTCATCATAATTTAATCAAAGAATCTCCAATACGAATTTCTGTGCGTATTGATATGAAAAGTACATACATATGCATCACAGTGTGTAAATTGTGTAGTATAACGCATTTCACAAAGGAGAATATGAAAAGGAAAAAAAAACAAAAAAAAACTCAAAACGGAATGTAAAAGTTATAAAAAATGCGCTGGACATGACAAGATTGTAAATAATCAAAAAAAAAAAAAAAATAATAATAGAGGCAAAACACGAATAAGCAAAAAAATACACTTTTAAGGAACAACGCAAAACCCCTTGAGATGGGACGATAAATTCATTAGAAAATAGGATGCGATTTCTAAAAATAAAGTATCTGTGCGAAAAAATTTAAATGTTTATTAAGTATAGCACAGCGGATGGTAATTTTAAATGAAAGTACGATATTGCAGCGGTAACTAACCCGAACTCTCTAGTACGCGATAACAAATTCGAAGGTTTTTTTTTTTTTATTGTTGTAACGAAAAACGTGTCGCAGCCGGTTTATACCAAAAAACAGAAGCAAAAAATAGGGAACTGAAAATATTTCGATAGTTTCGAAGCGTTCAACAGCAGTTTTCCTTCAAATGGAGAAATTAATAGCGAGTAAACGTTTTTAATATGTATAATAAAAAAAAAGCAGAATAACGCAAATGTGAACATTTCGAAGAATTTATAATTAGCAGTGACCTAACAATACACCGTTAAAACCGAATGTAACTTTACTAACGTTTGAAAATAAAAATGGTGGCAGCGTCATCGATTTGAAACAGGAGGATAATAAAAAAACATATTAATAACTTGGAAGTAAAAGAAAGTAGACATTACCGAAAAACAAAAAACGGTCGAAATTTTCGCGAGCGCCCCCCCCCCGCGAATAACGAATAGCACATTCAATGAATTATCAAACGTTTGTGAACGAAACAGAGATGCAATTCACGCGAATAATAAAATTCTACACATTAGATCTAGACGAAACAAGTAATGTAATCAATTTAGTTCGTAAAATGGATAAAATGAAAAATGCTAGAGCAAAACGTTATTATTTATTCTTTTTTTAATTATTCTGTTTTTGATTATTCTTTTTTTAGAATTATTTTTGACCTTGCCAGCTGTGTCCACAGTAAACCGGAGCCAGAGGAATTTTTCTATATTTTTAATTAACCGAACCGGGATGTCTTGTCTGAACGCCACTGCCTAACCAGCACGCTGCGGTAGCCGGCTTAGCGAAGAAATGAAAAAAAAAATTAATTTTCGCAAATTCACTGAAAAGGCCATAAAAATATCATTAACAAAATTAACCCGAAATTTCGAATCGTATCGAATACAAAAAAAAAAAAAAAGTCTCAGAATATACTGCTAAATAATAACCGAATTAACGGAAGAAAATTATTTATATATATATATATATATATATATATATATATATATATATATATATATATATATATATATGTATATATATATACATATATATATATATATATATATATATGTATATATATATATATATATGTATATATATATATATATATATATATATATATATATATATATATATATATATATATATATATATATATATATGTATATATATATATATGTGTATATATATATATATATATATATATATATATATGTATATATATATATATATATATATATATATATATATATATGTGTATATATATATATATATATATATATATATATGTATATATATATGTGTGTATATATATATGTGTGTATATAGGGAAATAGCAAAATAGCACATTAGAAGAGACCAGGTGTAGTAGAAGAAAAATCTACCTTTCGTGGAATAAATCGCATAATTATATTAGCGAGTAATTAAAAGCTTAATTTTCCTACTTTAGTGACAAAAACGAACAATTAACAGACGAAAAAAGAAAAATATAAATTGAAACGTCATCAGTTCATAATTATCAGTGGAACAATAAATAAATCGGGAAAAACACTTAAATAGAAATTGAAAGCTATCATCAGTTTGTAATTTTTCGAAAACAACTACGGGATTACGATGAAATATCCGATAAAATGATTAAAAAGAAGAAAAACGCGATCTATTAATAATAAATATTTAAAACTAGGAAATTTCCGGTACTTTTGCAGAATCGGTTAAATTAAATTAACGAATAAACTTAAAAATCAAATCGGAAACATGCAAACTCGTATGCTAACTTAAGAAAAGCGCATAAACAAAATTTTACGTTCGAAACTAGAAGAGGTAATAAGGAAAAGTGAATATCCATTCATAATTACCTGGGAGTTTTAAATAGATACAAAAAAGAAAGGAAAAAAAGTTCAACTAAACAAGCAATAAATTCGTGAAACGTATAATTAATTATAATTACAAAATATATAGTAATCATATTAATAAGCGTATGAGCGGATTCTTCACAAAGCGGTAGTGAATTTTAAATTGTTGAAATGAAATTGAAATCCAAGCGTATTCTTAAGTGTGACGGAGAAAAATACGATTTCACCGTAAAGAGCGAATAATATAACATGGAATAATTTTTTGAGTTTCTGCGTCGCAACCGTCGGCGATCTCTCTAATAATTTTTTCAATATAGTTACGGTTTTTGGTATAGGAGCAATTGAAAACGGTATAAAATTAATTGTGTAAATAGTAAGCGGATGATGCTCTACAGTAGTAGCATTCGGGGTTGTCAAACAAACCAAACCGTAGAAATAAAAGAAATTAAAAAAATCGCTACAGTAATATGTTGTTTTTTTTTGGTTTTTTTTTTTGTGAAAACAAATAAAACAAAAAATAAATAAAGAAATCGGAAAAATCATCAGTCCGCAAGGAGAAAAATTAAGCCGCGAAAAAGAAATGAAGTATTTTAAATTAATAACAAACGACTAATTTTAGCGATCATGTTATATTTTCGGTAAAATTGAAAAGAAATCTTATACAATTATATAACTCGCTCTGAAACTTAATGAATAGTCTCTCTATTCACTTCTATTTCGATCGACCAAAGTATTATCCGAAATGAAACAAAAAGAATGAGAGTTAAAGGGCAAAATAAAGTAGGATTACAGTTCAGCTTTATGTCAGGTTTTCTTGCTTTTTTTTTTTTATGGGCTTATTTCCCCAGAAACAATTAGAAAAGGAAAAAATCTTAATTATATTTCGATACGATCATCTATATTATTAGATAGAAACAAATAGTGGAAATAACGTGCGGGTTATAGGTCTGCTATCCGGAGAACTTCAATTGGAAAAAATAAAATTAAAATACTAGAAGCGAATTACGCCAGAAGGGGGGAAAAAAAATTAACAAAATTCTACTACATAATATACGCAAGAATGACAGTCGCTGAGAAGAACGCCGAACCGATCACAATTAGTGTCTGATACATGCATTATGAAATACTAAATAACCAGATCATAGAGTTTTTCAAGGCTTACATCTTAAAAGGTTTTCAAAATAATTACCGAGAATCCGCACTTTTAAAAATAAAGATACAAATATAGAGTAGTATATAGCTTTACACAAAACGCAATACAAAAATTATTCTGTTAAGAAAATTTTGCGAAAAGAAAAAATCGTAACAAGCGGTAAGTATCAAAATATTAGTTTCAACGCGTGAAATGAAAAACAGTCTAAAAAAATAACGGTAAAAATTTCTCTTCTTTTTTTTTCGAGGTAAAATGAAATAAAACCATATTATTGTAGTAAAAAGTGCATTACGATAAGGCTAACTAACGATGTCTTCACTCGTTCGCTCCTTGTGTCTACTACAGTAGTATGTATACCTACGATTGTGTCTTGTTCGTTTTCTCAATTTGTAATCGTATTAAAATCTGGTTATAATTTCCCAAACTGTGGCGCTGGGTCAACGCTCTCGGTAGGCGAGCCTCTTCCCCCCGGAAAACAAAAAACAACTAATCCGCAATCGTTATTGAGGGTTCACGCTAACTTAATTTTTTTTTTTTTTAACGGATGACGAATGCAGAATATTCAGTGTTATTTTTAATAATTCTCAAAGTCTTCCATAAATTTTTACCGGTAGTAGCAATGTGTAATATCAGTGTTGGATCCACGGGGAGGTAAATCGGAGACATCCCTATCCCAAAAGAACCAAAAACTCGATGAAAAAATTTGTTACAACAAAGAAACGTAATTTATATGAAAAAAAAAAAAAAAAAATTTGTATAAATGTTACAACATATGGATTATAATAATTAATACTTAATACTGTTTTCTAGTAAAACTATTAATGTTACGTTTCTATTCTATTCTGAAACGCAACTGTCATATCGATCTTCTGTCTTTTTTATTTATTTTTAATTTTTATTTTGCAATCACATCGATTGAAGACATCCTCTCAAATACCCCTACTGCTTTGAACAATCTTATGACTTTCGTTCAGGCTAGCGAGCTAAGGAGTATGTTTTAAACGTGGGTCCACTCACTGCGATAACCGAGGTAGTTACATGCAGCGAGTGGTTTAGTACCCCTTCTTAAATTAAAAAAAAAAAAAAAATTAAAAATAGTAGTTCAATGAGAAATACATATACATGTATTTAAACTTGCTCATGAACAAAGAGAATTCAGATCGGATTACTAATAAAAATAAGAAGTAAAGTCGAATCTTTCCTACTATTTCTAGTGATTTACTATTCAAATTCTAAACTACCATTTTAACTACATTTATATAATTTCGTTTTATTTTTACACCCCTTAAATATAACATAAAAGTTAAATTAACAATTGTAATAATAATTGCTTTTTTTCTAAAACACATTTTTATGAATTTCTATAAAAGTCGTTATTTGATTTTTTTTATGAAACAACGTGTGGTATTTCATAAATATCTACTGCTTACCGTATAAGATATTACGTAATTATACAATTTCCCTGCCCAAAATGTCTTTCTGGATCCGCCCTTGGTAATATAATAAATTGTTATTAGAGTTGCTTGCAGACACTTCGTGTTAATCTCGACTTCGATTTAATTCGAAAATAAACAGAACATATAAAAACAATATTTTAATATTCGTCGACCAACTTCAGACTGATCGCGACGAAAATGTTTTAAAAATAAAATAATATAAAATGCGCTAAAAAATAAAAAAAAACGAAACGATAATGATATTTTTATTCGACAGTTCGATATAATAAAAGTCGCAACGTTTAATACAAATTCAACAAATTATATTCGTACGATTTTTATAACAAGTTAACAAAAACGATAATAATACATATTTTAATGAATGATGCTATCGATTGTTTTCATATTCGATCGAATGTACATATATATATATGTATGTATGTATCGATCATTATCGTTTTGCTGTTTTCATACACAGTTTGCGTTATTCTATTATTAACATTTATGTCGCGATTACCGGTTGATATCTGAAGCTGGTCGGCGAATTAATGATCATTTATCATATTTTGCGTTCTAAAGGTGTTCTCATTTACGTAAATTGAAGTTTTAATATGGTTTGTTTTTTTTGCGTTTTTTTCTTTCTTTTTTTCTTTTCTTTTTATTTGCGTTGTGTGTTTGTTTTTGTTCAATAATTGGAGGTCTAGAAATAACAACAGCGGGCAGCGATTACCTTACCCCCCGCCGATTTTTCTACCATCTTGACATACGCAGTTAAAAAACGAATTTATTCCGTAAGCGAGCTTTAAGTCCGAGTGTGTAGATCGCATTATATTCTTCCTCTATTATAACTTTACCGTCATCGTTTGAACGTCAGCTAATCTCTTCAGGCGCGGTCCGACTCATCGCCGTCGCTATACTAAGCCTGTAGCGATTATTCTCTGCGCGCTACAGCCTTAGTGATCTTTCCAGCGTTCATATCTGATTTGTCCGTCACTTTGCTTTCCGGAATTAGCCGGATTTTATGACGCAATTTTCGCATTATCATCCATTTTATTATGCTTCTGAAAAGTTAAGAACTACGCTGCCACACTAGAGCTGCGCGCAGCAGAAGGAGAAAGCTCTTCCTGAAACTAAAACGGAACGGTCGGATGAAGAGTAATAATCCAGTTCAATATATCTGCTTCTTGGTTCGTAAGAGGCAGCGAAAAACCTGTATAAAAATTTGCCGGCAAGGAGGAACCTATCGAGGTCGGTAAAAACAACTGTCGAAAGAATGTGTAGAAATCAGAAAATTTGATTAAACTTTCCAATACACCGAGAAAGGACGACGCGAAAAACGATTCCATCCATCCGTGCATTTAAGAGGCTTGCTCTCGTGTCGTTCTAGCTAGAGCCAATCATGTTCTAGATGTCTTTATACGTCATTTGCGTTCTTCTTTGTACTTGATGTCATCCTAGGTCTTTCCCTTTTTCCTCTTCCTGACAATTTTCTTTCGATTATGACCTTCATGAAGGCGTTGTGACGTGTCCCAGAAACCTTTCTCGCCTTTGTTATATTGTTCCCATCAGTTTCCTTTTTTCCTTTACCATTTCCAACATATCTGAATTGCTCTTGTTCCGCGTTCATGATATAATGCGGCGCCACCGCACATTTCGGAGGCCTCTAAATTTAGATTTTTCGTTAACACCCACGTTATTTCCGAGCCATAGTAATATATTCCATATGTATTTTTCCTTGTTTCTATTTTCATTTTTCTATTGAATAAATCTCTTCTTTTCATAAACGCTTATTGCAATACTTGTTTTTACTTCCGTATCGCTTCTTCCTGTATTCGTTATTATTATACTTTCCAAGCGCTTGATCCTACTTGGTCTAAAGTCTTGTTATCTAATACTATCTGAATTTTCTTTTCATTTTTTGCCGCTACTAGGATTTTTGTTTTACTTTTTGGTTTATGTTTAAATTTATTTGCTTTAAGTACTTTCGTAATATCGATATATGTTGTTGTAGTTGTTTGTTCATAGTCCGCGATTAATGCAATATACAAATCCTATGTACAGTGTATACTTGTTCCCCGTTTATTTTTACACCTGTAGTAGTGTCTTTTTTCATTTGCCTTATTGATTCTTCTATCACCAAGTGTTTATAGGTGATAATGGACATCCTTGTCTTATTTCTCTTTTGTATTTTCACTTTTTCTTTCGAATTGACCCGACTCGCTTATCTCCGCCGTTTGTTCTTTCTATAACTCGCATATTATTTTCCTATCCCTTTTCTTCTGATTTTACTAATAATACACTCCATGGTACACACAGTTAAACACACCTTTTCTATGTCTATATAATTGGGAAAAAATATTATTCCCCATTCCACACGGTAAGTTGGTCGTACTGTTTAGGTAATCGTGAAGAGCAAAACAGAATTTCATCCTAGTGACGATTTACCGATATTTAATGTGGGTTTCTAGCTGTTCGGGATATCTTTGGCCATAACACGGGGCTGATTCACTCGGTTTGCTGCCTCCTCCCACTTCATTTCTTAATTCTATCCCCTACACTACGTAAAATCTTTCATCTCACATATTGCTATCGGATGTTTACCCATCCTTTTTCAATCGTTCCTTCTTTTTTTTTTGTTTTTTTTATCTGTTCAACCTAGTCTTCTTAATCATCCGTGTTTCCCTCATTTTGCCGTTTTGTTATTGCCTCTATTATTGGTCTCCATTATTTTCTTCTTGTTTTCCTTTTTTTCATTAGCTGCCTCTCCTCATTGTCCTCTCCGTCATGGTGCAAAACAAAAATCAAATTGGGCTCGTCCACCAAGGACCTTTACCCAGAAACAATTAGAAGAAAAGGAAAGTTATATAATAAGACAATCATCAGATATCGCGTTAATAGGAAGGTAACAATGAGAGGGATAATAAGTATAGAAGGAAAAGACAGCATGCAGCGAGCACAAAAAGGAGCAGGAAACGGGAGCGCAGAGCCAAACGCTCCACCGAAAGAGCCCCGGGCACTCAAAAAACATGTGATCGGCGTCACAAACAACCGCTTCATGTGAATGGAGAGGACAACATGGGGAAGAGACTAACGAGAGGCGAAAGCGGGAGGAAGGCAACTTCTTAAATATGTGCAAGAATTATTGGAATTGGGCGTAAATTATTTATTGAAACAGAGTAAAACTAGAAAACTATCGTATTAATGTTTTCAACGCAGAAAAAATGTACGCATTTTAATAATTTTGAGCATTAAACCTGAGGATTGCACTTTTTTGTTTAGATTTTTGAATAATTTTATGACCCATATTGGTGCCGGTATTTATTTTAACAACCAGTTTATTACAATATTATTGTCCTTTTCTACTTTTTGTCGATAAATTGTCACGCTACACACTGCTTACTTCTTCCGAGAACTTGTTTTAAGCTGACGCGATGTTTCGGAATTTTTCTCCGTTTCCTTATTGACCATAACTAAGGACATTTTGCACCGTGTACTAACCGTGACCGAAAAAAAAAACTGAAACAGAAATCGTAGATTAGGCGAAAACCGAAAGACCGTAATAAGAAGCATCATACGAGGTAGGTAGGATGGAAAAGCTAAAAGAGTTCTCGAGGAAAAGACGACTTAATAAAAAGTTTGACTGAAAGAGAATTGTTAGAATGAAGAGGACTCCCCGGTAGAGAGGGCATTCGGGAACAAAGAGTCGAGGAGAGAAAGCTATATAAATGAAATAGGACAAGGGGAACGACAAAGAGAAAAAGGAGTTTGCAAAACCACGGAACAAGGGTGAAAGAAAGATTGAAAAAATTAGGGTGGTCCGAAAAGAAGGATATAAACATCATTCGCGGCAGTTTCAAGTTGCAATGTTTAGGAAGACTAATAATACTGCGAGCGGGAAATTTTCGTTCAGGATGCGTTAAAGAATCATCTCAGTCATTTCACTTCACAACGCTGGCGCAGTTGACGAATCAGATTTGTATTTCGATAAACGAAACAAGGGTGAAATTACTTGTTTAATTTTCCAGCATGGTAATTTTCCGTTGTAACAGTTGTTTCATCCGGTGGTTTTCTGCTGGTTGATTGTAATCCTCGCAGGTATATTACATTAAGGTTGTGTGGGGTTAACCAATATCGTTCGCTTCGACCGAGAGGTGTGCAGAGGTCGACACGTGCAGCTAAGGATAAAAACATTGGTGCAAAGAGACTAAGTAAACTGCAATGTATTCCGCATGATATTCGAAATATATTAATTTGATTACAGCGACTAGAGGGGAAATGGGAGACTGACTCTCAGCCGAAATATCCATTCTGAAATATTTCGAAGTAACGATTATCTGCGAGGAATTTTGTTCCGTATAGCTCTTTCGGGTTCCTGCTAAATGTTTGCTGTTCTCAATTTGCTTGTATATTTTATTTATTATTCGAAACTCGCAGAAAATAACGGATAAAGTTGGATATACGCTTAAAAGCAGCGGTTAATTTAAAGATTTTTGAACAATTGCCTTTTACGCGAAGGCCCCCATTTTTTAAACCATGTTACACGAAAAGCCGACTTTTCGGACTTATCTTGTCCAAATTCGCCGAATTGTACCAAGTAGATTCGACAAAGTTTAATAAGGAAAACGATTTTTATTGCTGTTAGAAGGTTTTCAATAAAACGCACCAGTTGTATGTAGAAAATAAGTAACTCACGCAGGCAGGAAGGCTCGTTGCGTATCTTCTTCTTCTCGTGCCACCCGATTCGGCTATTGCTTAATCATCCATGTATGGATTAGATTATCTGCTGAAATTGATTATGATCTTTTGCTATTCTGACTAAATCTTCTGTTCTCTTAATTCCAGTTCATTTGTTGATGTTAACTAGCCAAGAGAGGTCTTTCTTCTTCCCGGATTTCTTCTATGTTATGTCTTAAATGAAGCTCTCTATTTTTTCGGAAAACACCCTTTATTCGCCGTGGGCGCGATTCGCTAAGACCACGTTTTGCTGTGTTAGAAACATAACACGAAAAGCCACGGTTCGCCATCAGTATCGGATGATGATGGGTCGGCACCGCAAATGAGTGTATTAATATTTGTGACTGTTGTGTAGCTATTAAAAAAAAAAACAGAAAAGAATGAAACTTAATATAAAACACATTATTAGGAGAAACCAAAGTTGTAACTTGAAATGTTTCATTAATGTATTACCGAGAATTTAAGCAATTTAATAGTAGTCATTTTTGTATTGAAAAGTCATCAAATCAAATTAGCAAATAAAAAAGTGAAAAAAAAATACCAGTCGGTATGGTGAAACGCCGGGAAAAAAGTGCATTGATAAGCGAATCTGAGAATGTTGAATTAGAAAATTGCAGCAAGCTATTAAGGCTTTAAAAACAGACCTTTAAAAAATGATGTCTAACACGAAAGATAGATCGGAGTCTTGGTGAAATATTAAAAGCGAAAACAGCAGCATCGAAAATAGAATGAAAGGGTTTATTTATGTGTAGAGTGGCGCATTTAATGAAGGCTTCGATGAGTTGAAGCATTGTATGAATTTGGATGTGACAAAAAAGATCAAAGTTTACATTTTTTTAAATATAAATTTTGTCCGTAATGAATTTTCTGATCTCTGGATATTTTTCTCAAAGTGGTTTCATTTGTAGAAATATTTTTTTAAACACATTATTACATGGGTCGGCTTTATGATAGTTAATATGAAGTTTAGTTTTTCATTATTTCACCAATTTTGTATAATCTACAAACTTGAAAGTTTATTAAAGTAGCCGATAAAGGAGATTTAGGCGTATCCTCCCCCACTTCGGAATAGAATTGTAAATACACGCTACCGTTTGAATAGCAAAACTGTGTAAAAATGATCTAAATCAAAATAGTTCATTCTTTAAAACAAACCCTGAACAAAAAACAACGAAAATAAAATATACCGGCCGGTTCTCTAAAAATCTCCCCCAAGCCGTAATTAAACAGGTATTCTACAGCACTATCAATTCCCTATTTCCCTCTCATGTTACTATTTACGCGGATGGTTCGAGGGGGCCTGGCGGTGTTGGTGCTTCCTTCATCCTTTCTGATTTTAACCTCTCAGAATCTTTTCGCCTTCCTTATTTCTCTTCCATATTCATAATCGAATTATTGACCATCTTTCGCTCTATTATTTTCATTTCCTCGAATCACTTTTCCTCTAAATTTTTAATTATCTCTGAATCTTTGAGCGCCCTTCAGGCAATATCCTCTCCCCTTCCTGATCATTTGTGTGACTTTGTTATCCTCCGTATACGTTCACTCAGTCACAATCTTTCCTATCTCCGTTCAATCAATATTGATTTGCTGTGGGTACCTAGCCACTCGAGCATTTTTGGTAGTGAAGCGGCTCATTCCTTGGCTCGGGTTGCTGCTGCTTCCTCTCGTCTTTTTTTTAAAAAAAATTCCATCCGATAATCTTCTATCATTCTGTAAAAGCTTTCATGTTTCCTTCTTTTCTAATAATTATTCATTTCATCTGTCAGTTCAGCCTACTCTTCCCCATATTCATGGTTTCTTTTGCATCCCTTCCTTCGGCGTTCTGATGTTGTTTCCATTTTTCGTATGCTCTTTGGCCATTCTTTGCTGCCCTTTTCCAGATTTCGTTTTTCCTTGATTTCTTCTCCACACTGTCCTTTCCATCCGGGTGATGCAGAACCGGGCATGATAATTTTGGAATTTATTTATATAAGTTCAAAATTATAGATAATGAAAACTGTAAAAGATGTAATTTCATAGATAATGTAGGGCATATATTAAATGGTTGTAATCACTCTAATAAGATATTTAATAGCCCCCTCTCTCTTACTACCGAAACTATTTCACACTACGAAACACGTACCGTTATCTCAACTACATATAAAACTTTCTATTTCACTTAGATAAATGCCCTTTCAAGCCAAGTTTTTCAGGCGACCCCTGCTGGAGGTAATGGCTGTTTTGCAAGGATACGGGATCACGTTCCTAGAGAGGTCAATACCTAGCCCAATGATTATGATTCCCCCCTGTATTTCCAAAAAAAAGCGAACATCGATACATCGTTGAAATCGAACCCAGGTACAAAAAATTTCCAGTGTTCGGCAGAAATGGCAGCCAGAACAATTAGCAAATACGTGGACCACCTAGTACATATATTACACAGATGGAGCTAAGAAAAAAAGGCGATGCAGGACCACTACCGGCATCTTGTGCCTTCGTGGGGCAGGGCATCTCACACCAAGCTAGACTTAATGATGCCTGTGATGCATTGGATGCAGAACTGCACGGAATTTCTTACTGCCTTCAACACTTAGCCACGGATTACAACATATCTATAAAAGAGTTCTGATAGTTACTGATTCCCTACAGGCGTTATGCATGCTGGAAATCCAAAAATTCAGCAACCCGCTAATATTGAAAATACACTACCTGCTAAATCAGTTAAACCAAACGAACAGTCAGCTGACGTTCATATGGGTCCCTGGACACATCGGGGTACCTGGTAATGAGAGGGTCGATGTGGAATCGCGCTTGGCGTTGTCCTCGCCATTGCTAGAGGACTCGGACCTACCATCCTCGATGATGCATATTTTTCTAAAGAAGTGCGAAAACCAATGGAAAACAGAATGGGCAGCTACGACAACGTTATTAAAAAACATTAAGCCCACAGTTGAACCATGGTGGCCACCGGAGAGAATATCCCGGCACGATTTTAAAAGTCTTAGCCGACTGCGAATCGGCCAATTAGCAAATCTTCGCCCCCCCACACTATGTGCTTCTTCTGCGGCCAGGCTTGTATACCGACAGTTCCACACATTCGTCTCACATGCCCAAAGTTCGCCACGTTCACGACGCAACATAGCCTACCCAACAACATACAGGATTGTCTGGCAAATACTGCACGAACGCTACAAGTGTTATAGCCTTCGTTAGAACAAGTGGTTTGATCGAACACATTAAAGTTACCTCCATATATGTGCTGTAATGACCTTGGTAGTTACAAACGGCGCATATAAAAAAGGTGAGGAGGAGAATTGAAAAAAAAAAAAATTTATACGCGACGGATTTAGTTACGAATTTTTTTAATGAATTTAATAAATTCGCTGTCGAAGAAATGACACACCGTAAGCAAAATTGGATAAATTAGTATTAAGTATTTTTAATAAGAACTAAAATTAGTACATTATTTTTAAATTGGGATCACAGGCAACCATTAATTGGATGGGACTTCCTGTTGTGAGCATTATTGTAATAAGAAAAATTGTAATATTATTAAAAATAAACGGTCTCACCCAAAGTTTTGGGAAGGAGGGAAAAAAAAACGGAAGACAAATATAGATTCGAATAAATAAATCGATTTTTTTTGATTTTTTTGGTTTTTGTTTGTTCGTACATAACTTACACTTGTGTGTGAACTAATTTTAATGATTCTTCGTTCATTCGAAAGACCAGTCAGCGATGGTGCTATATAAGAGTATTTTAAATGAATGTTAAAAAAAAAAAAAAAAAAAAAAAAGGGTCTCTTCAGATTAATTTTTCTATTTATTAATATAACAGACGCGATCGACTTAATCGATTTGAAATATTATCAGTATTGAGCGTGGAAACACAATTTTGGAAAAATTTAAGTATTGTTAATTACCCTGCGGATAAATATAGATGTGAATAAAGAATAGGAATTTTAAAGCGCCGTAGTGCAAATTAAAAAGCTTGTTGATTTTATTAAGAAAGTTGATTTTTATTAATGCGAGAGTATTACGCTAAATATTGCGAAATAAAATGTGCTTTAAATCAAAAACACCGATACTTCAAGATTTACCGTTAATAATAATTTAATAAAAGTGGCCTGAAAAGTAAAAAATAATTATTCGATAAGATCATACATCTTATACAGTGTGAAATAGAGCCTTAAAGGGGGAGGGGGGGGTATTACAATAATTCTTGTACAATACCTTAATTAGAGTTTCGGTACACCAAATTCAAATTGCGGTAGTAATTAAAAACCGCATTAAATATTCATTAAATGTTTGTACACATTGCAGTTTGAATTTGCTGTGCCGAAAAACTCTTAATTAAGGATATTAATATTGTTTAGGAATGACTGCAATTATCACCTTAAGGTTGAACCATCGTGATTTGCTTCAGGCACGATTCCCCCGCCGGCAACATTATACCAAAATCATGGTTCGCCATCGGTGTTATAATAAACAGGTGTTTGTTTTTGAAGCCGAGCAGGAAATTTTCATGTTAATACGTTAAATTTATTTTATTAGCTGATTCGATTAGTGTGTTGAATGCCTTACGGAAATAAAACAAATTACGAGAACATTTTATGATAATGTCGTTACCAAAAGTAAAATTAGACGGAGAATTTTTAATTACGTTTACTTTTTTCTAGAACAATTTTTTCCGCTGTAAAATACTTCCCCGTTCTGACTTTTAGTAATCTATCGTAAAATGTTCTTATAATTCGTTTTAAATGTCCAAATGTTCATTCAACACTAAAGTCCAGCGGACAAATGCAAAGTAAATAAGTTCAACACATTAGGGAAATGTAAAATTTTCCCTTTCTGCCATCTCTTTGAACATTTCAGCGTTTGTATTTACGGTCTGTTATCACTGCATCATTCTTCTATGTATTCGCCGTCAAGTTGTTTAAAATAATTACATTACCTATGTCTCGGTATACTTGTATTATATTTACAAAATTTTCCAGTCAACTCCTCGACTTTTCTGTATGCATTGAAAGAATCGTGACAAGGTTGAAATTCTTCGATTTCAGAACCGATATTTCTCGTTCCAGTATTATTCTTTTGCTAGTCAATGTCATTGCACTGTCTAAACTCGAGCATTTCAATTCAACCTATAATCCAGCTTTCGCCAGCTTGTGAATCGGATCGTTTGCCACCTCATAATCTCGTCATAATACATTTTCTTTACCTTGATTATATTCTAGATATAGAACGCGTGCGCTTGTGTTCACGTTTAACTTACAGTTTAGATACTATATCAACTATTCTACAAGCACTAAAGATATCCCTGATTTACCAAATGTCACACCTGTTATTTACTTTCTCGTAGCAACGTTTTTTTTTGTTTTTTTTTTTTGGGGGTTCGTCTACAAGGACATTGGCCCAAGAACAGAGGAAAAAGGACGAAGAAACTTAGATCTTTATACGATCAGAGATAGCCGACAAAAAGGAATCAAGAGCCTGAACAACAGAAGGAGAAGGAAGGGACAGAATGAACGAAGCACTATACGGAGTGGGAATACCAATTTGTAAACGGGAGGAGTTGAAAGCAGCTTGATCGTTATTTATCTGCTATTGAACTTCATCTTTTTGCAACTCGCTTTCATGAAGACTTTATTTTCCATTCGTCAATTTGAGTATTAAGCTGAAAAAGTCACCATCGTGCATTCCTGGTAACATTATCCGCGATAAAAATTTCGGTCTTCTTTTGATCAACTAGTCCTATATATCCTTAGACTATACATTGAACAAGTTTTCGACGATTAATTTGCTACTCCACATCACCGCGTTTAGTAATTTCTGACCACGTTTTGTTTGACTTCCGCTTCAGAGACCCCATTCCACCATATCGCTAGTTCAGGCACAACCGGAATTTTTCGTCTGTTCACGCTGATATCAGCCAATGGTATTAAATCACAGACTAAACAGAATCGAAGGAGATTTATTTTAGAGCAGTAAACTTATGGGGATGCTGAAGTTTATTTTCTACATTGCAGAGTTCCTTGCTGGTGTAATGAGTTAAGGGATTTTATTAGAAATAGGAAAACCGCTTTGAAAAAAATCGAATAATTTAAGTAGTGTAGATTTTTTCTTTTTCTCACACCTGATCGAAAACAAATGGCTTATTTTTACGTCATCTCTTGACGACTTCTCTACTAGCGTATCGGTGCGAAGGAAAAAAGACAATCGTAGCGAAATTCTGCAGTCGGCAATTTCAAGAATTTCTGTATTAACTTCGATAGAACACGCTCCGTTTTCTATTTCCGAGCTATCCATCTATTATGTTGAAAGTTCTTTCCGTGAAAGTAGTCCAAAGCTGTTCATAAATTTACAATCAGGTTTGAGACCGTGAAAACATTTCTAACTCGTGCAAAGAAGCAAATATCTCATTCCGATTCTGAAAGTAAGATCTCCTTGTCATTAGCTTTGAAAGTAACACATAATACAACGCTTTGCACTTGAACCTTGTTTTTTGATTATAATATACGTATATATCAAGGATATTGCAAATGTATGGTTCAACCGTGACTTCTCGAATCCTGGATTGAGAACTTGAATGTTTGATCAACTGCCATGATGCTGAAGAATCGCAACTTATTCTTTCGAAAATGATCTCCCCCGGACTTTAGAAATGGTTCGAAGTTAATGAAGCTTTCTTTTTCAAAAATAATACTTGTTAACTTTAATAGGGAACGATCTGTTTTTCCGGAGGAATTTCCTTCTATTTAAAAAAGAAAGAAAACTAAATCGTTTATCAGTCAGGTTTAGTATTTATTTATTTATTATTTAAAGGGAAAAAACAAGAAAAAACGGCGCATTTGGTTACTCGTTGGGCCATAGACAACCGGAGATTACGAGAGGTATTAGATGAGGTGTAGAAGTTTAAGGTTTTTCAAATAGAGGAAGAGGTTGTCGAGGCGAGTTAAGTCTTCAGAAAGAATTTTGGGAATTGAGTGCGGAAAATTAAGAGAGGATCTTTGAGGTTGAAGCGAAGGACGCGATAATAAGATGTGCGATATGTTGAGAAGGCGGTTTTGACAGAAGGGACAAGTGGGAGGACCAAGACGTTGGATTAGGTGAGAATGAGTGAGGGCGGTATGGGAGATTTTAAGTCGAGTAAGGATGATGTTCTTTTTTTTGGATCATCGTAATGGACTGAAAGCAGAGGTTTAATTAAGAGATTATTAGACGGTTGAGATGACCGAGATTGTTATCAGGAATGGGAAATCAGATACTTCATATAGGAACTGATATCGAAAGAAGCAGACAGAGAGGTAATTTCAGGAAGGTAGGAAGCGCCCCTGGCGCTGCTTGATCAACGATTTCATTGCCAGAGATTATTCAAAGGTTTATTAATTTCGTTTCGCTCTAATATATGATATTTTTCTAATTTAAATCTGGGAAGATACCGTTTGGGCACTTTAAAATTTATCCGAAGTTATTTATTTATTTATTTTTAATATCTACGAAACCTGTAAGTGAAACAAATTACAAATGGCCCGGGTATATTCTTCAGCTTCCTGTTATATCCTAAGGAAATAATTTGATGAAGCTTTTGCTCAGAAAACATTATCACAATTATCTGTTTTTTATTCTTCGCCATTATTACTCCTCCGCTTATTCCGTCGACTATCCGCTTACCAGTGTCCGCTTCTTTGGACTTTGTGTGTAATTAATTTTTAATTCTCATCGCGTTTGAATTAACCACGTAAACAAAGAAGTTCAGCGGTACGTGTCGGCGCTATCATTACAACCTTTAACGGGCAGTTAAGTTTACTTTCTCATTTTTCTATTTTCGCAGTATCCGACTAGCCCATTTGCAGAGTAGTGCGTAAAATTATGTAAAATATTATAAAGACACTTTAATATATCGCCTCCAACAATGTTCTAGCAGAACTATTATACGCGCGCGTTGAAACATAAATAGTAATAACAGTTACTGCTCAATCGGTACTGATTCCAGTTAAAATCACTCTACGTCGAAAACTGATATGAGCGCTGCCACTGATACACGATGTAAAAGTTTACATTTGCAGCAGTGAAATTAAGCGGAAAAACCCACGAAACCGCAATATGTAAAACTCTCTCTCGGAACTGGTATGGGAATATTTCTGCGGTCGCCTGGATTTCGTGAGTGGTTTTCTGTAGACGTTTAGACGTATCAGTGAAGTACTAACGCTCTGTGGTACAGGTTAGAGAAATTTGCAGATTGTTGACAGCGATGCCTGGATACCGAATTTAAGCGGGGACTTTGGGACATCACTGTACAGCGAATAATCGGAAAAATGTGTTTCTTTGAAATACTTTTTTCTGCGCAGTCAGTTGGTGAATTTGGGCGTTTTTTTTTTTAATCGTTGCGAACGTCATACGCTCCATTTAAGTGTTTTTCTTTGTAGGCTTTTTTTCGTTCCGCGTCTAGTAAGATCGGATCTGCGGCAATTGTAACTTCTATATCGCATAACTTTCGTATTGTTCTCAAATAATAGGGGGGAATGGGTTTTAGGGAGAAACAAAGGCCAGCTTTTACGAACGTACACACTACTGGCTCTTTCATGACTTCTAGGGCATTTCACAAAGAACACGTATGAGAATGCCGAGAAGGAGTCTTCTTCGGGCAGTCTAGAGTTTTTTCAAAATAACATGCGGCAAAAAAAAGAAAAAATAATTTAACACTAAAGTTCATTTCAGAGCTGTTCGCATCGTTTCCACTAAAATCTGTACGTTGGCGCGCAGTTGATGACGTTACCTGCGTTGGCGGCGTCTTACAATGATCTTTCGCTATTTTCATATCATCATTAGGCTGGTAATCACCGGGGAGGCTAGGCGGAATTCTGTCGTCTGAATATTAAAAGTAATCCACTATATAATAATATTGGTTTCGTTTTCGTTTGATGGAATTTTTTTTTTTTTTTGTTTTTTCATTATAAATTATAATTTAGGTTTGTGATAAAATCGTTTCTTGTTTTTGCTTTCCGAAAAATATCAAGAGCCGCATCGAAGGTTATATTCGTTCCGAGAATTATGCAACTGGCGAAGAAGATGAGATGCGTGAAAATGAAGTCAAACAGTTTCCGTTGCAAATGAATTTGCAGAATTTTCAAAATTAAAAGCAAACAACAACCGCGAATAACGCCGATATTTTCCTTAAATACCGAGTCTCAATCTCCTAATACGTTAAATTAAACATGTAAACTTTTTGTGACTTTATGAGGAGAGAAAAGCTCTCGCGTATAAACGAACTAACACAGCACTTAATAGCGGGCACCTTTTGTCAATTTTTTTTTCGTATCATTTTTCCGTTTCTTTTTCCGAGACGAAGAACGATATTCAGTAACATTTTTTTCTCATTCACTGTTGCAAAATTTACATTTAACCCCCGTTATATTTTATGCCGAAATTATAAATTTTTTTTTATATTTCCAAATTTCCCGCTTACTTTTAAAGTCACACTATAAATGTTATTATCTAGCGATAGAAACTGTTTTTACTGATGCAGGCGACTGTCTTTGTTTCGTCCTTCCACTTTACGCTATTTCTTGATATGTACATATATACCGAATACCAAGGTTTCGGTTCGTACGCTGCTTCACGCTGTGCAGTCTGCTTCAATAAATGATCACACAATGTCGAACCAATTTCATAATTATAGTATGTATATATATATATATATATAAACTCGGCCATTTTGGCCTCGCAAGGGGCCGTGCCCCTTGACTCCTCTGTTTTCATTTCTGTCTCTTTCTCTTCTATACTTTGTATAAAATGATCAAAATTTACAACGTAATTCTTACTGGCATCAACACACACAAAAAAAAATCACCTAACCACAAAAGTCCTATTCTAACATTTAACTTTCATTATATAAAATTAAGACATTTTTTCGTTACATATTTCGTTACATATTTCATTACATAAAATTGTGACATTTTTTAAATAACAATAACAAAAATCCTATAAAATATAACAAACGTTACATAAAATTGGGACAATTTTCTAGGACATTTTTTCGAATGGGGGGTAAGAATTACGTTGCAATTAATATATCCTGATAATAGTGTGTTTATTATTACTTAACATGGTAAATCTCCTAAAATGCGAATTTATTAACACTTTCAATAACCGACCGAAATTTGGACATTCTACCTCAATTTGTTCTAATCACATTAAATATCAAAACTTATCAGACATAATAGGCGTTATCTCGACATAAACGGAGCAAACATCCATTGCACTTAATCGTTCCCTCTGAATAAGAACAAATAACAAATCCCGGTGTTCTACACAGACCCTCAAGCATGCTAGCCGTTGGATATTCCTATCGAGTTTGGTTGGCAAATTACGCCTTATAAATACAATCGATGTGCGCTACGCATATTTCTAACCCAAGAGTATTGAAATGTGTTATACCTAGAGAGTGCGTTCTAGAAGAGCCACATTGAAATACTGTGATGCACACGTGTGTGAAGAAGTCTCGTTAATTCCCCACAGACGACCAGTAAAAACTATATCAAATACAAACACGTAGAAACTCGTTAATTAAGTTATAAAATTGTATTTCATCGGTTTTTTTTATTTTTTTATTTTAACAAATTTCTTTCCTATACAATAGCCATAGTCATCCAGTTTAGCGGAATCATAAACTATTAAAATAAAATATTTCATTGCATACGACATATTTAAATATAGCGACGTTTTCCAGCCTGTCATCAGCTAAAACTAAAACCTAATTAATCATTTTCCCACTAATCTAAACATGCACATATTAATATTATATATATATATATTAATTACAACGTAATTCTTAAGCTACCCCCATTAGAAAAAATGTCCCAATTTTATGCAACGTTTGTTATATTTTATAGGATTTTTGTGATTATGTTATTATATTTATACGGACCGATTTCGAATTACGTTGTAAATTTTGATAATTTTATACAAAGTATAGAAGAGAAAGAGACAGAAATATAAGCAAGAGACATCTCCTTGTGAATATATATGGCAGGGAAATTATACATTTTGTAAAAAAGCTGTAATGTTATTACTTGTATAGAAATACGTGTTTCTGCTTTCTTTTAGTTTGGGGAGAACTGTCGAACGGGAAAGCACTGATATCTCTACTTTTATTATCCTTTATTTGATTTTACTGGGAAAAAATGTTTTACACATTACTTTTTCCTCTTTGGCTACCTGAGCAGTATGTGTTCACTTTGCGACCAGACATGCAGAGGTAAGCAAAGTCTGTTCCGCATCGTTCAGTTCAAAAAATAGCACAGCTGCCGGAGTTGGTTGCATCCGGACCTTCCCGAAACGGAGCTGAGCATTGCAGCGCTGGTCCAGGTGCTGCTGGAGATTTTCGGCTGCAGCGTCGTCTATGCATCGACACCTGTGCACAGCCGATTTCGAATAAGCTGCCGGAGCAGCGAGGGCGGTAATTACCGCGGAGAGGTGTGCTCATAATTAAAGTGCAGATAAATTACTTCGGAAATCTTTCGCAGCATGTAGGCGTACTGGTTGGGGCGTCCTATATAATTTTCTGTTATAAATTATTGTACGCGGGCACGGTCGCCGTAAAATACGACCAACTTACCGGCGATGCGGCTAAATTACACAATCTGCATGTAGCATACATTGTCAGCCGGTCCCTAGACCGACCGGAATTACCATTATCTCGCTCTCATTACGTTCGCTGCAAGAAGCTGCCCGCAGCCAAAAGAGTCGAACGAAACGATGGAAATTACGTTTTCGGTAAAGCGATCGCCTCTAGTTACGACAGTTTCCGTTTGCGAATGTTCCTGCTGCTGTTTGTGAGCGAGCGCGGCGGTGGCGGCTGTCCCTCTTATCATCGGCCATCGCAGAGGGTTCGGTGTTGGCGCGCGATCTCTATACAGCGGAATCTGCCAGAGAGCGCGCTAATATGTATACGTATGCGTATTCGTATGCGAGAGGTATTTATTTCATTTGCCGGGTTGCGTTTTCCCGAAAAAAACGACGATGACGCGCTAGTACGAATATTAGTGCACGGTGCGGCCGAGGCATCTGTGCAGCGTGGTGCGGTTAGGCGACCTACATGATCTATGATGATGTTGGCCGATTCGTTCATCTATCAATATTCCACCGAGAGTAGAGTGCTTCTCAACGGTGAAAGGTCACCGAAGAGAACTACGTTCGTTCAAATTTTTTTCCACCTCCCTGTTAGCAGCGAAATTTACACCTATCCGTATCTGTCTTTCTTCACTTGCCCACGTCCGATTTCCTCCGCATGACCGTTTCCAAGTGGAATGAACTGGGCAAGGTTAGATTGCATTTGAAATTTTTTCTAAAACGACCATTATTTACCATTCCGTCCTTGTATATATCTATATATACATGCACACATAAATCTATACATACACGTGCACATCTGCGTTTGCATATGTGGTGGAAATAGCTGGTCGCTACAATAATAAATGTATATATATTTATATATACATGATGAGAGAATATACTAGGTCCGTATAATACGGAACAGAGTGGATGTTTTTACATCTCTTCACATATGATTAAGGTCGCTCGAATAAATTTTTCTTACCTTCCCCATAAACAATTTATCATGCAAGACCGGGAGATACTGGTAGCTACTATTATAAAATATTGTTTCCGACGAAGCGAAATTTAATTTTGAAGAAAAATTTGAGGTTCAACACGGGTTCGCCGGTTTTCTTTAAACTTGTGTTAACGCGCGCCCGTGCGACTTAATTATGATTACTTATTTACGTAATTTTTTTCTTTCCCCGTCGATAAATGAGTTTTTTTCTGTATTTCTCTTTTTCTCCTATTTTTCGAACTATTTCCGTTCTAACGCTGTTGGAGACAATCGGACAAGATTAGAATTCGCTAAAAAACAGGTATGATCGATGTCAACTTTTTTTCGTTTGTTTCGCTTTTTCATTTTCTCACTCTATTCTATGAAAAATGCGTTAACGTACACAATTAATTAACAAAGTTGCTGATTTCGAGATGACTATGAAAAAGTTCTGTGACATATTTTTTTATTTTATACGCCTTTTTTTTTTTTTATGTATGTATTATAACTCTGGTTAATAGATTCTGGCTAAAAGTGGTTTAATGCGTGCCAAAAAATAAAGAAATAACATACAACAGCTTGTCACAATAGTGGTGAGCACAATTATTAAGTGACATAACAAAAGATGTGTATATATTAAATATAACTATCGTTAATCGTGAAGGTGTGTGTAATTATATCAAAACAAGTTACAATACATCATGCTTATTAATTATTATGAATGTAATTCATTTTGGCATATATTACACCAAAAAGAAATAAATTAAATATATGTATATAGGTAACGTAATATTATATATATATATATATAACTCGCGATAATCGGGAATATTGTCTTAAACATTATAATCGAGAACGTTAATTACGTTCGGTGAAAATTAGACGAAAATATAATATTACGTATAACTCTTATTAATCGTGAATGCGTAAATTATGTTAAAAATGGAACCGCTATACTTGCTTCTTAATTAGGCGTGTAATTAATTCCGGTGGAAATTATACAGGAGGAAAAAAAAAACGTAATATTATAACCCGTTATAACCGTGAATATAATTTTAGTGTAAATTATATTTCGCAACAGGTGAATTAGCGCACTCTTTGAATTAAGTCCGGTGAAAATTATACAATATATACATGTGTTAGTGCATAACGTGGAAGTAGCAGTATCGGGAAATTCCCCCCCCCCCCAGTTTTAGTACTCACATATGTGTATCATTCAATTTGAAAGGGCAAAATATCGTCTCGGATTTTTTTAATATCCCTTTAAATTTTAAATTAGATATCCGTTTTTGGGTTTTCTCACTTCGGACTCAAGTCGTTGCCCGAATCTACGCAAACCGGGAATTCAGTAGGGAAGCATGGAGTAAATTGAAGATGGATCATATCAGAAAGAAACAGTTTTCCCTTTATGTTTTATTTAGACTCGTCAATTACGAAAAGCGAATCAACTATACTACCGTGTGGTTGCCTTGATTCTTACTTTGTATGTTTCTATCCCGTTAACACTAGGATAATCCTTATTGTATATTTTTAGAATGAGTTACTTTTTTTGAAAAAGTATGTTTACTATTACTATTATTATTATTATTCTAGACGTTTATGGGAAAATATTTTGTTACGCAGACGATACCGTGCTAATGGTAAACTCCCGCAAACAAGATATTCTTCAGAGTCTTTTACAGGATGACTTGTATAAAATCAAAAACTGGTTGCACCATAATCAACTATTTATTAATCTAAATAAAACTAAATTAATTATTTATAGTCACATACCGCAATTTAAATTTAATGATTTCAAAATTTTTTGGGAAAATAATGCTCCCCTGTATAGAGTGTATGAGATAAAATATTTAGGTGTTCAACTAGACTGTAAACTGTTTTGGGATAAACATCCAATTTATCTTGCACCGAAAATTAGAAAATTAAATTATATCGATTTTACTATCTAAGCAAATTTTTCAATACTATACATCTCCGTAAACTATATATTGCTTTATACCAACCCTTATTAAGCTACGGAATCATGCACTGGGGCAAAGCTGCTGACCACCATTTAAAACATTTGATTCAACTCCAAAAAAATGTTGTAAATCTACTTGGCAGAGATCTGGACACAGTTGTAGATTATAATATTATACATCTTTCAAAACTCTATGAATTACAACTACTTATGTTCGTTCTTAAAAATAAAACAAAATTTAATATTTCGGTTATGCAAAGTATTACTAGATCAGCGGGCGAAGAATTAGCAGTATTACCGAATATTAACAAATACCACATCCGAAATCAATCTATATATGTATGGGTCCTAAACTTTTTAATTCTTTACCTTCCACTTTAAAAATACAACTAAAAAACTACAAAAAGCGTCGAAAAATTCTTTTATCATACTTACTACCTTAACAATAGCACAGATAAGGAAAAATAAAATTAGAAACGAGAGTAGAGCTAAGGAAAGAAAGAAACAGATAAGACATGAAGAGGGAAAATGAAAGGGAAAAAAAAAAAAAAAAAAAGCTCACCAAATTTTAACTTATTTAATTTTCAACTTACTACTTCTGTAATAGTAAGTACAATTTTTGTATATACGTATTTAATTAGAGTGCACATATGTATAAGATGTATAAATGCATCTGATTGTATGTTTGAGTGTGCATGTTACATATAATTGCAGTTTTTAATATTACTTTGTTTAAGAAACTTTTATTTTAGTTCAAAATTTTTTATTGTTTACATATTTTGTTTAAAAAACTTTTATTTTGGTTCAAAAATTTTTTATTGTTTACATATTTTGTTTAAAAAACTTTTATTTTATTTTGTTTCAAAATTTTTTATTTTTTTGGTTGTTTACAATAGCCATCGCTCGCGCAAACTTGCGCATAGATGGATTATATATATAATAATAATAATAATAATAATAATAATAAACTTGAATTATTATTAGTATTATTAGTATTATTATTCTTATTATTATTATTATTATTGGAATCTTTTTGGACACGTTAACAAAGAACCTTCATTTAGACACAATAGGGTGGAGGGAGAATTAAAGAAGTTGATAACATGAAGAAACCAAAAGGAAGAATGATGCGCAAAGAAGGAAATGGTACAAAATAAGATGGGCAAAATAGCGAGCTGGAAACCTAAATATTAGCACACGGGAATAAAAAATAGAACGTTCAGTTGAGATAGAAGGTCATTCGAAAAAGATGCGGTTAAATTCACGGATAACTTTATCGTTCGCACGAAAAGGACAACACGGTGTGAAGATATTTCAGGCAAAAAACGAAAGCGAGAAGAAGACAATAGAATACGATTTATAAGTGAATATTAGAAATGACAGAAAAAAGGCGAAGTGAAAATCATAGGAGCATAGTTGTAAGAAAGATTAAGTTCGATAGACAGAATATTCGAAAAGGGCGAAACAAAGATTAAATTCAGATTTTTTCACAAAAAGAAAGGCTATTCGAATCTCGGATTTTAAATAAGGAAGTACGCGAGAGAGTAACAACCAGAAAATCCGCTGCTTCATTGCACGACCAGGAATCCGAAACAATCATCAGAGTACGGAAGGTTATGGATGAGAAAATGTAAACGAAAAAGTGATAATGAATGGGAAGCATAGCTTGAAGATAATGGAGTCAGAAACAATCGAATAATCGGAGAAAGAACGATCGCGAAAAAATATAAATAATAAACTATAGGGCATCGGTTCGGCTGTAAAAATTGAGCAAACGGAACGAAGTTGAAAGATTCAGAGAAATGAACGTCCGAGAGAATGAAGGAGGCTTCAACTCTACGAAAACTTCTTGAATCACACCGGTAATGTATAAAGTAAGGAATTTTGATGGTGCTATAGAATTCTCGCATAACTACGACTGGTGAAGGAGATTTGAAAGAGATAAGGACAAGAAAAAAACGTTAGTGCAAAGTTAAAAAAGAAGTAGGGAAGATTTATTAAATTGATCCGTTACGTTCAGATTGAATTTTTTCTTCTTATTCGGCGCTCCAGAATTTAGATTCAATTTCTGATAGATCTGGCTTCATCCGGACATGGCGGGTATTTCCAGCGTTGAATCTCGATGATTAGAAAATATACACAAAAAAAAAACAAATTAAACGTGCAACTTCCGTTTTTTTCTTAGTGTTCTTTGATCCTAAACGGAGATTGCTTCATTCGTTTCATTGCTATTCAAACATATTTAGCCGATGAATTATTTTTCGCGACTGTTATTGTTATACAAATGTTTTACTGCCTGTTTGACGCAGATGGCCTTACTGCTCAGGCATTGCAGTACACATTTATTTAATTTTCTTTTATAATACTCGTAGATACTGGATAGCTGCTTAAATGTCCACTAGAGTATTCGCCGATTCTAAAAAATTCTTTTGCACTTCTTACCACCTAAATAGCAGTTACTGTGTTTGATGTCATAAATAACGGCTATTTGTACGAAATTCATCTTCAACCACCGCCTAATTCGCGTCAAACTCTGAAAAACACTTTTTCACACTGACAATTGCACCATTGTCTATAATTACAATTACCATCGTTACAAGTTACGATTCCGCGGCTTTATGTGTTTCTATAGTTTTACATTGAGATAACATTTACGGTTTAATTAGTATTTTAATATAATAAACCGAATGTGTTAATCATTTCGGTGCTCTAAAATATATGGAACTTTTTTTTTCTTTCTTTCTTTCTTAAACAAAAAAAACTATTAAATAATATCCAACTTTAAACTCATTAAATATTTATAAAAATTACTTTTTTTATAAATAACAATTTTAGTTTAATTTCATTACACACGAGCTTTTAGTCTTATCGTCGTTGATCAATTCGACCAATTCAACAGGGATACTGAAGTATGTCAAACAAGTTAAACAATATAAAAATATCTAGTATAGGTGTCGTGAGAGTTTTCTAGTTACAAACGGCATTTGGGCCGTAATAACATTACACTAGTTTCAATTTTTTTGCTTTAGTAATTAAACAGCCCCCTGACTTTTTGGTAATTGTTTCTTCTAGATGATTACGCGAGCTTATAGATTTCAGTTGAAAAATTTTTATCTCATTCAAAACGAGAAATTTGTTTTTTAGTATATTTATTTTTTATGTTTGCAATTGACGGGTTTGAACGGTTGTATTTTATTAGGAAGTAAGAACTGTTTAGGGAGACTGTGTTTAGCAAAAAAAAAAAAAATTATAGATATACGGATGCGTGAAATACAGCACGGACAGAGAAAGAGATTAAAATAATAATGACGGTTAAAACGAGTCACCGGTAAAAAATTCAACTATTCATCTTTGAGGTAGAGAGTTTCCTCGCAGTACTGTATCATTTAATCTGCCAACACCCCGATACAATTTATTGCCCTATACGTCAGCGAAGCAAACCGGATTCACAGTTGAAGAAGACAGACAAGAGCAGCTGTTGACACGTCGCGGTGACGGAAAATCTACAAAGCCTTTAAAAAAAGTACAATCCCTTTTTACAAAAAGGTTCGTAACAACAAAGCTGGTAAATTGTGTCGTTAAAAACTGTGCAATCGGTTTCAACTTTTTTCGACTAAAACTTATAGTAAGTTTGATTAACGGTTGACCAAAAAGCGACCAGTTGAATTAAGAGGAAAAAAAGCAAACATTTTTCCTAGCTTTGCTAACAGAGAGCATATTAGCCCAGCAAAATGGAATGCACGAAACGGAGTAGAAACTATATTTTTATTTTATCGGCAATGAAACCAAGGAACACTTCTAGAACAGGAACAACTGGGAGAATAGGCAGAGAAAGAACATAGGAAGCGTTGAAAAGAGCAGGAAGACCAAGCTTTAAAAGTTGAACAATAAAGTAACTCACGCTCGCGAGATAAACCAGAACACTCGAATATTACACAAAACACAATACGAACCTTCAGGATCCAATAGACAAAAGGGGAAATGTAGGCAAGGAACAGCGATTTAGAAAAGAAGGAAGAGGAGACTGTGCGAGAAACGTAGGCGAGATAGTTTAGTAATTATGGACCGATACAAAACGGGGAAACTCATAGAACCAAGGACGAGAAGAAGGAACAGGGGGTTAATCAACAGATAAAACGAATTAGGATTAGCGAAAAGGAAAACATAGACAGAGTGCCTAGGATGGCATGATTTAGTTGGAAGAAGAATATTGTGTACGCCGGAACCCGATTAATAAAACTTCCGTTGGAAGCTCCAGCAAGGAGGTCGACGATTACATTTCCATCAATGCCTGAATGTCCGGGAACTCAAAGAAAGTCAATCTCGGTAGACGACGATGAGGATAGATCGTGGAGAAGAGAACGAGAATAGAAAGGATGATAGCATCAGTGGAAGGAGAAAGGGAAGGTGGAGATAGCGCTAGAAGAACACTTAAACAGTCAGAAACAATAATGAATTTGGAAGGACTTGTAGAAGAATAAATATAAGTGTAATGGCTTGTAAGATGGCAAAAGATTCAGCAGTAACATTTGAGTTATAGCAGTTCGACTGAAAATTAAAAAAGCAAACAGGAATAGGGTTTAAAAAAATTATTTAAGCTAAAATCGGTTATTTGTAACGACATATACGCCTTCTGGTCATAAATGGGGTTGGAAACTGTGGAAACGGTCGTCTACATTGTGTTACTAGCAGTCGAAAGTGAGAAAATTCGCTAATCACTTGGCGATAATTCGAGATATTTTCATTAATACGGAACTTACAGCGAACACTTCGAATGTCGATGCGATCGAAATTAGCTTTCTATCGGACAAAACTCGATTTTTGCTTTTTCCAGCTGATAGCAGATGTGGACAAAAAAGGAAAAATTTACGCACGCCGGCCATTTGAAATTCCCCCACCATTGTCAGAGTGACGCTTAAGTGTGAACTTTATTTAAAAATCCCTTTCGTCTCTTTTATATTTACATTTGAGACTTACTGATCGATAGAGTTTTCTCGATTTATCCCACACATTTTTTACTAATACCAGAAGAGAGACTGGACGTGTTTAAAAAAGTAGAAGTTCGCTCGTCGTGCTTCATTTCGTATGTGTAGATCTAAAGAAACTGATCTAATCGAAATCATATGTCTCAATTTTTACTCGATTATTACGTTTTAAATACTACAAGAAACCGCGTTATTCCTTTTTAATATTTCTATTTTAACATGTTCACATTTAAGGATATATTAACCTTCTTATTCGGATGTGGATTAGCGGCATCGTGTAAGACGGAAATCTTAACGGAATACGGTCGCCCTTGATAAAAAAGCGATCTCCTATTGTAACGCACTTTGGGGGGGGGGGCGTCAACAGTGGAACTTACCCGACGCAGATACACTATATAATAAGGAAAAGATTAGAAATTGAGGAGATAAAGAAGGCCAATAAAGGAACTATATCGGTAAAGGGGAATGCAAGAATGGAGTGGACACTATAAGGAGTAGGAAAAGGCGCAGAAGATTAGAATACAGAGTAGCACGATCGGAGGAAATAAAGGGGCATTCGAACAAGAGACGTGATTCGCATCGCAGGTAAAATTCAGCTCTGGAGGGTCATAAATTTGTTATACAGAAATCCATTAAAGCTAATTACTTTCTATATATTATAGGGGGGCGGGGATACCGTATTGCTAAATTATTTTTTGAAAAATAAAGCAGTGTCGAAGAAGCCTTAGCTGCAGTAATATGCCGAAATCGGGATTTTAAGTACACTTTTTAATTTTTTTCTATTTCACCGCGTTCTCTTTTGGTCCATTATGTATGTAGCTTTTGTCGGAACAGTTCTTTTGCCTATTTTCTTTCGTAATTAAATACCTTTTTCAATTATTGTAATTTAAAATTACCAGATTTCATTAAATTTTACACTTTACCATTTTCATTTTGTACATATTCGGTTTATTGGTAGCTCTGTTTTTATGTATATATATATATATATATGTATTTTTTTAAATTGAATAAAAATGATACCATTTCCAAAAAAAAAAAAAAAAAAAAAAAACAACCGAAATTTCCCTTTTACTATCATATTTATTGCGCAAATAACAGCAACGCCAGCGAACAACGTTTATTACTACCTACTATTTCTAATATTTAGCTAAATGAAAAAAATAGTACCCGCCGATGTCTCTTTTTAATTTTTATTCGACACAAACTGTACTTATTTTTAACCTCTACGTTCTAAGTTTCCTGTTTTTTTTTTTTTAGAAACCGCATCCTCGATTATAATAAGGGATCATAATTTCCTTTGCAAACTTTGATTTTCTTTAAATAGGAGCCAAGTTTATAATTTGATGTTCCGGTTTACGAATTTGTTTGGTCGTCGTCCGGTAAAATGAATTCTTTTATGTTTTAAGTTTCAGAGACCGAATGTGTACATATGCGGGCAGCCCTGTGTTCTTTATCGGGCGACCGTGGTGGTTCTATGTGTATCGACGAAAAGAGAATATGACAACTGGATCGCGTTTGTCAGCGTGCATTACGAGTATCTTTTTGTAAGCGACTTTTTAAAGCGAAATTTTCCATCTTTTTTACGTATGTGAGTGAAGAAGGCCATGTACGGCTATCGGATTTTCGCGGTAGCCGTGTACCTTGCCGGAATGAGTAAGAAGCCTCCTTATGTGTATGTGTAATTGTGTGTGCATGTATAATTCGATTTGACCAATTTCGACGTTGCTTCTTTTTTTCCCGTCAATGCTAACAATGCTCTGCTACGATTACGTAACGCACTTTTAACTGGTTCCATATGGCTCTCTGTGTTACCATGTGTCGGCAATTTTGATTTTTTCCCGTTTTTTCTTTCTTCGTTCGATTTCTACTTATTATAATAGGTTTTCTTCTTCCTTTTTCTTCTTCCTTTTTCTTCTTTTTCGTTGTTGTTGTTTTTTTTCATAGTTCCGTAATTTATTCTTTGTAATTGCTGACGTCCGTGTATATACGCGACGGTCATCATAACTATTTCGCGAAATATTTGCCTCGAAAAATGGCCTTGCGTTTTGCCAAATGTTGCGCGATGTTGGTAAATCGGTTAATTTTTTATTTCTCGACAACGACCATCGTTCTAAAAAATACATATAAATCACCGATCGCCGCGTTCTCATTGTTTCCTTTCGCATTTGGGCTTCATCGTGTGATGACACTTGTCAGTGAATGTGCTTACAATTGCTTTCGATTTCTAGGAAAACTATAATCGGAGCCGCTAACGCACCCGCTAGAACAGATTGGAAGCACTTAGATCCGGGTAGAGAACACTTTAAATTCTGTATCGCGCCATAGTGCATTTTTATCGTAATTTCGGACGCGGCCAATAAGACAATTTAGCGAAATATTAAACACAGCCGTTACATCTTTATATACATATAACACCTTTGCGAACGCCTTCCGCACCTCCGGATGTAGTTCTATAATGATTATGAAAGAGTAAAAATTTCAATTGACTACGTCATTCTTTTTAAAAAATTAATATCAAAACGGAAATGAAAACAGAAATATAATAAATTCACGAAGTGCAAATCACAAAAAATTAATGCAATTTAAAAAGTCTCGACATTAGGTAGATTTTAATTATAAATGTCACTTGTTCACGAGATCGAGATTAAATATCTTCAAATTCTTAATAACTGCGGCTGTTTTTGAACTTTTGTTGGATTCCCAGTCATCGCGGGATCAGGCAAAATGATGATGGCGATGTTGACGCTGCGGCCAAATTATTCCGGTTCATTCTTAGACTTACATCACAAAAGCCAGGCCACTGTCTTAGAGGATTCGATAGCTTATAGAGATAGTTTTAGGATACTGGTAGACATTTTACGATATGGATGAATCTAATATCCGTTCGTTTCCTTGGTATTTTTTCACCGTCTTTATTCCCGGTCATCTTATTCGTAGTTATGTCACCCTGGTTTGTAGATTACGTATGGGGCATTCCCGTGTGGTATTGAATTTCGCGCGGACTCTTCTGGGTGCAACATCAATCACGTTAGATTTACCTTCGCATTTAGATCTCACGTGAATCAAATGAATTTGAATGTCTATCATCAGAAGAACATAAGGGGCATTAATACAAAGCTGAAAGAATTTAATTGTAATGCACTAAGTGGCAATGCAGATGTTACCGCATTAACTGAAACCTGGTTGCATGATAGAATTTTCGATAATGAAATTATACAAAGTGGATATCAAATATTTCGATATCCGACCTATGAAACAAGGAGGTGTGGAGTAGCAGTTAAAAATAATTTTTCTGTTGATGTATTTCGTTATATTGTGGGCATTGAGACTAGATGGGCTAGAGTACTTAATCTGACGACATCGTTTCCAATAATATTCACGAAAACTTTAATGACACAGTTTTCATCAGGGGCTGTACGTGACACGATACTCGACAAATCTATGAACTTGTTAATCGAGTAGGTAATTTCAATATAACGAGAATATCGAGGTTTGGATCATCCGGATGATGATAATACTGATATCACGAGATTCACAGATTCCCTTAGATTGAATAATTTAAAAACGATTATAAATAAAATGTTAAATTTTCAGGGTAAAACTTTAGATATTGTATTGAGCAATCTTTCGCTTAATATAGAGCTCGAAAATTCCATAGATACGTTCCTGAAGATAAGTATCACTCTGCTTTAGATATAAGAATCTTGAGATGTCGCCTATATAAAAAAGAGAATGTTGGGGGGATAAAAAATATATATCATTTTAAAGAATCTAGTTTAAGTGCACATTATAATGAAATTAGTCGGATTAATTGGATCGATTTCTATAAAATTAATTGAGGCATCCGAGTACTCCTGCAGGAAAATATATGATACACTTGACACTACGGTACCAAAGAAAGAAAGGATGAGATCTAGATATAGTGCATAGTTTACGCGGGATATATTCAATAAACTCAGCTATAAGAATGAATGTAGGAAAATTTATCAAAAAACAAATGCTTTTAAAATTTAGTCGTATTAGAGATCTGATAATAAGGAATTAATAAAGAGAAGGCTTTTTCCGTGTACCTGTACGAATGTCGAGCATAGTATTTATTCAAATGTTAACAGATTTCGGAGTTATGTAGCACGTAATAAAAATTCTCGCGTAATGCCCAATCGATTGAAATCGAATACACAGGTATCTTTAAATCGTATAAAACCATTACCAATGCTTTCGCTGAATAATTTCGAGTCGGTGAACTCAGAGAATAATGAAATAACCGATATCTCATCCGGGGATAGTGATCATAATTATTATTTAAAATTAAACCCAGTTACTCGTATCATGATTATCATATATCATGATGCTGTTAAGCGCTTAAAACCCAAGTGAACATATCTACCTGACTCATTGCGTCCGCTAACATTCTAACTTTGTACGTATAATTTAAAGAGACCACTAATGTATCGGTTCAATTTAATCCGTTATTTCCGCAATTTGACCAGAGTCATTTAAAATAGGTAAAGTTGTTCCAATTTTTAAAAACGATGATAGAACATTGATTCTAACTATCGAGACCTATTACGATATTATCGACCCCGGCTAAGATATTAGAGTCTATAATATATTCGAGAATTTATATCTTTATAATTAGTAAAATTATTCCTGAACAGCATGGTTTCGTGAGGTATAAATCTACCGCTGTATCCAATCTGTCAACATATACGAGGGTAGTTCAAATATAAACCCGGAATTTTTAAATAAACGCGCGAAAAATTTATTGTGGAAAAAGTGGTTGCACTGGCAGTTAGACCGGTTTGTTATGTAGAGCAATTAGAACCGCGTCGTAACCTCACTTTTTAGTGTAGTTAGAGCCATGAGTGAAAAAGAAGTACCAGTGTCGTCTGTTGCGCAACGCATCATTATTCGTTTTTTAGTCAAAGACGACGTAAAATCCGTCGAAATAATTTACCGAAAATTACGCGAACAGTTCGGGGATGAGTATCTCTCCAAAACTCAAGTGTACGAGTGGTGTTCCGCGTTTCGAAAAGGACGTGAAGTGGTGTCAAACATAGCACATGCGCGGCGCCCAAAAACCAGCATTACAGATGAACACGTCAAAGCCATCGAACAACTCATTTTGGCTGACCGACGCGTCCGTCTACGCGATATGACCGACGAATTGGGCATCAGCATAGGTAGTATTGAGACAATAATTCATGATCGGCTAGGATATCGCAAAATTGCAGCCAGATGGGTGCCAAGACTTCTGAATTTTGAACAGAAATTCACTCGTTGGGAAGTTTGTACGCGTCTCCTGCAGCGGTATGAAGAGGAAGGAGAGAATTTATTGCGGCGAATATTCACCACGGACGAAACTTGGGTACACTACTATACGCCGGAGAGTAAACGCTCGTCTATGGAGTGGCGGAAGAAAAAAGAGGGAGCGCCAGTCAAAGCGAAGGTTACACAGTCAGCTGGGAAGGTGTTGTGTACCGTGTTTTTTGTGACATGAAGGGAGTGATCGCAGTCGATTTCCTAACTGAACAACGTACTGTGACGGCGCAGTATTACAGTAACCTCGTAAAAAACACAGTCAAACCGGCCTATCGAACAAAAAGGCGCGAAATTCCGATCCGTAGTGCGATACTGCTTCAAGACAACGCCAGGCCACATACCGCTCGGCTCACGATGGAGACATTGGCCGAATTGGGCTGGGAAACACTTGAACATCCTCCTTACAGTCCAGATTTGTCGCCTTGTGATTATTATTTGTTTGGCCCGTTGAAAGAAGCACTTGGTGGACAACGTTTCGACAGCAACGATGAGGTGGAATCGTTCGTGCGCAAATGGCTACGTGACAAGCCGCGAGATTTTTACGAAAAAGGAATAAAAAAATTGCCGGAGAGGTGGAAAAAGTGCGTAGCGTGCGAGGGGGGTTATCTCGAAAAATTGTAAAAAATACGTGCACTGTAAGTATAAAATAAAAATTTTTATGACGAAATTCCAGTTTATATTTGAACCACCATCGTATCAGCCAAATTACTAAATGGATCGATAGCGGATACGAGTATGAGGTTGACTGCGTCTATACGGATTTCTTCAAAGCGTTAGATAAAGTTATTCCTTGTTATTGAACAAGTTAAAAACTTATGGGGCTTATCTGAGCATTTTGTACAGCTAATAAGGTCATACCTCTACTCGCGCAAATATTGCGTCCATTGCGATGGTTACAATTCTTTTAATTACACGTCCACTTCGGGAGTGCTTCGAATTTAGGTCGGCTACTATTTTCAATTTTTATTAATGATGCGGGTGATACGCTTAAATCAAGATTTCTATTATTTACGGACGACTTAAAGATATTATATTTATACCAATTACATCTGAATCGCTGACTGCATTACATTACAGAACGATTTAGATAAACTAGTAGAGTGGAGTCGGCGGAATATTTATTTATTTTTTTTCGGGCCTGTTTACGGTCCGTACAATACATTACTCACTGAATATCCAGAAATTGATATATACATTTCGATAACAAAATGAAGTATTTGCAATTAGTTTAAATCCGATTTTCAATATGAAATACAACGGAGGTATTTCATATTTTCACCTAGAAGATTTATAATTGGTGGTCACGGAAGATGAATATATTCTTTAAGTATTCTGTGCATATATTTTCGTGTACGAATATTGATATATAAGAATGACAGTCCAGATCACTAAAAAAAAAAAAAAAAAAGCAAGCGGATCTGCTTGCTCATTTGAAACATTTTTAAAGATCTTTTTTGCCCTATTTTTTCCTTTATTTATTTTTAATCATTACGGGAGATTACTTCATGTAGCGTTCGTAACTACTTGGGCTATCGCGGTACTTGGATCCGAAATTTTTTTAAAGCAGACCCTTTCAACTGGGTTCCCCCCTGGGGGCTTGTTTTCTGGTAGCAAACCCAAGAGGGGTAATAAAAAAAAAAAAAAAAGAAAACGGAAAAAAATGAGTGAAAGCCAGGGTCATAGCAAACGGAGTGCTTGTAAGGTTGTCGATCGGTGACATAGTCTATCCGCGACGCAAATCATTTGGACATATGCCCTTCCGAGGAGTGTGCGAAACTAATGGGTATTCTTCAGCAGAACGTGGAGCGGGCAAGTGCCTGGCCGGGAAATGTGCTTAAGAAGATGGTCACAGGAAATAGAGAGGCAAGTTCATTTCTCACTCAGTCCACTGAGAAGCCCATTGTTTCATCTTGAGGTCACCACGGGTCCGTTGTAAGCTTTACTTTGGAGAAATATGATTTGAGGGAGAAAAACTACGCCCAACAGAAAATTTTTTCGTAACGGTGCATGCCAAATAAAGCATTGAGTACATCACGGACTGATCGACCAGATCAGTGCGCTCATTCCCCGTAACACCGACATGGCTCAAGACCGAATGAAGAATACTGCTAGGCACCCTTGATCATTTTTAGCGATAATAACGGTTTAAGCGCTACAAAACATAGGAGTGTTTTTAAGAAAAAATATATAAAGTTCGTTTACTAATCAAACGAAGAGAGCACATCTATCTAAAAATGAAGCGACAAGGTTATACGAACGTATACAGAATTTGAAAAAAGTCCAAAATCTGTGTTACCAAAAATTTTACTTCTACGCGCGGTATAAAAATTTGCGTACTTAAAAATAAAAAAAAAAAAAAAAGAAATATTGAATATTATTTTTTATATTATTCTCCAAAAAGGTATTCTCTCCCGAGTAAACTAATTAATAAAGGTTCTTTAAAACTTTTGATTATTGCATGCAAAAAAAGAAAAAAAATGCACCGGCTGTTTTTACTCGGACTCGAAAGTTTAATTAGGCTGTAATCCGGATATCAATAAAGAATAATTAAATGATATAATAATTAAGTAATTAATGTTTTTAAAATAGTTCTGAATACGAAGAGTGTATAATAAGTTAGGAAAATTTTTCTGCAGTTTCAATTTATAAACATTAGTTTTCAATATACACGCCCTCAAGAAGCAATTTCGGAGAAAAATAAAAAGTTTATAAAAACTGTAATTTTATTTCCGTTATTTATTTGATGGGTTTGTGCTGAGAGGAATTTTTTTTTTTGAAAGAGCTTAAATTATTCTAAATATATTTCAATGTAGGTGATTCTTCATATGCGTGTAGTTTGCAACAATAAACGAGTTTTTATTTCTAACAGAACTTGTCGAGATTTATAAGGAATGTTGAAGTTTACCCATATAAAAAAAAAAATATATATATATATATATATGTATATATTTATATGTGTATATATATAAAATTGTTATTCTTTAATGTAATTCATGCCTCGCAGTAAAGTAAAAATAATAAAATATTTCATGGAAATAAATAATAAGGCATTCATTTCTCATTTACGGAATTAACTTTCCACATGGTTCTTATTTATTTAAAAACAATTAAAAAATATAAAAAAAAAAAAAAAATCGAAAAGAAAGGAAAATGGAAAAATGCAGCGGAAACTGTAGCTAGCTTAACTTCCTGCTAGTTTCTTCCTTGCCGAGCGATGAAGTTCGAAACGCAGTTATTATCGAATTTTATGAGCGTAGGTTAGTAATTTACGGTGGCGTAGTTGGTTAGGTTACCTTCAGGTGGAACTCGGTTCGAATCGTGCTATTGAAAATATCGAAAATTAGCGCTACCGAAGAGAAAACGTAATTAATTTTTTAAAAAAAAAGAAAGTAAAAACTAAAATAGGTTAAAAATGTTTAAGAAAAACGAATAATTTAATAAAATCATTGCGAAGTATGCGAACGAATAGGCGAAAAAAAAAAAATCGTTAATGGAAACGATATTTTTTGCACGAGATTACCGGCAGTATTTTGTGGAAATATGTTTCTCATTAATACAAATGGCAATGTGTGTTTAGCCGATGAAATTTGATAAATATCGCAGATAGTAAAGGGTGTGAATAAAACATCACGTCGAAAAGAATGGGCAGAAGATGGACCCAACTACAGTTTTGGGTTCATATTTGCTGAAACGAAAATCGTTCGCTTTCGAGATCGAAGATCGCGGTACTGGTTCTCATTTGTGCTGCATAATATTCGCTTGTCTCTTTGACATGATCCGCTTGTCAGCTTGTCCGCCGATGAGTTCTTCTTATTCACCGTGATGCCGACCATTTCAAGAGGAGTAGTGGGGAGAGTAACTTTCGTACATTTCTATGAAATATTCAGTTCGAAAAGTAATATTCATGTTGAACTCGGTCGGAGGGAGGACGTCGCTAATTCAATTGATCGTGTATTATAGCGTTCAAAGCATAAGATTAGTGGGCAATAGTTCTCAATCGCATAACTGTTTACTTTTTACTCGAAGATCATTTGTTGTTGATCCGGCACATAAGCTGTCGCTAATCTATCAGCAACAATGCGGAGATTTTTTAATCTTTTACTTTTGAACTTGTAAACCGTTTCCATTTTCTAATCTACGAAAAACTCTGTGGAACTGCATTAAAAATATTATTTGGGTGATAAGGGGATCACTCTATTTTTACAGTTGAAGAAGTTTATTCCCTTTCTTCAACTATACATATTTCTTCTTCTTCTATAGTCATACGCATAATTGCGCGTCTGCCTAATGGTATTCTAGATACTTCTCTCTTCAGCTACAAGCACAGCAAGGTCGCCGACTGAGCCTGGGCCTGTCTATATTGCTGCGAACATGTTCTTCTTCTTCCCTTTCTTCGACGTTGCTCAATTTTTCCTTCAATTATCATTTTTATCGGTTCACATCTTTGACCTCTCTGATTAAATGTCCGAAATATTTGATTTTCCCGGTTATCCGAGTTAAGCATCTCTGAGTATCAGCTAATTTTTGAATCCAAGAAATTCTCAACGATCTTCTATGTAACCACATTTTGCAAGCTTCCAGATTTTTTAATATCTTTGTTATCAATGTGTGCTGTGTTTCCAATCCGTATAAAAGGATATCTCATAGATGTGTATAGCATACTATCATTCTCTGCCATACTTTTAGATTTATAGAGCGCGGTTTGTAAGGAACTTTTTCCGTTTTTACGTATCTAATTCTTCTCTCAACCTCAATTTCATGGTCTAGAGATTCGATGATGTAGCAGTCTAAATATTTGAATTCTGCCGCTCTCTCGACTCTTTGTTCGTTAATCTGCAGTGTTGCATCTTCTGTAGCATTCCCACTAGTAGCTGTAAATTTAGTTGTTTTTTTTCATTTATACCAAACCCGCCTCTTGATCTCCTACTTCTTTTACTAAATCAACCAATTTCGTGGAAATTCTCCGTTGAATCTGCGAGAAGAGCGGTACCATCTGCGGATCTCACATTGTTGAGGTACCCTCCACTGACTCTGATATGCCTAATTTTGCATCTTCCGTAGTCCCGCGAATTAAAAAGAAATCGGATGATAAAATATATAGCTTTGTCGGACTCCGCGATGAATCTTAATACTTTCCAATTTGTTTTCCATCAACTGATATTTTCGCCTTTTATCCCCAGTACAGATTTCTAATTATTCTACGGTCAAATTTGTTACTATTTTTTCGTCCTGACGATTTCAAGAGGGTATGTAGCACTCGGTCGAAGGCAGTTTCCTAATCGAGAAAACGAAGGAAGATATCTTTTTGCTGATCTCTACATTTTTGCAATAGAATATTTACTGTTGTTAGTGCTTCCCGAGTCTCGCACTTTACTCTGAAATTAAACTGAAACTCATTTAATTTTTTTCCCCTACTAGATAATTCTAAAAAAATAACTGCCGACGTTACAAAATTTGAGTGTAACCGATCTTCAATCAACAGTCGTCACCCTAGACAGGGTATCGTGATTTAGTCTGCCAATAATTTCGTGACTTTACGTCATTCGACTCGATTCTGTGACCGGATGGCAATTCCGTCACTTCCTCAACAATATCTGTCCATCTTTTAGGTCCCGATGGCCGCTTTCTATTAATCGTTCTCATGATCATCGTGTGTTCTATTCCTCCCTGTTTCTTCGGCATTATATATCTGAAAAATGTCATCACTCTCATTACAGCAGTCTTTGCTAGACTTCGTGTAATGCCGATTTCTTATCATACTAATTCATTCGTACGTTTCCCTGTCCATGGAATTCGTAGGAGTTTTCTTCAGCACTACATTCGATTCTTTTTTTATCTCAACCAATTTCATAAATTTTATTAAATACCTTTCCAAAGAACATGAGTGATGTTTAGATCATTAAGCATTTTGAAATTACTTCACCTGGTATAACATCAGAATCAGCAGTTTTTCTACGTTTCGTCGCTTTTAAAGCATCTTCTTCACTCATTCTCGTGAGACAAGACATAAATTTCGTCCTTTTTGTTCTCTATATAATTTGTCCACGTGGTCTTTACAGCATTTCAATTTTACTTCTTTCTTCTTTATAGTACCATACTCAGCTTCTGAGTGTCGGCGACTACCTATTCGTACATTTCAGCTGTACAGATATAGGTAGTATTTTACATCTAGCGTTATTTTCCCATTGTCCGCTATTAATTTAGCAAGCATATATTTTTTTCCTTTGTATTCAAATCGAATCAAATCAAATCTTTATTATTATTATTATTATTATTATACAATGGTAAGGCTACGATACGCAATGCTGCACGAAGTGTAACCAAAAAATAATAAACAAAAATTTTTCTTGAATTCGATCAAACAAGTATAAATTTGCAACTAATAAATCAAGAGGTACAAAAAAGAAACGATATATATATATATATATATATATATATATATACGAAAAAGAAAAATAATAATAAAACATTAGATGTGAGCGTTAAAATACAAGAAAACGCCAAAAAGGGAATTGTTTCACAAAATTTTAAGTACAAAATATTTGTATGGTTCTAAGCTATTATATGGGCATACTACAAAACAAATGTAAAAATGACCAGATACTAGTTAAACACATTGAAGGAAACACATTTATTACATGTACTCAATTACGGCAGAGGTATGGAATTAGTTTTTTTCGTAATAGGACATGGATATAAGGAAACGATTTTAGATTAGATGGCAACGAATTGAATTTAACAGGGGCTTGGTAAGTAATTTGCATCCTTGTGTGATATTTGTTATAAAGGGGGATATTTGTATATAAATCATTAGACATTCTCGTTATCTCTAAGTGAAATATTGAATTTATTTCTAAATTTAAAAGCGAACATAAGGGTGAGAAGATAATAGATTACATTAAAATCCAATATACGTTTACAGTTTTTATTACTGATTTCTGAAGTGATTTTATTCTGTTGATGTGATAGTTTGTAGTCCCCCCCCCCCCCCCAAATAATACCATATGTCAAGACTGGCTGATAAAGTGCAAAGTAAATTCTAATTAAATATGAATGTGAGAAATACTGGGTAAGGTAATAGAATAAGAAGTTTAGTTTCCGTAATTTAGCGGATACGAAATTTGAATGCGCCGACCAGTTTAATTTGGAGTCAAACACGATACACCAAGGTATATAATTTCAGAAACACATTCTATATTGTAATTATCGGCTAATTTAAATTTAAGCGTTTTACCAGATTCAGGTTGACGCGTACTATACATTATATACTTAGTTTTAACGAGATTTAGAGTTAATTTATTTCTATTTACCCAATTTTCTATTAAATATATACCATTTTGAATTAATTTTTGTAAAACTGACGGATGCCTTGAATTTACAAGCAATACCATGTCGTCTGCATATACAAGAAGCTTTCCATCAAGTTTTAGCTGTCACAGGTCATTAATAAAAATTAGAAATAAAATTGGACCTAAAATACTCCCTTGGGCGACACCAATGTTCTGCTCCTGCTCAACACTATACGCATTATTTATTTTAGTCACGTATCGTTTGTTTAAAAGATAAGATTTAAGCCAGTTTAGTCTGAATCCGCGGAATCCGGCTTTCTCTAATTTTCATACTAACATCTACCGTATCATATAGCGGCTGTAAACTTCCCCATTTCTAGATTATCAGTTACGTAGGAAGTGTGTTCAAACAGGTTTGCATCCGTTCCACGCTCAGGTAAAAATCCAAATTGATTGTGACTGAAGAATTTTATCTCAAGTAAATAATGTAAGATTTTAGTTTTTATACATTTTTCAAACACTTTTGAAATTGTAGAAAGTAAGCATATAGGTCTATAACAGGGTAGGAGAAAAAAAAAAAAAAAAAACTTTCTGCGAGTTCTTTGCTACCACTTTCGAAGATGCGAACAATAACTCCAAGTTTCAGAATTTCAGGGAACGTACCTGATAGAACAGATTTATTAAACAGATATGCTAAAGGTTTGGTAAAAATGGATAGATTTCGCTAAACAAGTTTAATAGATATCATATCATTCCCCTTTAGATGATTTATTTGGTAAACTGAGAATAGCACGTTTAATGTCATCAGTCGTGAAATCTATAAACCCAAAGGATTTTATGCATATTTGTTTCGCCTGTTTATTAGTAACATTTAGTTCAGTGTGCTTATAATTTTTATTTTGGATATTACATACACAATCTTTGAAGTATTTATTAAAACTGTTTGCCACCAAGTTCTTATTTCCGAATACATGCACCATATTATTATTTACTATTATTTGATTGATATTTGATGATTTGATGCCAACTGTATTATTAATAATATTCCAAAATTTTTTAGCATTTGTCCTACACTTACTTAATAACCTATTCTAATAATCAGCTTTCACTTTTCTGATCTCCATGAATTTGTTTTGAAATAGATTTAAATTACTTTTATTTCCCTATGAGTATTCAAAGCATCGTGTTGTAGTTTCTCTAATTCTTCACATTGTTTCTGAGAATTTACCATGTTAACGTAGGTACCCTCTGAGATTTTGCTGCGCCCCAATTTTTTTCATCATGTTAAATTGAGTCAGATGCTTATAATAAACAGTAAGTCGTTTTGATCGTTTAGCAGTTCGATTTAAAGCATGTTGTGATCGACCGTAAATTCCTTTTAAAACCCGCCAGTTCTCATTCGACTGATTTAAATCTATCATTTTAAAAGTTCGTTTTTTAAAGGTTTTGAGGTTAATTTTTTACCATCTCATTTTTTTACAGGGCAATTTAATTTCCGCTTCTAACCACTGTGATGGAATATCTTCGGTTCGTTGACAGTATCAGAGCCTTTTGTCTAAAGGGCTCTACAAGCACATTTTCGGTATTTCGTTTTCTAGATTGTTCGAACCGATACGTTTTAATTTTATTAAGATTTTCGAAAATGTTCTCCATTTTACAGATCTATCAATGTATTAGACGAAGTAAAGGAAGTATTATATCGCGAAAAAGGTTTAATACCGTATTTCAACGGATATTTCGATCATCCCTGGTTACTTCCCCTTATACGGAAGATAAAAGGAAGTACTGCATTTGTGGAGTAGTATTTTCAATCTCACGTTTCAATAAAAATATTCATTTTAACCATCCCTGGATCTGTTTTAAGTCGTTTTTTCGTAACCTCTATATGTATGTATGTGTTTATGATGCAGAATTCAAAAACGGCTGGTCCGTTACCCGTAATTCCAGTATGACTAGAGGAATCCGCAGTAGATCTATTTGAATAGAACGGAACCGGAATAATTCGTAAATTAGATTGCAAATCAGAAGAACGAAAGGTTCAAAAAAGGGCAATGGTAAGTGAGAAGAAATCGTCTGCAAGATACTTTCAGAGTCAGTTATTGAAAGCAATTTATCGGGAAGAAAAAAATAGGAAGAGATGAAAAGAATTGCATAAAGTATGGAGGCAAATTCATCGGTAAATATAGAGCAGCAGGAAGGAAGTTTAAAGGATTGAGAGTAGTCATGAGAAGGAAAAACAAAGAAGGCACCAACTTCACCAGCCCTTTTAAATCCACTAGTAAAAATAACGGCATGGTTGGGATATAATGAATTTCATGTGAAATTCAGATCGAACCGTGGAGTGGGGAAGGAATTTAACAGAACTAGACATATGAAATACGTTAGGGGAATGTAAGAGACTGAAATAATTAAGGGAAAAGTACGGAGATCTGGCACGGCAGAAAATATAATTAGAGAAATTAGTATGACGAACAGAAATGATTTTAAAAACTGGAATTCTGAAGAGAGAGTAAAATGTCAGTTGTGAAAAATTGAGCAATAAGCAGCTATAATCCTAGAGGAACAAGAGGGAAGACGCTTAATTAAGAAACGATGTCTAGATAGGATCTGCGGATGAACAAAGGCAGTGATTTTGACTCGGAGAGGATGGCAAGAATTATAGTAAATTTATGTACACCTAGCAAAGACGAAGAGAGGAATTTTTAATGCGGTCGAGCTTTATTAGGAGAGAATTAAAAGCGTTTGCCGTGTATATATATATATATATATATATATATATATATATATATATATATAGCAACAGTGGTTCAACCTAGAAAGAATGAGAGACTAACATAAAAGAGAAAGAATGTAAGGGTCACCATCCCGAATTTTTGACCAGAGTGATTTTAAATTAAGACAAGAAGTGTATAGGCGACTAATGTACTCCTGAAAGGACAAACGACCGTTAAGGAACACACCCAAGTACCAGAAGCACTTCACCATAGGAACAGGGTAATGACTTAAGACTAGATGGATTAAGGAAGGATTATATGAACGAAAAGTACATGGCTGAGGAGTTAAGAGGAAAGACGAAAAAATGGATATTGGAGAGAGCATTTTCTGTAATAAACTAATGAACTGTTTAGTTCTACAACAGCATTTGCAACATTGCAAGAAGAGGAGTAAAAAAGGATATCATTAGCATAGAGTAATACAGTTGAATTTAAGGGAATTAAAGCAATTTGGGAGGTATAGATGTTGAAGAGAATAGAACTAAGACAGGAACTCTAAGGAAGACCACGAGCAATTTTTCCTGAAATAGAATAACAAGGAGTAGAAGACAGACGTACAGTAGTACGATTTTGAAAAAGAGCTAATAGAAACAACATGGGCAGAAAAGTGCAATGACAGCATTATAGTTCTGAGATTAGCGAGGTGGACATTATCACTGGAAACATGGCAAATGGTTTTGCGCCGGACCAGAAAAAAAAAAAATACACCGGAAACACCAATAAAGGCTGCAATAGTAAAATTTTTGTTTATATAGGAATTATAAATATCAGAGAGGAAAAAATAATGCATTCGGGGACCTAAGACAAAGATGGAAACCAAACATGCTTTTTTTTTTTTTTTTTTTTTCAAACATGCTGTTGGGGGTTAAGTTATTGTGTTCGAGAAACCAGACGAGCCGTTTATCTAACCAGTTCTCAAAGAGCTCCCTTAAATAAGGAGCAAGAGAGATAGGTCGAAAAGAAGAGGATTTTTTTTTACTAGTATGGGTATGACGATAAAGGCATTTCAAGAAAGAAGCGTGGAGCAAGAGAGAAGAAAAGAATTATATATATCCTAAAATGAGTCTCAAGAGATTGAATAGAAGAGAGGTTTTTCATGGTAAGAAAAGATATATGCCATTGAGATTTGGAAGAGGAATTATTTAAGGAAGCACTAAGTTCATTAAGACTGAAGCTAGAAGATAAGAAACGTGCAAATCACCTTCGCCGATCAATTTTATTCGATGATATTTTTAATCGCTAAAAATTTCTTTATAAATCTTTCTCCTATTAGTCTTTTAATTAATTTAACTCGTTTAACTCGTATGTTGATTGCATTCGATTCAGTCACTTATCATCTCTTTTGTTTTTACCCCTTTTCTCTCAATAATTTTTTTTAGTTTTAATTAGTTTATCGTGTGTAGAAAATTTTAGTTTTTGAATATCTAACGAGATAAAAATTTTTCAATATTTTCAGTATTTACACATTTATATAATTTCTGTTTCGGTGTACATTGTTTTCGTTTTATATTCGTTTATTGTTTAATGGCGGAACATTATTTTAATTCTCCTGCCTGGATTTATCTTAAAAAAAGAGAAAAGATTCTGTTCATTTTAAATTATCAGTACTTAAATTAAGAATAAGTCAGCGCTATAATACATTTTCAGTTTTTCGAAATAAATGGTAACAAAAAAACAAAAAAAATATCATCACCGTCATCATGTCCGATACCGAACGTCGGCTAACATGTTGACAATAAAACGTCTGTCAACAACCTTCTGATATATGTAGATCAGTGGAATTGATGTTGAACCCCAATCTGTCAAATAAATTCCGTGATTTTCTTTTTCTTCCTCGCGATCTTTTCCCGTCGTTTATTTTTCCTTGCAACATTATTGGCGGAAAATTATATTGCGTTGGGTATCGTAATATATGAGTAATACTATTTTAATTTGCGAATTTTTACTGTTCTTTCGATTTCTAAATACTTTCCCATACGCCCGAGTACTTCCGTGTTTCGTATTTTTTCCATCCAACCGATGCGAAGTATTCTACGCAGGCCCGGATTAAGTGTATGATAGGTTCGAGGCTACGGAAATATTAGGGGCGCCCTTTTCGGAAGTGACAAAATTATCAGTTTTATAGAATAACTAAATTTTCTTTAATTTGATTTAATTATATTATTTCGAATTCACGAATTAACTATTAATGTAAACAAAAACTAATTTATCATACAGATAATGGGTAGAATTTTCGATGGTAAAAAAAAAATATATATACATATATATATTGCATATATATTGCATATATATAATTTTAAACAACGAATTTTTCAGAAAATTTTAATGAAAAATTTGCATAAAAGGATATTGTGTGTGCGTGTGCTGTGCGTGTACACACACACATTCATACAGACAATTCTGACTCGTTATACCTTAAAGCAAATTTCTGGTACATTTAATGAAAGTCGAAATTTTACTATTACGAAGTTTCCTCCTCCTCAAGGAGGAAATAAAAATGAATACAAAATTATTAACAAATAAATGCATTAAAAAATGCACTTGCTCTTCTGTAAAGTTAATTCTATTTATTTAAAAAAAAAAAAGGTGATGTATATGACAAATGATAGATTAATTTTTTATTACATGTCGGAAGTGGGTGTCTCTTGGGAGCCCCTTTATGAGGCGGGGCCCGGGGTTGCAGCCCTCCCTAGACTCTCACTAAATCCAGGCCTGATTCTATGGTATAGCTACAATTCGGAGGAAACATTTAACTTCTGCTCTGTTGCTTTGGTTATTATCCAACTTTCAACGCCGCATAACAATATTGAAAAAAACATAACAGCGGACTCCCCCCCCTCCCGCGCAATTTTTAGATTTAAATTTATACTTCCGCTCCACATAATACATTCTTCAGTTTAAAAAATGCCCTTTTTCTCGCTTGCTCAATACGAGTTTTTATTTCCTTTTTTATGTATGTCCCAATTTTCATTTAGATTACAACCTGGGTATTTAATATCTGTAACTTTTTCTAATTTATTTCCGTAGACTGTAAGAGATTTAAAAAAAATATGCAAAAATTTTAACCAACATTAATACAATTAACTAATGATTAAAAACTAAAAGATCCCCTTTACAGTTGAAATACGTTAATATTAAACGCTCGTAGTTTTTTATGAAATTTTTTTTATACGTTATTTTACTGAAAAACCTAACACTCAACTCTTGATAGGTAAAAAGACATTACTGGGAGACGAAATATACACACGATTATTATTAGTAGTGACATTTTGTAATCTGGCCCGATAACCGGTAGGCCGATAATTCGAAAAGAAAAAACAGGAAATCACGAAATGCCCAAAAATTATTACATCACAAAAAAAAAAAAACTATGCCGGAAATATAGTAAGTACCATTTCCAGTCAGAAATAATGAAAAATACCCCGTCAGGTCGTATTTGTTGCAATTCTTCCGAAGAAATTATTAAAATTCATATTTAGAAAGAAGAAAAAAAAAAAAACAAAAAACACGAACTATTACACAAAACTGTACATTCGCTCGCTGCATCTTTTGTTCGAGATGACGTCATCGGTACATTTGTTTACTATTCCGATTTTTCGAAACGACGTCATCTGTGAACAAACGCGCGGGAATTAGCATCGCCCTATTTTAGGTTGTCCTAGTTCATCTTTTTCTACCGGCATTTCCTGATCATGCTTATCCTCGCTACATATCATTTACAGCAACTAGGACAAAAATCGCCGATCACTATCTTCGACGGCAGCGCTGGATTTATTTTTGTCTTTTAACATATTCCCTACGTCATTTTCTGCCGACTCTGAGACTATTTGTCGGCCGTGTTCATTATTATGTTCGACGCCAATAATATTACGACCATTATCACTCTCATCCGGGATCAATAAGAAAGAATGAATGAAAGAATACGTATTTCGAAATAAGTAATTCACTACGAGTATTTTTCGCAAAATGTGTAATTCCCCTACCACATTACGAATATACGCATCTCATAAAACTTACACTGCATACATATTCAGATTAGTCGGAAAAGTGAACAAAAGCCAAAGCCCCTTTACCGAGGGGAAAAAACTAGTGATAATTCTCAATCTGCGTTAAATAAAGGAAAAAGAAGTTATTAAATTAAAAGAATGCTGAAATAACATTTTACTCGACATTTAAGAATGTTACTACGCGTTCAAGCGTTTACGATGTTTATGTTTAGTATAAATAGTTTCATCTATTTGCCTGCATCGCTAGTTTCCGGTAGAATTAATTAATACGTTCGTACGCGTATGCATATGCGTTGCAAAATTTAAGTGTAACACTTTCAGTAGATAGTCCCTCTTTTATTTCAGGTAAGATTTTTATATTTCACGCATGGTTAAATACTTTTATGTGCAATACCTCTTGTTAAGACATCGACGTTAGCTGTAGTTTATGAAAAAAAAATACCTGTTGTTAACAATATGATTTATAAATGGCATTTGTCGCTTACGAATACCGTGTAGAGATCACTTCCTTTTTTTCCGAAATATATTGCAGGTAAATAATCTGTTGCCTAATAGAGAGATTTTCGTTCGATTAGGCTAGATGGACTCGAAACTCTATAAATACACCCGTTCATTATTGAGATCGCATGTTTTAGAAGAATTTATTATAATACAAAGCGAAACCTCGCTGTTCGATATATATATATATATATATATATATTAAGGAATAAAACAGAAGGGCCCAAAGGCAGTACCATCCTGCGGCACGTCAGCAAACACAGTTTTTATGACTAGATTTTGCAACATAACATGAAATAAAATAATCCATTCTTGACATAGCGATTAAATGACTTTGATTACTAAAAAAAAAAAAAATCCAGACAATTCCAAGGATTTGTACACCACAATTCCCCACACCGGTGTACGTCTAATATTATCGATTGTCGAAGCACCTTTGCCGGTTTGGGTAACGGAATTACCTTAGGTAACTTCGGTATGTGGGCCGGAAAATACCTAATTTTCGTATATTATTAATTTCAACAATACCTTATTAAATTACGTAGAAGAGTTATTATTATATTGATAAATTTAAGAATAATCTAGACTTAAACAATAATCTAGACTTAAACAATAATCTAGACTTAAACAATAATCCGTTATTTAAAGTCAATAATTAGTTTTTACTAATGTACATTGCGTTATATGTTCGCAAATTGCTGTTTTAATAGATTTCATATTTTAATAGATTTCATATTTTAATAGATTTCATTATTTAATAGATTTCATTATTTAAACTTTAACTTCATTCATGTAATGCTGGTCTTCTTTTAAATGTCATAATTTCATAACGCATACTTTGCGAGAGAATCATTATATTTTCTGTTTCTTGTAATAATTTGTACTCGTATACGAAACACCGACCATTTTAACATTAATTCGAAAACATATATCTACAAATAAGTATTAGGGGTACGGTTAGTTTCATGTCTTTCGAGTTGCTTAATGCAATTATGAATTCTTTACACGCGAGAACAGAGTTTCATTTGTATTAAGAATGGCGTTACTTTTTTTTTTTTTTGTAAGAGATTGAAACGCTATGTTTAATTGTATTCCGCCGGTAATTAATTTTCAGATGGAAATTCTTTTAGAGTAGTATGTATACACAGTCTCAGTAAGGAGCTTTTAAAATTTTACGCATAAATTTTAATCCATTTGTGATTTTTATTTACTTTTAAATGAAATTTAAAAATTTTTTATTGTCCGCAAACGTTTCAGCAACTGCTCTCTTTTCTCTGTTAATTTATTCATTTTTTTGTTTTTTTTTCGTTTAAAGTTTCCTCTACGAATTCCTTTTATTCGCATTAACATGCAAAAATTTGAGAGTTCTCTCGGATTTTTTTATTACCTTTTTTAAATGTTACGGTTATTTTCGTTTGGACTTTAGCGACTGTAAAAATAAATATTTACTAAATGAATCAATTACGCTAGATTTATTTCGCCGTATTGTCTTTATTGATTTTATTCAAGATGTAAATCAACACAGCCCGAGTATTATTTCAATAATTGTATTGAAAATTTTGGAGTTTAAATTTAGTTTTATTCATTTTAATTATTCAGACATAGCCCTTAAGAGTCCGCCCTTATTGCAGCGAGAAAGATGTAAAATGTGTTTTCTGAAAACCGATTATTATATACTGCTTACTGGAATATCCTTTTTTTAAAAGGATTTCACGTACACTTCCAAGTATTTTTTTTTAATTAAAAATAATTGAAGTTTAAATATTTAACTGGGTTCTATGTTATTCAAATTACTTCATTTTTTTTTTGTTTTTTTTTTTAAATATATTTATTTATTGTCGCTCGACAATGGAGCCATTTGCGACGAATATATTACATCTTAACAGTTAACTTATCTAGATACTATTATACATATTTACATTTTTTTAGGTATGCTAGTACATTTTCACAATTTGATCTGTCGTTGTAAAGGAGTTCTGGTATAGGTTTTCCTAGCATGTCGCAGGCTGCTCGCTGTGTTTCCCACTTTTTACATGTGAAGAGAAGTGGTCTACCGAAGAAAGTCTCTGCGCAGATTTCACAAATGGGCGCCGGCTCCTTGTCGAGGATGTACTTGTGGCTAAATGAGCACTGCCCTATTCTTAGTCTCGAAATAATTGTTTCGTCTTGTCTTTTTTTTTGGCCAATAGTTGGTTTCCCAGTCGGCAATTTCGTTTTTGATGCGGCGTAGTTTGTTTTCGATTGGAGAGATTCGATTCCACTCTTTTTGCCAAGTTGAGCGAGTCACCTTTCTGATATGTCTGGTTAAGAACGAGTCCATTTTTTCGCATCGGTTTAAGTCTGCTATGGATTCTACTTCATTTACCGCAACTTACATTGTTATTTTATTTTTTATTTTCTTAAATTTATATTATTATTATTCATTAGTTTAGATTAACTTGTTACTGAACAATGTAATAATTGTTGGAAATTACGGTCCCTTTTATTGTGGACTTTCATGTTACAAAAGAAAAAGCAAATTTTAATTAAATGTCAAATAAAGAAAAGTTTCACTTATTACATTTACAGATATTTAAAAATAAATTAAAAACGATTATAAAGAATAAAAAATAATTTAATAACCAACGACAATGTTCCCCTTCAGTGAACTCTGCAATAGGTAGTTAAAAAACGCATTTCACATGAAACATTCTACAACATTCTACATTTCACATTCCTCTTTCCACATTCGACATGATATATTCCATATCCCACATTTTTCATGCATTGCGGCAGTAGACAACGAGCCTTACTCTTGCATATAAAGCGACATTTCACTAGATGATCAAATACTCAGTACGTTTCTTTATAAAAAATTTTTGCTAATTTTTCATCTTTTACTTAGGCCGTAACCCTTAATGCTCGTTTTATTAAAATACAAGTTATTAATGCGTTTTATCTGGTTTTAATTTAACAATAAAATTAAATAAAACTATAGATAACTCCTGCTTTCACATAAAGTGTTGCGTTGTGTTTAAATAAACAATAAATAATGAGGAATAAACTTTTTAAATAATAAAAATAAAACACGAGTGATGAAATAAAAAATAATAATATAAAAATGAGATAAAATAAAAATTCACCATTTTAAAATCTGTCAGACCTTGTTTTAAAATCTATTGCCTTCATTATTTTTATAGAGGTTAATGTTACATATTGTTTAAGTTTATCGTATAATAAATAAAATTAAAACTAAAACCACACTATTATAAACAATTATTTAATAATTTCATTGCTTTCTTCCTTAATATTCCGTTCATCAACCCTTATTAGTAATTCGTATGTTCCCAAATCTGTTCTAATTAAATGTAACCAGCTTGTTTCTATCGGTAATATCTCGGTAGGTTTTCATTTTCAGTTGATGATATGCTTTTTTTTTTTGTCATTTTTATTATATTTATTTTAAAATTTTATAACGTTATGTTGTTTGAATAAAGTTAAAAAATTACAATTTTCTCTAATACTGTATCTCTTAATGATTTTAGCGCAAGAATGTTATACATGATAAAGAGGAGAAATAAATTCCTTAAACAACTTATTTAAAAATAATTGGCGATTTTCTCATGGTTGTTATTTATTATATCATCAAATATCATCCAGTTATCAGAAATTGTAACGAAAGTTTTTCTGCAGTATACCCATGCTTTCTGTTTGTTTAGCGAGCATAATAAAAACCATAAACACAATAATTAAACGCCTTAAAATTGAACGTTAAATAAAATATGCCAAAAACGTTTTCGAGAATATCTCTCGTTCAGATAGAAAAAAGTGAAAAAGAAAAACATGTATAAGTATAAATAACTGCATTATATATTACCCGATTTTTTTTTTTTTTTTTTTTTTTTTTTTTGGAGGGAAGATTAAATAAACATTAGTAAATACTAGCTTAAATTACAATCGTTTAGATCTCTTTTGGAGGCAGATAACGCATATATAAATTTTTTTAGATAAAGATAAGTTAACTTAGGTCTTCCTCAGATATTCGGGTAATACATAATACAGTTTATTAATACATGTTTCTTCCCATTTTTTCTGGTATTAGAGAAAGGACATTACCGAAAACGTCTGTGCCACATTTCATTTAATATTCAGTCCTAAGATGTTTAGTTACTTATGATATACGTTTAGGTCGATTTCTAGAACGAATTTAAATAAACCGGAGAAACTTCAAAACTTGATTATGAGGCTTACATTTGGTAATGTCCGAACAGCTCCGATACCATGTCTACATATGCAAAAACTCATCTCTTTCCTTTACTTATTAGGAGGGATATTTTAGCGGATAGGTTTCTAGTGAAATTACGCAATCGCCAATTCTTCTATTTACCGTCAGTTATTTTTAGAGTTAATACTAGGTGGAGATTTGTTAATTCCAAAAAGCCTTTACTGTCAAGTAGAATATAGCTTTATATTATACGTATGGTCCAGCGCTTGTACATCCATCGTTTTACTTTACATTCCATTGTGATAGCAATTTTTTACAGCTGGATATTGATAGGAGCTTGTTTAAAGATCTGAAAACCCAAAACCTTCCGCCCCATATTATTAATTTGTGATTTAATTATCTAAAATCAGTAACCGTTATCACGATTGTGTTATAATTTTTACTGACGGTTCTAAAATCGAAGAACGTGGTAGTGCAGTGGGTGCAGCTTTTTTATCAAAGAAATAACGTTACAGAAGTTTAAGCTGCCGCCTGAGGCATCGGTTTATACTGCTGAATTATTGGTTATAGATAAGGCTTTGGAGTTTCTAACAATCACACTTGATGTCGACAAAAGATACACCTAATTAGCAGTGCCATCTTATATTCACTGTCAGCGATAAAATGTAACAAACTTAACTATAAACTACACCCGCTGGTATATGTAATAAGAAATAAATGCCTTAGGATAATTAATAGAGGAATGAATTTGAACTTTTATTGGATTTCGAATTAATGTGGAATAGAGGGAAATGATAATGTCGACCTATTTGCCAAGGAAGCTGCTTCCGGAGGCGTTCTGTATCCATTCATCTGTTCTACTGATTCATTTCGAAAAATTAAAAGAAACAATTGACAAAACTGGATAAATGTAAAGAACAACTCAAATTCGGATAGGTTCTATAATACATTCCAACCAACTATTTCGTTGAGACCATGGTATTATTTTGTGTCGTTAACTATCCCTGAAAGGCTTTTTATGAAATTTGTTATCTTGATCTCTTTTCATATGGGACATTCACGAGTTTCACAGAATTTTCAAGGTTAAACGTCAAATTTGATTTGCAGCGATCACGAGATGATTAGTTAGCGAGAGGGCATCAATGATCTGTTATTTTCTTGCAAATTATTTGACAGACGCGAAGATACATTTTTCAGCCACTTAATTTCCTTGTTGGTTTTTCCTTTTAATAACATGCAGTATTTGCTTCGTTGTAGGGACCAGGCTTGACACCTTATTCTGCTACATAATCGATTGCAACATTGTGGTTTAGATGGCCAGTTTTTTAAGAGTTATTTATTTTCTATTTCGTACATTTATACACATTTTTATACTATTTTATTTTATCTATTTATTCATTTATATTTTAATTTTTTTTTTTTTCTCTTTATATTTTATTTATATATTTGAAATAAGAAGGTTAGTTTCTGTTTAGAGTAAATTTGTTTTGAAAGCGGCCAAAGCCTGGTCCCCACGACGAAGCAAATACCACGTGTTATTAAAGGAAAAACCAACAAGGAAATTAAGTGGCTGAAAAATGTATCTTGGCGCCTGTGAAATAATTTGCAAGGCTGGGCCGAAAAAAAAAACACGTTTAACTAGTCTGTGAAGTAATATAAACTTTTTTTCAGTATACAAATATAAATATGAAATATAGTTTTTTTACGACTCGAAGTCGTTAATAATAAGTTGAAGTAATAAGAAAAGCGTATAACAAAAAAATTATACTGCGCAATCTGCAGTACCATTATTTGATTTTACAAAAAGAAGTTGACGTAATCTATTGAACTACTCCTTCTTTAAGAATTTAAAGAAAAAAATTATCTGAGAGGCCAGCGGAGTTAATTTTTTTCGTTTTCTTGCTTGGGCATCGCTACAGTTCAAAATACTAGAAGAAGAAAAACTAGATCTCAATACGGTTATAAATTGAGGAAAGTAAGAAAACAATGGTAGTTACTATGGAATGATGAAGGAAGCGCAAAAATGAAGAATGTGTTGTGCTGTACAGAAAGAAATAAGTTAAAAGCTGGAGGTAATGAGAGCAGAAGATTTAAAGAAAATGTGATTGACGACGCAAACCGATGTCGTCAGGATGGAATTGTGATCGGAGAAAAACGAAATGGAATGATCAGATTATGGCCAGAGCGAAGATCATAAATGGAAAAAGTGAAAGAATGACTGAAATCGGGAAAATCACAATACCTTGAGGATTAGAAAAAGGGAAAGGGTAAATATACTGTCAAAATTTAGTGTGACAATTGTTAGAAAATTAATTTTGGAAGCAGGATATTTGCTAATAAATTGACCGATGTGTGCAGTAGATCGGAACAATAAATCACCTTGCTCGCTATCCGAAAGTCACCGAAAATCATAATGAATAGAACATGGGTGTACAATTTAAAGATTAAAAAAATCGAATAAAAAAGATAATCGGTTGTACCGAGGGAGCTGGAAAAAGCGAAGTAATGGCTAGTAGTTGGCATCAAGAACAATGACAAAATTATTGAAATAACTGGAAGAAGATATATAAATGTTAGTACGCAGGAAAACTAAGGATTCGGTGATGAAGATGGACCAGATGGGGAAGGTAATCTAACAGATACTGAATAATCAAGAGACAGGATGGTGAGGGCGTCACTAATTCATTCTGGCCTCTTTATACTGGTGAAAATAAAGTGAAAGGGGAATGCAGAATTGAATTTACAAATAGCAATCGATTTTAGAGAAGATTTTTTTGGACACAGGAAGATAAGCTAATTTTGGGGGGCGAAGAATATTTGAAAAGTTTAGCGTAAATTATGGGGAATTATTAGAGGAAAACATGTAGAGAAAAATTGATTTGACCGAAGAGATAACATATACACCCTGTCAAGAAGTATCGGGAATTGTCAATTTAAATCTCCCGGGTAATAGCTAGGCAGATAATTTTTTTTTTCCAGGTTGGTACAACTGTTTTGTATTATGATGCCTATTTTTAGCGCGATCTGTCAACCAGTGTGTTTACAGCAGCTGTTAAAATCAGTCGACCTTGAAGTGTTTTGTCGAAGTTTTACAATGAGTGAAAATATTGAACAACGTACTTGTGTTAAATTCTGTGTTTCGAACGAAATTTCTTGTGCCGATACACTGAAAATGTTACAGAAGGCTTTTGGTGAATCTGCTTTATCAAAAACGCGGGTTTACGAGTGGTACAGAGCGTTCAAGGATGGTCGGGAGACGGTCGAAGACATGCCTCGCTCTGGACGGCCTTCAACGAGTGTGACCGATGATAACGTCGATAAAATCAAGGAAATCGTTGCTGAAAATTGTCATGTGAGCTTGAGAGAGATGGCTCATGGATTGGGCATGTCACACGAGAGCGTACGTACGATTGTGCACGAAAAATTGGGTATGCAACGCGTTGCGGCTCGGCTTGTTCCGAAAGACCTGAATTTCTTTCAAAAAAAGTACCGAGAACAGGTAGCTGCAGACATGCTGGATCGAGCCAATTTGGATCCTACCTTCTTGGAAAAGATAATTACTGGTGACGAGACATGGGTGTACGAGTACGACACGCTTACGAACCAGCAATCGTCCGAATGGCGGCCAATTGGCGCGCCAAAGCCGAAAAAACCTCGCCAAAGCCGAAAAAACCTCGCCAAAGCCGATCGAAAGTGAAGATCATGTTGATTGTTTTCTTCGATATTCGAGGCGTGGTACACTATGAATATGTGCCAGCCGGACAGACAGTCACCAAAGAGTTTTACTTAAGTGTTTTGAGACGTTTGAGAGAGGCTATCCGTCGTAAACGTAACGATTTGTGGGTCGACAATTCTTGGATTCTCCATCACGATAATGCGCCGTCTCACAAAGCCATAATTGTGAATGAGTTTTTGGCCAAACACTCGGTAAATATCATCGAACAACCACCGTATTCACCAGATTTAGCACCCTGCGACTTCTTCCTATTCTCAAAACTCAAATTTCCGCTACGGGGAATGCGCTTCGAATCGATTGATGACATCAAGACGAATGCGACGCGAGAGCTAAAGGCCATCCCGGAAACCGCCTATCAGAAGTGCTTTGCCGAGTGGAAAAAGCGTTGGCATATGTGCATCGCTTCGAATGGATGTTATTTTGAAGGTGACAAAATAAATTTGGATGAAAATTAAAAATTGTTCGTTTTATTTAACAATTCCCGATACTTTCTTGACAGGGTGTATATATGCGAGAATAGAAATTTCTAAGTAAAAAATCGCCAGTTGTGGAAAAGGAATACGTAAAAGTGGATAAGTTGAGCAGAGGAGATTGAAAGACGTTTGATTAGAAATCGATTTCCTAGGTAGGATCTGTAGATGGAGAACGGAATAGAATTAGCTTCCAAGAGGCTTGTTGGGCAAAGAGTAGAATCTTACAGCTCCAAGGCATAGGCGGAGACACAAATTTTGCGTTATGTTAAGTTTGGGGAGAACAGATTTTGAGGGGCATTGGCGTACATAAAAGATCAATAATCGATAGGATAATGTAAATATACGCAGAATAATAAGGACTTTCGAAATCAAAAATAATTAATTACGCGTAATAATAACGTTCGGTTTTGAAAACGAAACGATAATCATTTAATTTTTTCTTTTTTTTTTTTTCTTAAACTTTTTATTGTGACGACAATTTAGTCTTTAACAATAACGGTGACAAAGTTGACTACACGTGGAAAGAGTTACACTTCCAATGAAGTGACTCCAACTTTATACATCATTTCACTAAGTCATATGGTTTTCGGCGTTTAAGTCGCCTCATATCATCAGAGTTGTCGAGGAGTTGTATGACTTCGACATTAGTATGCTTCTCCAGTCGTTTTTCGTGTTTACAGGCGAACTTGGTAATTTCATCGACGACCATTGGAATTTCCATATCTCGATGTATGTCGCCGTTGCGTTCGAATCTGTATGCAGCAGTGATCGTGCGAAGTGCAATGTTCCGACGTCTTTGTATACAATTTATGTTGGAACTACTAGCACAGCCCCACAACTGTATTCCATAAATCCATATAGGTTTAACAATGGCTGTATACAAAAGTCGTTTGTTTTCAATCGATAACGGCGAGTTTCTTCCTAGCAGCCAATAAAGACTTCTCACCTTTGCCTTCATTTCCAAACATTTTTGTCGGACGTGGTGCTTCCAATTTAAACGCGAATCAAGATGCATCCCTAGGTACTTGGCTGAATCTTTTTGTGGGATTATCTGCTGATTCAGCGTCATTGGGATGTTCTCAGTTTTCCGTAAAGTGAAGTATACGTGCACCGATTTTTCACTATTAACTTTTATTTTCCAGCGTTTCATCCATGTACTTAATTCGTTTATTGTTGACTGTAAGTGTTTGGCTGCCCTCTGCTGGATTTTACTTGTGGTCAGAATTGCTGTGTCATCAGCAAACATAGCTATAACTGTATGATTGTTCGTTGGAATATCGGCTGTGTAAAGGAGATAAAGGATAGGTCCTAAAACACTGCCTTGTGGTATTCCTGCCGATATTTCTCTCCAGTCAGACATCGCTTCCTCATAACTAATTCTGAACTGCCGGTTGGTCAGGTATGATTCCAGAATACGGTACCACGAATACGGCAACTGTTCACGTAATTTAACGAATAATCCGTCTTGCCAAACTTTATCGAAAGCTTGAGCTACATCGAGGAATACCCCGCAGTAATATTCCTTCTCCTCAAGAGCTTTATGTATCACATTTGAGACGCGATGCACCTGATCAATTGTACTGTGCTTGCTACGAAATCCAAACTGGTGATCTGAAATTAGCTTTTTTGTTTCGATTATAGGTCTAAGCCGCTTTAGTACAAGTTTTTCAAACAGCTTCGATATGGTAGGAAGAAGAGATATAGGTCGATACGACGAAGGTAAACCTGGCGATTTCCCCGGCTTCAGCAGCATTTTTACCTGTGCTCTTTTCCATTGCCTAGGGACGTTCCCCATGCGTAATATTGAATTGAATGTGTATGTAAGGAAAATAATCGCATTTCTCAGTAGTTCCTTAATTATTTGAGGTGTGATCTCATCATATCCGGCTGCTTTTTTCCTATTCAGATTTTTATCAATTTCATTGGCTACTTCCATAACGGAAAAGTGCTTAATATTTACATCTATTTTTTCAAATGGCTGATTAATGTCCGAGTCCGATACGATGTCATTTGGTTGAAAAACCTGTTCAAGGTGATCAGCGAACACTTCCGCTTTGTCTACTTCGCTTCGTGCCCAGGTACCATTTGCCTTCCGAATAGGTAGAATCTGTACTTGTGGCCTTTTTATTCTTCGCGTAGCCTTCCATAAGGAATAATCGGAATCGTGTAAGGCAGAAAGGCTACTTAAGTATGAATGGAAAGTTTGATTTTTAACCTCTTTAATTTTTTCATGTAGTATCTTACTAATGTGATTCCATTTCGACTTATCTGCTGGGTGTCGTGTTCTGTGCCAAAGCTTCCTTGCTTTCCTTTTCTGTTGAACTAAATCTCTAATTTCCATGGGGTATGTATGTTCTCGACATTTACCTGGCTCTGAACGAGGTGTTGTCATTTTAGCAGCATGTGTAATATCATTGGTAAAATTTTCAACCACAGATTCTATGTCTGAGGTTGATTTTAGTCTTACTGACAATTTTACCGAGTCATTTAGGATGCTTCTAAATTTTATCCAGTCAGTGTTTTTATTAGTAAGGGTTAACTTTTTTTGCTTCATTATAACGGAAGAACTCAGTGTAATTAACACTGGAGTATGATCCGATGTCAGATCTGTGAGTCCTTCAACTTCCATGTAGCTGAAGGATATTCCTTTCACTACAAAGAAGTCAAGTAAATCTGGAGTCTTCTTAGCATCGGTTGGCCAATATGTTGGTTTCCTGGATGATACAACGTCTGCACCACCTTCCCATATCGATTTTAATAGAGCTTGACCTTTGGGAGTGATTAGTCTCGATCCCCAATATGTGTGTTTGGAATTATAATCACCTCCAACTATAAATCGGTTGCCTAGTGATAAGAAATAGTCTGTAAACTTGTTTTCATCTACCTTAGATCCAGGTGGACAATATATTTCCGAAACAGAGAGATCATTATTACCATCGTTAATTCGAATGCTCGCTGCCTGAATGTGTATTCTTGTTGGTATTCTTCTGTCACAAAATGCTTTATTGAATCTTTAATTATTACTGCTGCTCCTCCTTGGGCTTTATGACTCGGATGTACAGTGGTGTAAATACTGTATCCTTTAATTTTAATGTAAGACCACGGTGTAAAATGCGTTTCAGAAACTAGAGCTATATCTACTTTTTCCTCAAGCAGAAAATATTCGAGTTCATTTTTGCGCTGAATTAGCCCGTTGGCGTTCCATGTTATTATCCTCAGAGTAGTAATCATTTCTGATTCTTTTGCACTTTGGGTGCAGGATGTGACGGAACGTTTTCCAGTCTATCCAGTCTAGCAATGATTTTAATTAACGTTTGATTTAATGAATCTAAGACACACGGTGAGTCAGACTTATTCTTTTGATTTAATGCAATATGCGTGGAAATTGTACCAGTGGTTGCTTGGGCATATGTAACATCCTTTGTCACTTCAGTCGCTGGTTTTTGCTGAATCTTTTGAACTGCCGATGTTTTCTTGGGATATGCTTTGTCAACCGCTTTTTTGTAAGCCACGCATCCCTTCCAATTTGCAGTATGATCTTCACCACAGTTAGCACACTGCACTTTAGATGTTATCGGTTTTGGGCAATTTTCAGTTTTGTGGTTTCCACTACATTTTACACACACGGCAGCTTTAAAGCAGTAATTTTTTGTATGCCAGAAAGCTTGGCAATTTTTACATTGAGGTATATCATTTTTTTGTCGTGGCGGTTCAAATTTAATTACTTGATGACACAACAGTTTTATGTCGTATATCTCTTTATTATTATCACTTGGTTTTAAATCTAAGAAAAACAGAGGTAGATTTATGTAGGTCCATTCAGTGTTTTTGTTTCCTTCATCAATTTTCTTCCTAATTTGTGTGTTTGTTATTTTTAACACTTCGTGACCTTCCTCGAGTAGCTTTTGTTTAATCATTTCTTGGTCTGCATCGTGGTGCATCCCTCGAAGGACTACTCGAAAGGGTTTCTCGTTTTTTAGTTGATGTCGATGATATTCGACTTTATTTTGATTTAATATATTTATAGTTTTCCGAAATTGTCGTTCGTCAGATGTCAGTATTTTAATTTCTTCATTCGAGTACGTTTTAAATTTTTGTTCACCTCCTATGGGTTCGCCTTTTATTAAGTGCGCTTTTAGTTTGTCAAACTGTTTGGTGCCCTTGATGGTTATCGGGGGTGGCTTGTATATTTTATCAATATTTTTCGTATTTACATTGTCAGGATTTGCGGTTTTTGTGTTCAAAGTTGATTTGTTAGCAGAAGTTTGTTTTACCGCAATTATTGTGTTACATTGTAATTGTTCCATAGAGTTTTTTAGCGTTTCATTATCTTGCATTAGTTTTTTTACCTCTTCTGATAATAAGGTGCGTTCTGTATTAATTGTTACATTTTCATTACATATAGTTTTTGTTACGTTAAATTGTTTTTCGACTGCAATTAAAATGCTTTTAGTTAACTTAGGTATATTTTCTTTTGTTTCTTTTTTATTATGCGTTGCGATTACAGCCAATTTGTCAATTTCTTCGAGTAAATCTTAAATTTCATTGAAGATCGATTCTATTTGTAGTGTCGTCATTTTGTACGATATTTTCGGGTTTAATGACTGGCTACACTACCGGCCGGAACCGATAGCATGACGCTTGACCAAACGACAATAATACCGGCAATACTATACTTTACTTTACTATTAGATAAGAATATAAAAGGAACGAACTCACCGAAATCAGCTGATAAGACCGGCGAATTAATTACAGTAATATTTAATGTTAAACGTTTTATGTTACAACTTTTTACACAAATGTTTTTCTGCAAGCCCGGTTACAGAAATAGGATGCCCGCCAAAAACCATTTGTGAAACGTCATCAATTACTTATCGTAGACGCGCGAAGCTACACGGATGTGATTTGGAATGTCCACAGCACCGGCAGAACCGTAATTATTTAATGAAACAGTTTTTATCAGCTGAATAGCTGGAGATTTTTTATGGTATTTTTTCTCAAGGCTACAGAGGATCTTATTAAATAAATATATCTTTTTTGCCGTTTTTTATCTGATTTATTTGAAAGACCGACTCAAGCTGCGAACGCGGAAAATGAAATTTTATATCTCCTTAATCGGCAAAGAAAAAAAAAAAGTTAAAGGATCATGTTGCAGTTAGTATTTACGGTTAACGAATAATTTATATTTTTCTTTAGAAGAAGGGATCTTTCGAATGTACTTCAGAAATAAAAATATTACGCACAAATGAAGCTCAGCAAACAGGAGGAGAGAGTCTCGAAATTGTGTGTGACCTATGCAATGGCAACATCAAGCAACTACACAGAAAATGATGTTTCTACAGACATAGTCTGTGATGTTGCTACAAAGGGTCCAGAAAAAAATCGTTTACTTAATTGTTCAATATCTGATAGAGGAGTGCTTGTTATATCGAGTGCATGTTTCCTTGCATATCTGAGTTTCCCGATATCCGCTTAAAAAACGGGAACAGGTTGTTTGTGAGGACCGTGTATATACATAGGTTAGAAATGCTCAACTTTTCCACAATAACAGGCCAACATTTAAAAGATGGTCGCTTTACATTTTAGGTAATGTCGTTAGGTAAAAATGTTCAAAAACTATTCTACGTTTCCTATCATAATTCGATACTTATTTGCACTTTGGAATACTTACGCATTTTTATATTCCTTCTTGAAATTTTTAAGTCGCTATAATTTTTTTAAAAACTGTTATCCGCAACTTGCATAAATTCACAATTAGAGAGGTATCTTCTCTAAATCAATCGCACAAATAACAAAATATAAAAATAAACCGAGAAAGATTCGATTCTGAAAAAATCGTTCAAAATAGTATACAACATCGGAAAGAATTAAAAAAAAAATATGAAAAACCTGCAAGAAATAATATTGCTAAAACAATACGAGAATGGGCTGCGAAGGTATCTGCGAATGTTAAAATAACATCAAAGAAGGTATGTTTAAACGTCAGAACCGTAACAAAAAGCTACCAAAAATAAAATAATAAGGAAGGGGATTGAGAAAGAATATTCACAATTTTAACACCAAACTAAGAACGGTCTCGAAAGAAATGAAAGCCCTAAAGTATTTAGAAAATTTTGTAAGAACAGAATAAGATTAAAGTAACAAAGCTTAAGAATGCGAATAGAATAGTAAGAGCAGAGATAAGAATGAAATAATGAAGAAGCCAGCAGAAAGATATTTCACTGAAATCTAAGACATCTCCTGAGTCTAAGAAACAGAGAACGTCAACTGGAACCATTCGAATGGCACGCAGACATTATCCCTCGAAATATTACACGCGGAAGTCAAATATGCTTTCAAGCCGGTGAAAACTAACACGGCATCTTACACTATGGCATAGCAGATGCGCTGAAACACGAATGACCTGTAATGATAAGTACGTTGCGGGTTTTATTCGATCAAAGCCTATCGAAAACGAAATAGCGACAATATGGAGACGAGCGAAGATTGTTCCGTTACACACGAGAAAGGTGACAAGATTATTTCGCTATATAATTACGAACCTCGCAGTACGCTGCCGTAGATTTGTATTCACTCGAATTCAATAACGAATAACACGACTAATCGGCATTATTCAACCGAACGAACAAGCGCCATTTGAATCAGGGTTAATCGGTACGCGATATAGCCTAATTGCTGGAGCGTTTGGCTTCCGCTACGGAAGTCTCGTGTTCAATACGACTGAAATTATTGCAAAAATTAAATTAAAATAACCGTTAATAGAATTATCGGAAGGCAATGGCAAACACGCGTACACGATCATATGCGTGCTAGTTCGTATACAGACAGACACACTTAAGCGGGAATGCATTTGCATATCGATAAATCAAACAATCACAATATTAATAGTCTTGCGTGTACACTATAGCGTTGCATATAACAATTGCCACGAACACTGTGCCTATGTCTGTACAGTTATAATGTACACTAAAATAGGTAGTCACGATGCTCGACATTGAGCAATACGAGAAGACAGAGACAGCACAATTACTTGGCCTTTGCTGCGAACATGTGTAGAGTATACTGTACTCTTATTTAATTCGGCATTCGTAGACTACGAAAAAACATCCAGTTTGACTGAAATAAGGGCAATGTTAAAAATTCGTTATATCATTTTCGAATTAAGAAGCAATATATTAATATTATCAGGAATATGTCCGAATCTGCTCCTAAATACGGAGGGAAAAAATCGGCCAGATACCATTGAAGAGATGCATATTGCCGAAACCATTTAAGTGTGTGACCAGAAAATTGGACTCTCAGAGACAGGGTTCGAATTCAACTACGGAAAATGTTTCCTAGAAGCTGAAGTGGTAAATGTGACCCGATTCCATTATTCGCTTTCCGCACCAGATTAAACTCGGTTTTAGACTTTGCGGAACATTAAAAAACATACTGCACACATAGAAACCTATAGCACTGTAGAATGTTTCGATATTTATTAGCTGAAATTTTTCAAGCCATTGATTCTCGATTTTGACAAAGTTCTCGCTTGCCTTTGGAATATTTGTGGTATTTATTTAAATGTTCGAATATATATTGCTGTTCGTTCGGATTTATTTCATTCTCACCGAGAAATAATCAAATTTCGGTATCGAAAATGGAGGTTTTAGGAAAAATATTTCGAACAAAGTTTTTTTTATAGCCCATTCCGTTATAACAACGTCCGGTCGGAACAGGTCGCTTCCGGGTAGTGGGCGGAAGGGGAAAATATTTCCATTCGATATGGCACAGTTTTTAAGTACTATTAGTCATAGTATTCTATGCTCATGTACCGTATCGTCCGTTCATTGGAGTTTTCAGTGAATTTAAATGTTTGGCCGTTAATTATCTCAAAGCCGTCTTTTAATGTATTTCAACCAGGCCCGGATTAAGTGTATGATAGGCCCGGGGCTACGGAAATATCCTGGGGTTTTATAGAATAACTAAATTTTCTTTAATTTGATTTAATTATATCATTTCGAATTCACGAATTAACTATTAATGTAAACAAAAACTAATTTATTATACAGACAATGGGTAGAATTTTCGATGCTAAAAAATATATATATATATTATGTGTTATTTCTTCCTGTAATCGCTTGTCTCAATAATATGATAAGTTATAAATATTATATTTTAAAAACCCTTAAATTACGTTACAAAAGTTATATATTTTTAAATATTGCACGGACACAGAGTACCTTTCAATTCATTAAAACATATAACTTTATTTATATTAAATTATTAATTAAATTAAAATACAAGTTTTACAAACATAATTAATTCACAAAATATATATAAAATTCGTCCTACCGGTTTCGTCTACTTGACATATTCATGGATATATATATCGCACATATATAATTTTAAAAAATGAATTTTTCAGAAATTTTAACCAAAAATTTGCATGGATAGTGTGTGTGCGTGTACACACACACACATTTTCATACAGACATTTCCTAAAAACGTAGATTCCGACTCGTTATACCTTAAAGCAAATTTCTGGTACGTTTAATGGAGGTCGAAATTTTACTATTACGAAGTTTCCTCCTCCTTAAGGAGGAAGTAAAAATGGATACAAAATTATTAACAAATAAATGTATTAAAAAATGCGCTTGTTCTCCTGTAAAGTTAATTCTATTTATTTTAAAAAAAAAGTTGATGTATGTGACAAATGATAGATTAATTTTTTATTACATGTCGGAAGTGGGTGTCTCTTGGGGGCCCCTTTATAAGGCGGGGCCCGGGGCTGCAGCCCAGGCCTGATTGCAGCTTATTCGCATTGACCGTTATGAGGTAATTTCCTCACTTGAAAATCACGGGAAAAAAAACATTAAGAAATTGGTTATATGGATGGTTGTTTGAAAACTGAAAATCGTAGTAACAGTAATGAACAAATTTTAAGAATATATAATTACTGGCTTAAATAATCGGAATTAGTTGATCATCGTTTTCTAGCATATTATTATAGTGTTGATAATTGTGTTGTTTTATCAACCGCAAAATGGAATAGACTGAAAAAACATTGGCGATCATCTAGAACTGGGGACATCTGAAAAGTTAGTAGAGTGTGTCACGATAAACAAATGATAGCTTGTCGGAATAGTGCAATAGCGAACGATCGATCTTATGTTTGATGTGCACTAAGAAGCATCAATACGTTTTTAGACCTTTGCTATTTTTTGATAGAAGTAAATTTATTAATTTGTTAACCGGGGAATTTCTATAAATTATTAACCATACAGCCAAACTACACAACTGTTTGTATTTCTCGATTATTCCGTCTATCAATTATCGTACGCGGAATTAAATCTTGCCACATTAGATTACAGATCGTCCCCTTAATATGAATTTAATTAAAAGCAGCTCATTGTCGGAAACCCAGCTGAAACGCTAATAACTGGCTCATAACTGGCTAATAACTGGCTAGTAACTGCTAAGAATTTATTTTGGAAAAAAAAATAAAACAAACGTTACCTGTATTTTTTTTTTTGTATATTACACATTTTTCTCCTTTTTCGCTTTTTTTGGGCTGGTCGACGACATTGGACGGTCACCGATCATTACTCTCTCTTTAGAACGTTCTCTCTTCTATTCTCGGCTTTTGAATCTTCGTCTTCCTACGACTCTTATGTTCTCTCATTTCCTTCCTTGTGAGTTGTTCCTATTCTAGCTTCTTTCATTCATTCAATCTCGCACCAGATTGAAATCTAATATGTTATTCTCCTTTTGAGCTATTACTTAGACTCCTTGTATGATTGGGCTGTTGCTCTTCGTTGGCGTACCCATAAAAAATTTAAAAAAATACCAAAAAAAAAACCCGATCATTACTGCACTAACAAATTTGCATTGAGTACTGTGTCGAGTATCTTTCTTATAAACATCGACAAAAAATTTGTCCTTTCTCCTTCTCTTTTTTAAAATTATACTTCATGAATTAAGAAAAAATAGTTTAAAAATAAAACTATCTTGAATCGGTCCACATAGTCAAAAGTTATGCGTAAATAAACGTAACAGAAAAAACAATAACATAATAACCTCCAGCAGAGTAATTTCTACATTTTTTTTTTACTTTCCATTTTTGTATTATCTAACACACCTTTCCAATAATAAACCTTTTCAAATTTAGTACAATTTTTTTTTCGTTCGAAGAATTATTTAAAAGATAAATTATTTGAATAATTTTTGAATCTTACTACTGAAGAAATTAAAAAATAAAAACACTCGAAAGGTCAAAAGTGCTGGCGATTTAGATACATTGTGAAGTTTACTTCCTATAAATATATAAATATATATAAATATATATAAATATATATAAATATATAGCGATCATCGGTAAAAAAAAATGTTTATAATCCGATGATTTGCACGGAATCTACTGAATTTTGAGTAATTTTTAATGGCAATTTCCTCCCCAATTATAAAATATCAGCTTTATCGCGCACTTTCCAGATGAACGTTCGCGTCATCTAGAACACAACCAAATGCTCTCTATAGTCAAAAAGGCACGGCAACGGAAATGACGAATTTCCGATTGCGACGACGGCAGATGCAGGTCTAGTTTTTTGGAAATTTTCTTTGGCGGAGTTAAAAGACGATTTGCGAATCTGCGCGAGTCTGCCGATTATCATCGACGAAGCGCTACACTTGGACGATAGCCGTGCGTCCCTCCTAAGAAGGAGGATTTCTGTGGCTCTGCTGTGTGAAAATATGCCGATATCGCGACGAGCCGGTGCACAGCAGCTACGTGTGTAAGAGACGGAATAAATGAAAAAGAGGAAGCAATATAGCACGAACGACGAGGGGTTACAGGTGTAATGTCGAATATAATTAAATCAGCGATGTGACTACAGTTTTTGTAATTTTCTTTCGCTGCCGAGTATATAATTAAATCAACAATGTAGTTGCAATTTTTTTCCCATTTATTTTTAAATCTCTTTCGACGTACTACTACTATTCGCACTGTTTTCTCCTTCGGCCACTGACATACGCGCATGCATACTACCGCACATGTGTGTATGTGTGCGCGCGTGTGTGCGGATGCGCGTAAAATTTTTACGCTTCTGCATAATGCACATATATGGAGCTTTTAATTGTAGTTGTTAATGGGGAACAGGGCGGCGGCGGCGGCGGCGGCGGCGGCGGCGGCGGCGACGGCGATATTTAAATTGTAGTGTGCATATGGGCGCGCGCGCGCGCTCGTGTGTGCGTCTGTGTTTGCGGTGCAGGACGGGCAAAAGTAATTATTCATCGTTATGAGGTCTGGCGCGTGTGTGCGATTATTGAGGTTTATGTGTATTGCGAGGTGTCGGGGGCCGGCGGTAGGTGCAGCGCCGTAGTAGTCGGCAGTCTGTGAAAAGAATTGCATATTGGAGTTCCCTGTTGTGGTCGGTTCCTCAGCTGATCGTAGCCGGGCTAGGTCGCATTAGTGCTTCCGCTGATAATTCGCGGTATCAGTGCATTTTGCAAGCACACAGTCACAACATTCACAAATCGTTAATTTTTGAACGTGTGCGCGTGTTCTATAGCCCCCAAAAATATGCACCGAAATAAATTTAATTAATATTCTACATTTTTATGTTCTCTGCATTTTCACGGCATAGTTGTTTTTTAACTTTTTTTGTATACGTAATTTTTTCGTTGCTGTTTTTTACTTTTTATTTTTTTTTATTTTTGTTTTTAATCGAAAAAGAAAAAAGAAAAAATTCACGTTCAATTGCTTTTTCCGTACTATTTACTGACTGCCAGCAGCCGGGTATATGTAATAATTTCGATTAAAATATCTCTCCCTACACATGTGTCCACCATTATTATTATTATTATTGTTTTTTTGCTCTTTTCAAGTGTGCTCGCTTTTGTAGCCAATTTTTCCTGTAGCGAAAATGTTTTTGGAAAGAAATTAAGTAAACGGAAACTCAGAGAAGAACGTGTAGATATCGTATTAATTTCGAAATAGCCTTGCTAGGCGGGAACATGTTTAAAAAGTCGGAGACTACGGCTGGATTTCGAAATAAAGAGTATATATGGTAGGTTGAAATTGAGCCTTACGATGCCGATGAGCAGTGCTCGTCCGTTCGCTGTCCGTGCTCCAGTTAAGACAGTTGTCGTCGATACGGAAATCGATAACGCCGCAGATCAGCGCAGACGTTGCGAGCCCCGTTCCTCGTTCCGCTATTGCCGTCAAGCATCCTCTGCGTCGTCCGGAGCTGCGATATCATCGCCGTCCGACAACTACTGCCGTACCTACCTCTATTTCGGTCGCCACCTTTGCCGGCATCGCAGTAATTATTATCATCCGTAATCAATTAATTAAACTGAACGCTCGAGAGCTTAATTTAAAAAAAAAAAAAACAAAACAAATTAGATACTAATATCTCTGTGTGTAATATTATATACTTTCATCGCACTCATCACACATTATACGCATACATATATATATATATATATATTTATATTAAAGTGAGGTGTGCGAGATTGGTCGTAAAAGCGCGCTGCCGGTCGCCAGCGAGATTGCCGCCACTAGTAAAGTAATCGTGATTCGGGTCCGATTGGTCGTCGTCAGGTTAGTGATCGGTACGAGCATAATCATCGACGAATTATTAATCGTGCTTTTGCATTGCTTCTATGTTTGTTACGTTAGGAGAAAGATTATCGTCGGTCGCGAGCAGAAGCAAAATACGAACAACAAGTGTCGGCGCAGCGTCCGTAGAAGCTCGGCTGAAAAGGAAGAAAAGCGCCGAGCAGGAAACGAAGATCGGAAAGAGGACGCGGAAGAAGAGGAAGAGAAGAAAGATAAAGGCGAAGAAGAAGGAATGATAAAGTCGGATGATAATTCGTCTTTCGCTTTTTCACCGTTGTCGGTCCGTCGTTCGGCTGCGCTACATTGCGCTTGTTCGGCGGCCGCTAATTATCGTCGTCCGGCGGACGATTCTTACGAAATCGTCGTCGCGTACAAAAATCGCATCGTCGTCGACGCTAGTCCGGGATTTGTGGCAGCAGTATCGTCGGACCAGTGTCGCCGCCGAACATGCCTGCCGTCGCATTACTACCGCTCTTGCCACTATTTTCGCTACTCTTTCTGTTCTCGTTCCGCGATCGTGTGCGACAAAGTTACCGCCGCTACCGCCGCTGCCGCAGCCGCCGCAGCGGTAAATGTCGTTTCGACGTCGTCGATGGTGGGCGACCAGGAGACCGCTGCCCACTCAGCTAGCACGATGAGCGATCTACTGGTCGCCGATTCATCTCGGACGCGACTCGCTAAAACGTGCGCTACTGCGATCGACGGTCAACGAACAACCGTCGGTAGCGCTGTCGACGATCGCATCAGTGTCCGTGCAACTGTCGCCGTTTTTATCACGCTCATCTGTTCGCTACTTCTTGCGCCCAAGCTAGAACCAACACGCAAATACCGGCCTCGACCGGCCGCCAGCGGCCGAACCGGCGCCGCTTTTCTCCTCTTACTGCTGGCCGTCGGCGTCTGGACTCGCTCCGTTTCGGCTCAATCGTCTTTCGCCTCTTCTTACCTTTCGTCCGGTTCGGCCGCCGGCAGCCATCGCATCATCGACGACCCAGTCGTCCCCGATGGTCAGCAGTCTTTGCCCAACTCCTGCTCCAACTGTCACCTGATCCGCGACATGATCAAGAACATCACGTTGGAAGAAATCAAACAGTCCATCCTGCAAAAGCTCGGCTTCAAACAGGCTCCGAATATATCCGGCCTGCATTTGCCGCAAAAGCCGAACGAACTGCCGCCATTCCAGCGATTCCTCAAACTGTACAATTCCGACGAGCAGCAGACTACGCACCGAGTCCGGCACAAACACAACAACTACTACAACGGTATGATGAACGACGAGATGCGACCTGCCGACGAAGATGACTACCCGATGCGGACGCAGACTATTTTGGCCGTCGCGAAACTCTGTAAGTATTTATTTTATTCCGGTTTTTCTCTCTTGTTCTCCTTTCCACGCAGGCAAATTCTCTATCGCAGATTCCTGCACGAACTGCAATCTCCATCGATCCCGATTGATCTTTTTCACGATAATTCTACCCGCGTGTACATACACTCGCTGCTATTCATTTCCACCGAGCTAGAATTTTCCCACATCCGCATCATTCTTGCCCCCGGCAGCTCGCAATTGTCTTTCTTTTTTATATATATTTTCGGAACCACCTCGAATTGCCCGCCGGGGTGAACTCTTTCTTTTTCGCCCGAAATCGAAATTTCTTATCTTTCTACCGTTTTTGCCGATGATAAATAATTGCGAGTTGCAGCTGATTTGGACTGACGGTTTCGCCGCTTCGGTTAGTCTTCCAATTTCGGTTTATAATTTTGTAGCGGGAACGTGAATTTTCCTTATTTGATATATTTGGCGAAACAGCGTGCCTATTTTTATTAACTACACAGCGAAATTCGCGGATTATGCGCTATTGTACACGCTCGAACAATAATAATTTCTTCGCCTTTAAACTTTGATAAAAAAAAAAAAAAAAAAAAATTAATTTTCCCCCTATTTTCCGTTATTTCTGCAATCTTATAACAAAACTCCGATTTCTCCGTATTCATTATTTGATTTTTCTTTTTTGTCGTTTTTTTCTTTCTGTTATATTCTTATTAATCGGCTATTTTGTCGAATAATTTCGATTCTTTCCTTTTTTAACCTAACCTAAATTCTCTGCAAAAGTTTATTGAAATGCACATAATTCTGCCGATGATTAATAATAACGCTTTATAAATAATTTACAATTAATAAACTGGAAACTGTTGTTACGATTTCTTTCGCTGAAAAATCAACGGAAAAATTAATAAAATTTCCTCGTGCAACGGTTTTCGCTTCATTTTCAGCTTAAATAATTTCTACCTGTGAAGATCATTCGGTGTAAAAGCTTTTCGTACGCGAATTAGATGTGTACTGGAATTTTAAGCGATCATATATAGTATAATTATCGGCGAGTCATTCGTTAATTTGCATCCGTCGGTTTACTTAGCTCACCTGAAGTTTTCTTCTCTTATCATGGCGGGAAACCTTCCGCAGCCTCTTCCGGTTATTTCAATCGCCGATTGGCTTAAGCAAACAGTAAGAGAGTTTCAATCTACAGCGTCTCCGTCAATGCGCAAATGATTCGCCGGTTGCAACGAAGTCTTGGCAGTTAAAGGCAATTTGTCGGCTAAATTTGAATGCAAAAAAGTTAATAAATAAACGACGGCCGTTTAAGTCATTAAAATCATTATCTTACTTTAGTGTACTTTTAATAAATACGTATAAAGTGTTGGCCGTAATATACAGCATATTAGCATTTAACGGTATATACAACTCTACCCTGTTTATAAAATTTATCGTTAATATTTTCCATTAGAGAATGAGAATTTTTTATTCGATAACCATTCCTCTACGTGCTCCATAAATATAATTCGCATTTCTTTCACAATCAGTTATTTTCGTAATTTCCTCTAATTTATATCAAATAAAACTTTTCAGAGTCAATTGTAACAGTCACAGCGATAGGAACAGAATTTACTTCGAACAATGTAGCAAAAAATTAATCCTTTTTTTGAAGTTAACTCGAATGTTTTACTGAGTGAACATCTGGACGAGAAAAAATAAAAAATTTCTTACTGATAAAAAAGAAACACATTTTGAGCTTACCTATTACGAATGATAAAAAAGTAACCTCTTTCGAATTTTTCGTAACGGCGTCCCAATTTTGCAAAGAAAAGTTTTTTTGAAATACTTTGTATTTGGCAATAAATTCCACGAACCTCCCTAAAATATGTGTTACGATAAAGTGCGAAAAAAAAGAAAAACCAAAAAAGTCTTTAAAAAAGAAGTACGTAAAAAACGAAAAACAATTGATTAAACGAAATGTAAAAAAATTTGAAAATTAGAAACTTACCGGGAAACGCGAAAATTTTCTCTTTTTTTATTTCGGAATTTTGATGCAATTTTAAGAGCTTATCGTATCGAATTATATTTAGCTTAAAACAGAAAAAAAAAAAAAAAACGATCCCGACAGACATTTAAACGCTTTTTATTATATGTAAATTCGTCTTTGGCGTAGCTGATTGGTTAATCGTTCGGACCTGGTTCAAATCTCGCTGCCGCACATTGAATTTTTCGAAAATTTCATTCGCGCTCGGTCAATGCTTGTAATAGACACGTTCCATGAAAGAAAAAAAAAAAAAACCATCTCTACAACCTAATGACGTGGTTTCTGAGTTTTTGATATTTGCTAATTTTTCGAGCGGTATGTCGCCGGTTTAAAATTTGCCCGGTTTTTGTTAAAAGAATCGCTACTACAGCTGACACTTATGAGATTCTTTTGAGAAGATTTATATCTAAGACATGTTGCAATTGAGGGGTATTTGTGGCGGATTTTCGGGGCTTCGATCTTTCCAGTCGCTCTCCTTATGCCAACGCCGCGTTGTCGGTAGGAACTTTCTTTTAAACCGTTCCAGTGTTTCGCCCTTTATCTTATTTCCCGACTAAAATGAATAAAATAAACCAATGAAATCAGGGTAATAAAGGAATATAAGAATATAAAATAAACGAATAAAAAAGTTTACAAAAGACGCTCCTCCATTGTAATACGTGTGCAGATTGTTGAAAATACACACTTCTTGTCGGTTTCATTATTTTAATTGGAATAATCTACAGTCATCACAAAAAAAAAAAAAAAAAAAAAAATCAAAAAACATCAGCCTTATAAGCGTGTTTCTGAATAATTTGTTCTATTATTCAGTTATCACAGACTGGTTCTTCAACTGGTCTCGGTAGAATAGTGAAAACCGCGGAAAAACTTTTTTGACCCTTACTACTTACAATCGACGAGCGCAACAGGAATAACAAAAAGTACCAACATTTTTGACTTTGTCTTTTCATGCGGTTTCTGGAGTTTTACCAATTATATGGTTCTGCTATAGGTAAATGTAGCTATACAATTTTTTTTTAGTAGTCCTTCGTTAAATTTTAGTCGGAATTTTCAAACGGTAAGTTTTCAGTGAAACATCATAATTCGCGTAACATGCTGTAACAGTCGGCGTTGTGTTCGTCTTTTATAGTATATTACATTTCACTATTCAAGAACCGCCTAAAAAACATTTTTAATTTAGTTGTAATTAAAAGTTGAAGACACATTCTTTTCGGTTGATTTGGCTTACTCCAAAAAAGGAAATCGGAAGAAAAAAAAACTACGCAATACTATTAACATCGGAAAAAGGAAAAAAATCAAGTAAAAAAGTGGGGTTTTTAACATATTTTTTATTGAAATCCGAATTTTTTAAAATATACTACATACCCAGCTGTCTACGGTCTGTATACACTTTGGGTCTAGTATATATTTCATCAGAGTTATCCCTGATGTGGTTGCGGTCTCGTTACAAAATTGCGCGAGAAAACTATCCCGGGGCCCTGAATTCTATGCCGATGCATAATGTGAAAGACTTTTTTTCTCCGTAAATCTTTACACCGTTACGACGGACAGTATAAACTGTAACTTTTACAAATTGATGCGGAAAAATAATAGTTTATGCGAGACACCTGGCACTCTAATAACTACTGACATTGTACGGTAACGATTAAAAACAAAAATCGGATTCGGCCAAATTGTGTTCCGCCGCTCAAATTGACCACTCGAGGGATACAGGGATTAGAATCTCCCCCCTACAGTATACGGAAGTAATTTTACACATCATCACGATCTGATGATGGCATTTGGTACGTTATCAAATTAATACCTTATAGAGAAAGAGCAAGAGAGAAAATGTCTGCCGCGATTATTTTATTTTAATTCTTTTCCAATCTCTATCACCGGCAGAGAGATGATTCGTAATTGTTTTCAATATATACATACATATTGATTGTCGAGTAGATCAGTTGGCGGAGGGCGAAAACATATAATCACTTAAAGAAAAACAACGATTTTAATTCGAAATTATATGAAATTGCGCACGCATTTAGCTCAGACCGGATGAATAAATACGAAGGGGTTTTGTTCCGTATTGCGAATACTGTTTGCAAGAGTACGTGATAATTGTTGCGTCTTTTTAATCGAACACTCTTCTGTTCGGCAGATGAAATCATATTCCAGCGATGTCGATTTGCGATAACCAAGATAGATAAGCGTTTAAATGGTTCTCTAAAAAGATGTCTTTATACGATTTTCTTGTTTACAGAGGCAGCGCCTGCGTTTGTATCCGAGGTCCTATTCGCGAGCGAGAAAGAAAAATACTCCCCTATAATTCCTATAATACGGTGTTGTTCGCACGACCCCGGTTGCGAAACTAATATCGTCATTTTATATCGCGGTTAACGATTCGAAATTTACGCCTTTAGCCGTTCCTCTATAATCTATGTGAAATTTAAATAAATCTCATTTTTTCAGTCACTTATCAAATCGCACTCTTAGACCGCAGATGTTATATACTTTTTTTAAACCAAAAGCTGATTGTTGTAACCGGGAAAAATTCGAATTGGAACGGTGCAATGATGAATGAGTGTCGAAGAACAACTGGATAGGTATAATTTTTAGTCTGGAACCCGTTCTATAACGGCAGTCCCGCGATAATGAAAAAAGACGTTTTTTCCCTTCGACATCGGCTGAAACCATATCGATGTTTTATTAACTTTTCTTGAAAATTACTTTTTAATACATCGATTGTATTAGCGTCAAAAAAAAAAAACGTTAGAAGGGCCTATAGAATTATGTTCCTAATAATGAGTTGTCCTTCCGTTAGAGTGTCACTTTAATAAAGCATTTCAAAATTTGCAAACATTAGTCGGTGCTGCGCTAGAATAACTGCGGATAAATTCGAAAATATCGATCAGGTGTGTGTTTGTCCAGCCACTTTTGTTTCCCGGTGCATTTTCCGCGTTTATATTTCTTTGTTGCATCACCGTTCCTCTTTTGTAACCAGTTTGGGGTCGTTCCCACACGGGAGTAAATTAACATATTGCGTTTTATTTTTTAATTTTGAAATTACCCAGAAGAGAAATAGTAATTTTACCGCCTACTTATCGAGGAGGGACTGCGTAAATATTTCCTCTTCGAATTATAATATATTCACTCGGTACACATATTTATATGATGATGATTTACGACATATTTAAAATGATTATAATTATTCCTTTTTTTCCTTTTTTTCCTTTTTTTTTTATTTAATTGAAAACATTAAAGAATACTTTTATTGTATTTACGTTATGCGTTTAATTTTTATTTTTCAACATCACCGAGTTAAAAACAAAAACAAAGAAATATTTCTCTTGAAACAATGGAAATCTCAAACATTGTCTCTATGTAATGATAGCGCAAGAATAGCCACATAACCCGGATCGAGAAAACGTTCGTGCGATTTCCCTGGTCGTTAAAAATAATGAGGCCACTTAGAAATAGGGGCTGCTATATTACAAAATTGATCTTCTCTTTCCGTATTCTGAAAAATGTGCCGATATTTTCACGAGTAAAGTAGTAAAGTTCGTCGCTCACGATCAATTATGAGCGAACTTTTTTTCTTTTTTTTCTTTTTTTTGGTAACGTGAAGAATTTCTAAAATAAACAGTCTATGTAAATTTGAAAATTTTTATTTTTAAAAGAGGAGCCCCAAAAAAAGGTAACAACATGTGATACTTATTTGGCAAAAAAGAAATTTCAACATGTTCACAGATAAAAAATAAAAAAAGAAAAGACCCGCCACACCAATAAAGATAACCTCCCTCCGCGCGTAAAAGTTTCTGCTGGAAAGCTCCGATATATTGTGATTATGAAATGATAGAATAGCCTATCGCTCGAAGTCGATTGAGATTTAGGAATAAGTAACAAACGACCTTTTTCTTTTTTCTTTTTTTCTTTATAAAGCATGTGCCTTACGTTCGGGTATCTCCTGTCAAGCCGTGCAGCTTATCGGCAGGACCTGCTTCCACTTTTTATTTTAAATACAAACTCAACGGTCCGCTATTATCAGTTTTTTCACTATTTTTCCTTTTTTTTTTTTGGGGGGGGGGAGCTCCTAACCCATCGGCTTTGTTTAAAGGTCAGTTATATCGCTATGTTTGCTTCCCCGATTCCACGATAAAATTATATAGATATTATCGAATTTTAGATGGCAAGAACACTTCTAATATTGGTGGGGGATGTTACCTGAGGATTCATTAAAGCTGTATACAGTTTCTGTCGATATTACGGGTAAACGGAGCATTCGAAAAAGACATATGTCAGCAACCTTATTTACATCAGAAACATGTTGATAAAAGGGAGATGACACGTCAGAAACATGTTGACAAAAGGGAGATGACACATCAGAAACATGATGACACCAAATTACGCCGGTAGAGTGAAAACAAGTTTGTCAAGTCCCATACCCTTGACAGGACGTCGGGGATTGTGAAGTTAAACTTTTCATATTGTACTAAGCCTAATGGATCTGATGAGAATATTGAGGACCAGTTCCTTTCTCTCGGACACCTTTACTGTCCCAGATTTATCTGGTAGCCAATTATTTCAAGCTGGGTAAACCTGGGAGCGACTTGGTCCCGGAACGAGACAACTCTCGAAAACCCATGATACCTCCGGTTTGGTAGCCAAGTGACTTGACTACTAGGCTACCGCGCTGCTTTAGCCTACAAATAGAGAGATGATAAATTTACAAGAGATGGTATCACGGGGGTTTAAAAGTGCCAGTTATAAATAATAAGCTCGAAGACATATTACAGCTAACGCGGTAAATAGTACCTATACATTCTGCCATGCTCTAAATACACCCTATCCTAAATTACGACTTTTTAAAATTTTATTACTTTTTACTAGACACCTCTATTACGTGTACAATCATACATACTCCTATCTAACCAATACCACGTATTCTCACATATATACATACCTACTGTATATCCTAATCATCCTCATGTATATCTACAAATACAAATTTATACACTACTTTTTTGTTTTCCTATATATGTACATATATATTTGCCTACCCATCCTCAAGTGTGATATATGTTTACGAGTAATAACCATGGTAGTTTATCTAATTTTGATGATGTTTTTACTAATATTCCGATTTTTAACTTTTTTTTGTGTTAGTTGTTTTCTTGTTCGTTGGCGGTTGTTTGATGAATTAGGGTAACATATTTGATAATTTACATACTATATCGAATGTTATCGTCTATTTAAAATTCCAATTCTTAAATATATTAAATTGCGGTTTCCTGCATTTTTTATATTATCCGCGCTATTATTATTATTATTATTATTATTATTATTATTATTATTATTATTATTGAGTTGGAAACTAAAAGACAGAACTCGAGTGGAAATTCTCCAACTATGAAAATGTACCGATGGTAAAAAAGATATACACATATGAAACCTTTGAAAGGCTTTTACGTGCTGCCGAAAATTAACTTATTGCACCAGAGAAAAAAGCCTAAAATGCTGAAAAAGGTACGCTATACATAGAGTGGTGAAGTTTTCTAGCCAAAATCATTTTTAATCGGGTTGGGGCGTTGCGAAAATTGCGAAATAATTATCATAGGGGGATGCTAGGTAATCGGAATTAAACGGTTTATGCAAAAGATGAATAAAACTGGAATTACTGCTACTTTTACTGTGAAAATATTGCGACTGACAAACTTGTGGAGAATATTAGTTTAAACTGAGAACGGTAGATATCAAGAACGGACTGAATTGTCTGCGGCCTATTTCCGTAGGGTTAAATAAAAACTACAAGAAATACCGGAGGGTTTTGTTTCGTAAGATGCATCCTCACGTATAAGCAGGAAACCGTGATTTGGCAGTCTTCGTGTTAATCGGGATTATAGTGCTACAGTTTGTGGAATCGGGACATGCACATGGGTGTCGCCAAGGGAAGGCACGGGAGGACTGTTGCCAGCCTGGAGTTTCGAAACTTTTTAATCGGCCATGATGAGTATTCATAGACGTGTAATCACGGACAATTTGAAAGACTTTTATAATAAACTAGTAGAACAATTTGCCAGAAACCCACGAAAATTATGTTTTAATTCAGATTTTATTCTTGTTTAATAAAATATTAAGCCTTTACAAATTATAAAAAAATAATAATAATAGCAATATAAACAGCAATAAAAATGAAAATTAGTAGTGTAAGTAAGTTGTTTAAATCGAAATTCTCTGTCCTCAAATTTTTTAAGCATCAAGACGATTCTTGAATTAAATACAAAATTCATGACTCCGACTCTTTTTTGAGATTCTCAAATGCGCTCTCCGGGTTCTTCTCAGCAGCAACAGCTATTTTTGTCAGAACTTATTAAGGCTACCGTTTTCTTTTAGAACGTCTTTTGTTAAATGTCCTATTCATTTCAAAGATTGGAATTTTACTTCTACAGCAATCACTTTTTTAGCTTCTCTCTTCGTCTCAGTTCGTTTCGGCTCTGCACAATTTTCCTTTGGATAATTGTTTCTAATTTCCATCAATTTAGCCGATGTCCGTTATTCTGTCCAACCATATTTTTCCTTCTCCATCATCATCCAAGTTGCTTACTTGAGCCGTAATTAAACGAGAATACTGCGGCGCAATCCGTATTTTTCTGTTCATCGATTCAATTCTGTTCCCATTTCCTGCTCATTTATCATTTATCCATATTCTTCCTCTTCTCCACTCCAGTTTATGTTGATTTGCCGCAATGCGTTTCCAGTTCTAACGAGCGGTACCGTTTCATAAATCCATATTCTAATCTGTTTGATGTAAACAATTCCATCTTAGATGTTGACAGATTAAGTTCCGTTAGTGTAATAATCGCTCTTTCTCTGTCTCTTAGATCAAACTAATATTTCTTCCAGTTCGCAGTTTTTCTTCGAGTTTGCCTACGCGTCTTTGCTCTTCGTTTACGCCATTCTAACCGAATTCTGTTTCTCTCTTGTTTATTTCTTTCCTAATTCCTCATTTCGTCGCGCTTTCCACAACGGAATAAAGCAGCTGTCTGCGACTCAGATCACGTAATTTTTGAGAATCCCACCCCCTATTTTTTGTTGAACGTTTTCTATTCCCGTTTATTTATTTTTATTCGTATTTTCAGCGTCGATGATTTCAATTGGTAGAGCTGTTACGGAACTAGAAGATATAGTATGGACCTAGTAACAGTTTTTGATGATACGCACAGTTTTCCTATGCGAGTGTACGAAGAAAGAAATGATTTGGAGAAACTTTCTTGTTTAATTCGGAACCGTGAAATTGAGAATGGAGAACACAGTATTGAGGAACATAAGGGTATGATGAGTGGTTTGGTTGCGAGCGGAAGAGACATTTTCGTAGAAAAGATATTCTTCTGAGAATTATGCGATAAAATTTTGCCTACCTATGTTAGTTGAATAGAGTCAGAGCCTCGTGCGTCTGGTTTAATTTGTCTCGGTAACTTTTGAGATAAAACTGTCCGACCTTGGTTCTAGGGCTGATATCCGGTAACGGCAGAAAGAATTCAGAGGAAAGACAGGATGTTGCAGAGCGTATTTCATTATCGGAAATTGCCACGTCGGATATATTAAATGAGGGCATGATTTGGTTGGTCGGAAAAGTTTGCTGAAGGGATTCCATGACTGTCAGTTAATCTATCATGATTAGGATTTTGTCGTGGCCTAGAATAGGAGTGGTTAGAAATTTTGGATTGAAAAGAGTAGCATATTATAGTTCCGTACCTAATATAGGACAGTGGTCGTTCTGACCTAAATCACTTCAGTGTCTATCGTCGGTATTGTGCGGACAGGCAGCAGGACAGTAAGCGGAAGTTCTAGACATGGTGCACTTTTATGGGCTGTCTTAATGAAATGCTATGGAGTTTAGTAAACGGAGTAATAACTTGGACGCTTTAAAACATAGCCGTTCAGTTTGTTATCACATCTCTTACGACCTATTCCTCCTCTTATTGGTTCCTGCGCCGCCAATATCTGAACAAATCAAATTTTACTGGCAACTCCCCCGTTTCTTATTGTATTTAGATATATGACGCATTACAAAATAATAATAATAAAATGATAAAAGAAGCGGAGTAAAGGAATTTTTATTTCTTTTTTTTCTCGATCCGACGTTATTTACTGTTTCGTAATTTTTCTTCCCTTTTTTTTTTTTTTTGCTTTTTGCGTTTTTCGTAGTTCAACTAAAGAGCAACACTAGCGAGAAAATAAATAAGAAAAAAGGAAAAGAAAAGGATTAATTTTTAATGTGCACCTAAAAATGGAAAACAAGCCAGGATAAGAGCAATAGAATAAGTGGAAAATGAGAATATGTAAAAGGTACAGCGTAGGGGACTTGAGGATTAGTATTGCAAACGATCGTGTCCAGCAATACTACCGGGAGAGCAATCAATGAAGGCCCAATAAGAGAAGACGAAAGCAAGCTGCGATCGCAACGGAGATGAAAATGCAGAGAAAATAACAAAGCCATTGAGGTGCCGGAAAGAATTGGAGAAAGGTTAAATCTAAAAAAAGATATAAAGATATTAAAAGGGGAAAGTGTAAATTATAACCTCCCACCAAAAAAAAAACAAAAAAAAACAATAAAATTTATTAATAAATTTACTCTATTAAGTTTTGTAGTTGTCTTTTGTTATTCCAGACACCGAACTACAGATTGCTTCAAAAAGATAATAGTTATTCTTTCATTTTCGATGAATCTTAAAATGTTTCATTTACATACTTTTACATTACCCCGACGTCGGATACTTTAGAAAATTCTCCGTGCGACTCTCATACTCTCTCTCTTTTTCTCTCTCATGTGACAAATATAATGCCAGTGTTCGGGTTGCAAATTTTGAAAAGATCCTTATAGAAAAACTCTACTATTTATTATAATCATTAAATAAATCTGTATACCTGCTTTAAATTACAAGTGAAACTTACAATATTTTAAAAATTATTTTTTAAATTTATTTTAGAACAAGTATGAAATGTAAAAATAAAACACCGAAAAAAAGGGCCTAAAGTGTTATCAGCGTTTTAAAAGAAACAAGATAAAGAAAGGAGTGAAGATGTGTAGATAAGATGGGAAACGGTGATATGCAAGAAGGAGACGTAAACGGAAGGATAGCCGAAACTGTGGAACACCTAGGAATCATGGACGCGGAGAAAGCAATGATACGAAGCCAGGACGACAGTCAAATGAAGGGAAATATGAGTCGGGCGGTAATGTCTGGAATAAGCAGCTGAGGATTACGAGTCGAAAACAACTTGTTACGGAATCTGCCATCGAAAGTGGGAGAACAAGCTTATGAATTTACGCTAAATCTATTCTCGACGAATGAACAGCAGGAAATCTGCAGGAAATCGATGGGAAGAGGACACACATTCGTAGATGAGAGACTAGGAAGCGTTATATAATAATTGAGTGATAGAGAGAAGAGAAGAGGAGAGAGATAGTTGGCGGACAATTTTAGAATCAACGAGAATTCGATCTTTCTTTTTTTTTTGTTTGGAAAATAAGGGAGAGAAGGAAACATACATTTCCATACTTGCCTCTTTTAAATATTCTTCACTTTTCCTTTTAATCTCTCTTCACTTTGCCGTTTAAATTTAAGCGTTCTTTCTCAGCAGCGTTTTTAACCACAGTTTTATCTATATTCTTTCTCGAAAAGCTCAATCTGTTAAAATTGCCCTCTCGTTTTAATTAAAATGGCACTCCCCCTATTTCGCTTGCACTTCGTTGAAAATCCTTTATTTTCCACGACTTGTCTTTCTTTTTTCTTTAACTCCTTCAGATTAGATGGAGACAAAATACCTGTGTTCGCCTCTGTCTCCTGCAGCGTCTTAAAATCTACTGAGAGATTTCCGTTATCCTCGGCGAATTCTATATTCTTCCTCTTCTCATTCGTAGACCCAGTTATTGGCTATATATCGCTTCCCAGTTAAACGTTCGCTTTATTTCTTTTTCTCTACATTTCCTACTACTTTATAAAATTCTAACCCTTTACCGTTTACCCTTCTGTTTGTCTTTTTCAATTTTCGTATTTTCACTCAACTTCCTTTAATGTTTTTTTCGGGTTTTTCATTTTCCTTTATCCTGCTAAACGTTCTTCTCCAGTTAACTCTCTGTTTTTAGCTGGAACTTTATTTTGCAATAGCTTCAGTTAATTTTTACCCATTCCACTACCTACATAAGCAGGTAGAGCGAAATTTCTTATACGGCAATGCTTTAAATTCTCTCCTCTTCGAACTTAGTAGAATCCAAAACTCTTGCTGTCGCTCCTGCATTCAGACTTTAAAATCTTCTCCGATTCCTGCTATTCTGTTCAAAACCAGTACACTATACCGAGCTGCTTATTTTTATGCGTAGATCTCTGCTTGACTACAGTTTTTTAGAAAAACGTTTCCCGATCTCTTCATCCAAACTGATTTCTTCCTATCTGTATACTTGTACGGTGTATTAAAGATCGCTGGCGTTTCGTCATCATAAAAAACCCCGTTCTAGCTCATATATAGCTGCTTGGGGTTTTAAATTTTCTCCTTATGTTTCTTTCCACGATCTACTTTTCTCTTGACTTTAATAACACACGGCAGCCCATCAATTTCTTCTCTCTTCATTTTCGTGCTAATTTTCGATAGTTTAATGACTAACAAATACGTTCACATTTTAAATTATTCTTTTCCGTTTTATGTAAAAAATCTTCAATGATTGTTTCAAAAATGATTAGCCGGCAGGTGTGGTGCTTTTATAAGACTTAATCGCTCGGAATTTTTCAGACTTTTCAAATTGGGCAATTTCTATTTTCCGTGCTGTCTACTTTTATTTCCTCCACTAGGAGATTCGGAAATTCCTCATTGTATCCGATTCAAAAACTGTCCTCCAAGCTAAATTTCTTCGTCGCCTTCCAATTCTTCTAATAGTATTATTCTTCTATTTGTACTCCGATTAGCAACTTGCGTTCATCACTTTCTCTATATTTTTTGGTTTTTTTGATGGGTTGCTAATCGAAAGCAACGATGCAGCTTTTTAGCTTGCTTAGCTTCCCTCAAGTCCACTCCTCAACAATATTTTTCGACACGCATACTTTTTCGATCCTCAAGTAACCATTCTAGGGCTTTGGTTGGACCGTCTAACCTTCTCTTTTCTCCAGTCGTTCTTCTTATTACGCCCTTCTATAATAGCCTATCCAAATTTTCAGATTTGATTCTAAGCCATTCCTTCTTCTCGTCGTTTTGTACTATTTAATTAGAGTAACAAGGAAAGGTCACGTAACGTTGGAGTCGTTGATTTTGATGATATTTTGCAGATCGTTAGAAGACCGTGAGTATAAGAATCATGTGAAATATTAGAATATAACGGCGTTTTGATTTACGCGAGAAATTAAAATTTTTAAAAGCCGTATGTAACAGATATTATGGAGCCATTTAGATAAAAATATCCAAAAATTCCGGATACGGGTTTATTTACCTCGTGCAAGTGGTTCGGAAGACTGATTATTCCTAAATTTAGTATATTAAACAAAAAAATTACTTAAAAACAATAAAGTAATGCAGAGAAAAAAGAAAATTTAAATTTAATAAAAATTTAAATGCGTCATTTTTTATATTTATACAGTATAAAAGCACAAAACTTTGTGGATTTATTTCACGGTATTGTGGCCAAAAAATTACAATTTGTGCAACATGGACAAAGAATGTGGGTTCGGACCTACCTTAATTACTTTAATTCTTTATACATGAACAATATAAATATAATAAAAATATTTAAACGTTTCGAATTATATAATATTGTATAACACACGAAAAATTAAAAAAACTTTGCTCTTGTAGTAATAATTCTTTTTACGTTATCGTAAATGTCACCGCAGTTGTTGCTGTTTTCATAATTTATATCATCCTACATTATGTAAGTAAAGCTTAAATTTGTAGAACTTTAATTTTAATTAATATTCATTAATACTGTTATTTTAAATGCGTACCTTTTTTATTTACTTACATTTACGTACATACACAAACAGAAAAATAAGTTTTACGATTAGTTTTATTATTAATTATATAAATTTATAAGTAACATGAAATATTTTTAATCCTATTTTTATTATTAATGAATTCGTTGCATATAAAATATAGAAATGTAAATAATTAATAACAAATTAAAAACTTTTATTATAGTTATTTATAAAGAGTTAAAATAATCAAATACCAAGAATTAATAATAAAAAAATGTAAGATTAAATTTTTATACCGAACCCACGTCCTGTTATTTATGTTGAATTCATTTTAAAAAAATTACCGTAACAACTTTTGTCACTTCACTACAAAACAAATTTAGTTCAATATGTGTTTTTATGCTATATATTAATAGATGATGTTTAAATTTCATTAAATTAAAATTGTTTTTCTTTGCATTACTTTATTATGTTATAGTAATTTTTATGTTTAAAATACTTAGTTTTGAAGTAATCATTCGAAACCATTTGCACGAGGTAAATAAACCTAATTCGTAATTTATTGTATACTTTTGTTTAACACATTTGTTATGTGTGACTTTTAAAAATTTTAATTTTTCGCGTAAATTAAAACGTTGTATTTTAATATTTTACCCGAACTGATACTATCAATCTGCAACAAAATTGTATAAAAATCGGCGATCTCAACGTCGTGACCTCTTCCTTTGTGTACGACTAAATCGTTCTCCCTCTTTTCGTTTTCAATTTTCTCTTTCACCTTCTCACTATTTTTCTCCCCACCATGCTGATCCTCTTCTTATATGCGATTCCAGTCACGTCCTTTTTGACTGCTCCGCTTTTTGTACCGAACGTCCTATACTCTGAACTCCATTTGAAAAATGCGTTGCACAATCTCAGTGAAATTATATATAATTCCTTATTTAATTTTCTTTTCGAAGGAATTGATTAGTTATTTCTATAATTCAAGAGCGTGACGGTTTTGGGGCGACGTTTTAAGTTCGTCGCGTAAGGCGTAGCTGATTTTTTTTTTTTTTTTTGAACCGGAGCATACAAATTAAACGCGTAATTCTTTCTTGGCAAATACCACGATGCATTCTGATTATATTTAGTCGTTAATAGTTGAAAAACGGTTAAATTATGTTTTAAATTATGTATTAAATTATGTACACTGTACAGACATTATACATGGTAGCGAAGGTTCGCTGTCTGACGATGAAAAAAAAAAAAAAAAATCTGTTCTTCATTCGAGCGGTGTGCCAAGAATGATCCGAAAACAAACGTAGAAAAACTGATTTTAATATACAGTCTTCATTTTATTCTGTCGTGTTCTTAGTTGCCGAAAAGAAATTTTGCTAAGCTTAAAAAAAAAAAAACGAAGATGATTTTAAAAATATGCCGACTAATTCAAATTATTTACAATTACGCTGATACCGATCCAGTGAGAAATTGCGGGAGGAGGGGGGATTATATAATTACGTAACATCTTCCGCGGTAGGCAGTAGATTTGAGAAATACCCCCCTTGTTTCATAAAGAAAATCAAATAGCGACCTCTCTTTAGAAATTCATAAAAATGTGTTTCAAAAATACATAATAATTATAATTTAATTTAAATTTTGTCCTATATTTAGGGGTGAAAAATAAAAAAAATTCCAGCTAAAATGGTAGTTTAGAATTTAAATAATAAGAAAGATAGACTTTTTTTTCTTTTTTATTTTTATTAGTAATCTGATCTGAATTCTCTTTATTCGTGAGCAAGTTTAAATATATACTTCTCATTGAACTATTTTTAATTAAAATTACGAAATAAAAATTAAAAATAAATAAAAAAAGGCAGATCGATGACAATTGCGATTGAAGTAAAATAAAAAAACGTAACACTAATAGTTTTACTAGAAAATAGTATTAAATATTAATTATTAAAATCCGTATGTTGCAACATTTATACTATATAAATTAAGTTTCTCCGTTGTAACGAATTTTTTCATAGAGCCACTACTGCTGATACTAGCAAATAAACGGTTTAAAATCGCAGTCGGCGTATTTTTAATATATTTCATTATCTATTAATATCTAAAGGGTAAATGCCGAAAGCGTAATTTTTTTGAATATAATATGAAAAATTGGCGCCAAAGACAAATGATCTGTGGCAATTCGAAGGAGAAAGAACTTGTCTTCCTGTTTTCATTTTGGCTTAGTACAATATCAGGAAAAGCTTAACTTCATAATCTATATGTGCCAAGGGTCCGTGGCAAAAACTTACTTCTCTTTTTTATAATTTTAGGTAAATTTTTTTTTTTCATTTTTACCGAATAGATAAACATCGAAGCGTTATCAGACAGTGTTTCCGAATGTGGAAACGTGTATCCGCTGCTTTTGGCAGAACTTTTTGTAGAAATGACGAAGAGATGTGTCACGCGTGAATGGCGATGGAGGATGTATTTCGAATGCACTTCTCGAATTCGGCATTTGCAAATAGTACGCGATTATTTTTTGAAGTTTTGATGGCAGTTTGACGCGAAATAGGAGGGCAATCATTAGTAAAAAAAAAACAAAAAAAAACGGCCAATTTGTGATTTACACACATACTTAGAAACAGATGATTTGTTTTTCATTTCCAGTTTTTGGAAAAAAAAAGTGACTAAGAGTAACGATAATTATCCTAGCGGACTTTATGCGGGGACATGTATTTTATTGCATACCGAAATTTCGAATTCAACTTAAAATTTAGTTAAAAAACAATGCCGCAACACCGGGGAGACGACACTATAAAGTTTCGTTACTCACTTTCCTTGTAAATTATACTGTAACTGTCGAGATTACTCTATAGCGCACGAGGATGAGAATAAACCAGAGCAGACATCAGCGATCTCATTTAGTCGAGGCAGTCTCCCGACGGCGCAACGGAGGCCGAACCGGAAAACTACAGTAGGTTAAAGGGTAGTAAACCGCGTTTTCCGATATGGGAAACACTGGAAAATTACCGAAACAGGAGGAGGGGAATAGGAACTGTTTAGCCAAGAAGATGAGTATCGGCGCAGTCACCGCCGGGGATTGATGGACCTAAAGCAGGTTCTCTCGTTTCCTGCGGTTTCTTGCAACAAATGGCGGCATAAAGCGAACGAAACGTAAATTCTTACAGCGTTTACATTTCTTTATTAATTCACTGCTATTTCGGAGCGATCTAGCTCGTCGCCGTGTTATGATAATTGTTTAAAAAATTACTTCGTATTTATCACGAAATAATCTCCGGCTTACATGTTTAAAACTAATTTATCTCTTGCTTGCAGAAAAGCAGATCGTTAATGCGGTACATCGTAGGCGAAGCTTATAAATAATCTATCCGCAGATGCTAGAAAAATTTCCCGAATGTTCAGGTAGGATTCGAATTCCGATTCTGTAAATTAAGAATAGAAAAATTCTTCTTTGCTGGCTTCATGTCTATAGTTGATAAGCCTCTCTCGTAAAAAAAAAAAAAAAAAAAAAAAATTGTAGATGTTCGAGTAATTATAGAAAAAAGAAAGAAAAAAAAACACGTTACCCTCTAGAATATTTCGCAATTCTTTTCGGTTTTTTTTTTTTTTTTTTTTTTTTTTTTTTCGGGACCATTCAAGATCAAATTTGAGTTGCTGCGTCCAACTTTGTAAACGAATCGGACTCGAATACTCAAACGAAACACACACACGACCGCCTAAATTATTAGGACGGTAAATTGTTTCTTTATATTACCGATTTCGACGATTAAGGATTTTTTTTCCGACTGATCGATTGTCGGGCGAGAGAAATGATTTTAAAGGGAGGAAAAGACAGAAGCGGAAAAGAAAAATAATCGTCTAGCGGTGTGTCGTGGTTGCGTTTATAGAATGCAAATAGGCGAAAGAAGAAGAACAGGTGTCTTGTCTCGGTCGTGCAAATGTAGAACAATAGAGCCGGGAGCGTAGAGCGCATGTGCTGCTGTCTGTCAGCGACGTAAGTGTCCTCGTCGGTTGCCATCATCGGGACGGTACTCAATTTTTCGGGGTTAATATTAACAACGGGAAGGTCAAGGGTTGAGATTCTTTGAACAGACGAGACGTGCGAAACGGTGACGGTCTACGTTCAAATTAGCGTCCAAATGCACTGCCAACAACACAGCGACAGACACTTTTTTATACCCCCCCCCCCGCTCCCCCGTTTTCTTTTCTTTTATTTTCTAACACTTCGTTTTTTCGTTTCGTCGCTTCGTAATCTCGCCAAAATTCTTTCTATTTTCAGAAATAGCCTCCGATTTTTCGAAAGGCCCTTTCTTCCACCATTCCTTCAGTCGCTTTTTATAAAGGCCTATTTCCACCACTAGACTTTTCTCGGACGGCAGTTTTTCTACTCTTTTTGTCATTGCTCTTTTGTCCCCCTATCGTCAAAAAGCAAAAATTAACATAAAAAAAAAAAAACAGGAAAAAACCGCCAAAAAGCACGATGTGGACTTTTGCATTTATATGAGAAGTCTAATTTTTGAATGTTTTCCCGTTTATTCCGATAAATGCTATCACCGGACGATGATGATGAAGCTTTCAACACAGATCTGTCTCGCGGAAGTACCACTGCGAATATCTGTTTAAATTTTATAGCGCCTTTTTGTGTCTCTCAGTTTCTACATAAACCGGGTCTCTCTCTCTTCGCAATTACCGTTATTCTCAATTCTGCAGTGTCTTTTTCTAAGTGAAATTCCGTTTTCGCCCCTGATAGTGTTGTAAATAAAAGCCTACATCGGGAAGAAGGGAAAAGAAATGCTGTAGTAATCATGAAAGATGCTTGCTTAGAAATCTAAAAAGGAACGAAAAAAAATCGAGTTTACGTTGTAAACGGAACCGAGTGAAACAACTAAAGAGGAGAGAAGATAATATACAGCCGAGAATTAATCATAGGCCGAATTATGGTGTGTATCGTTCGTGGTTCAAAATAGTTTCTTCTGGTTAGATATCCGATAATTTGTTTTGTCGCGGACACCGAAGATTTAATCCTCTTCTCGTACGGATCTCAGAGAGCTGTTGACCATGTGCGCGGCAAAAAACATACTATCCGCTAGCACTACTCAGTTCCGACGAGGCACGTCTAAGATTCTCCATCTTCCGTTGTCGACGATGATTAATCAACGGGCGACGGAGGGGGGGGGGGGGGGGGGGGATCATTTAGAACAAATCTAGTCGTCCGCTGAAAATTTCGTTTTCTTTCGTCATTGAAGTTTTCGGGAAATTACTCATTATGACAAAGCAAATTTATGTGCGTATGCAACTTGCTCGCGCCGGACGTCCTCGCTCAGCTTAAAACCGTATACCGTACCGTTTTGAGAAGCGACGAAAAAGTTGCAAAAAGTAAAACGGCCCTCGGCTGATCACGCAAAGAAATAAATATGCGAAATTTTACCGTTCTACATGAACGGTCAAAAAATTAATTTACTTAACATTTATTTTAGTAGTAGGCGAATTTTGAAGGCCGCCCGAAAGGTAATTTATTCGCGAGCTACTATTTTCTCTCTCCCCTATTCTGCTGCCATCGTTTCGGAAAAGAAAGAACAATAAAAAAAGAACATTAAAAAAAGAACAAAAACAAAAAAAAAAACGGACCGTTTAAAATGTTCGCACACTTGTGTGCGCGTTAAGTGTTGTTCACGGAAATTTTTTTGTCATTACCCCCTGCTGCAGCAGGAAGGGGGCAATGAGTAACTGCGAGAATAAAACGCGATGCTTTCCTAGTGATTTAGAATTTCAGAAGAAACATAAAAAAACAAAAAACTTCACGTCGAAAAAAAGTTTAAAAAAACGGCGCGAAATAGGCGCCTATACATATAAAATCGGATTATCCGCTGTTACTACGTTCGGTAAGGGAGTAATTGAAATTATCAATGTCGTACTAAAACGAGAGAGGAGGATTTTCCGGGTTAGCTTTTTTAAGGATTTTTTCACTAACTCAATCACGCGAAAAGAGTTGAAATATGTATACACACCGCATAGAGAGTTTAATGCAGATAATACAACTCCGGATTTCCCGGGGGGGGGAGAGTAAATCTGTCATATACGTGAAATATGGGTAAAATATGTAACAAAAAAATCGCTACCACAACTCTATCTTTTTTCGAATGTTCGATTATGCAATTAACGAAATGGTAAACAATAGCTTGCCATTACACCGGACATAATTTCCCTCCAAAAAACAATACTACACAAACGCCTCTCTTCACACTTGGAATGAAGAGGATCTGGTTTATCTCAGTGAGCGCTAATCGCCGTTGGCTTTCTTTGTAGTGGCATACTCGATTCCGAGCGTAGGCGATTCTACCCACCTATACGTTTTAGTTGTATAAATCAAAATGCGACTGTAGACGCACACGACCGGAACTGATTGTAAATGTTTAATTTATTGACATGCAAATGCAGACTCCCAAGTTCTACTATGGTATGCGTGTTATTGCCTCCTACGTACGTGAGAGAGACTATTAGCAATTATTTAATTATGTTTTTTTTTTTTTTGTAATAATTGCTATCGTCTGGGATCAAGCTGAAGACTTCCGCGATGGAAGTGTCTCAAGTGCTCGAGTCTATCTTGACGATAATCGCCATTATAGTACAAATTACGGGTGGAGGAGAAAAATAAGATGGAGATAATTACGTTACGGGAAAAAATAAAAAGGTACATTTACCGGTCGAAACTGTGTATATGTGTACATGATAATGCGGTTATTTTAAAGTAACGATGAGGTCGTGTTCGGCCACATAGCTCTTAATTCAAATCGCGGAATAAAAAATGGATTAACCGAAACTATCAACGAATGAGGGAAAGTTGATCGGAGAAAGTTCCCGCGACAAAGGACAAGGGCTCTTGAAGAATGGCACGAAGTTTAAAAGAGTTTGGTAATGTATTCCTCCAAATTTTTTGCCCTCTGTCTCAGTCATTTGAGGTAAGCGGTCTGAAACGGCCATGACCGAAATAGGGGAAAAGTTCTCTTTTTTATTTGCTTTCTGTACTTTGATTCGATTTGAATAAACGTGTCTCGTATTTTTGACGCTGAAACGTCATCATCGTGTATGATGATCAGCGACGTCAAACGAACGTTGAAAGCGCTAAAATTTATTATTACACTTTACAAATGCATTCTCGCTTTCGGGTCTCTTGTCGTCCGGTAACATATTTCCCCATCATCGTGACTTACAAAACGATCTCTTTCGAGTAAAACAGCGTGACTCTGTCATAGGCTTTGGCTAACGTTGACAACGCGAACAATAAGAGTTTTACAATTATATAATATTCGTTCGACGTGAAGGTTTTCGAAGTCATCATATTTTATGTCAGAGCGGTGACTTCAAAAATTTGAGTCTTCTTTCCCCCGTTGTTGGCATGACCTGAAATCCAACATAGCCGGGAGAAAAGTAAATACGAATAGACTCTGGCTTACAGTATTCTTTCTTCAGGGGGTACATGTACTACTATCACAGGCTTCTATGAAACTCGATGACTACGCCATCAGAAGACGCGCTGCTGTTAGATGAGTGCTGCTGGTCGGCTTCAACTGAGTATGCTACTGTGTTCGTAGAATGACTCGTAAGCGTAACACTTGAAAGAATTACAGATATTCCTTGTAGGATCTATGGAGTACGCAATCACTAACAAAAACGTTGCTAAGATTAGAGTTATTATGCGTTTATGCACATTTTCTTGCAGTAACGATGCTGGTAGTGTTTATCCGACTAAACTAGAGCATTATCTGGGACGATCGGAGTGATCTCGGAATTCCCATTTCCCCGGATCTATCGATAGCGAGTGAATGAAAGAACTGTTAACGGGGTTACATTCGCACCGTCATCAATGATTCGTTGAATTTCCGGGAAGCGGACAATCTTAAAATTACCGGTACGATTCATCACGCCAGTTGTCTCTATTTTGTGCTCAAGCCACACCACTGGTGTTCTGTTGGATAACATTCGATCATTCTCCTCTTTTGCGCCAAGCATTTTTCTTGCTTCGACGAAGAGAGCGCACGCCTGCTTCTCCATTGAACACGAACAATGTGCCCAAAATAATCGCGAGGGAAATATAAATATTACTGCGGACGACAGTTTCCTCGAATTTCATCCGAAGAATTCCTTTGCAGTCCACGCGGAAAACCGAGCACCTCCAGCGCCTCATTCTTACATCGCGGATTTCCCAATTTTCGCAACGTCTCGGAGGGGGTCGTTAAGTTGTCCGGCTTTAGCGCAAGAAGATTGAGCAGAGCGGCGATTTGTGAAATTGCGCATTTTTTCAAGATTCCTTTTTAAGCGGCGGTCTTCAATTGGACTCGTGTCGTATTTCTATCGCGCAATCGTCGTAATAGAAAACATATCGCGGATGTGATCGACTATCGCGATCCCTTCGAGTTCTGGTGATTCCGGGGGATAATCCGCCCCCGGGTGGTTGATTATTGCTGTTTTTGGCGGATCGTATTAAAAATTATGCATGAAACGAGACATTATTCGGTAATGATGTGCGTAATGTATACTATATACCGGATATATATATATATATATATATATATATATATACAGACTTGTAAGCAAAAATTAAATGACCGTAATCCGGTTTTGCGGTTTTGTCTACCTTACATATACATTTTATAGTAATCGCAACCAGAACCTCTGAGTACATGCTAGTAATTGTCTCCTAAATATTCGAATGGGCGTTTCGAAGCCGGCTGAGATGTGATGGATAGCTATTGCAAAAAATTTTTCGTTAATCTCGAACGATTTCTAAGGGAAAAAAGAAACGCTTTTTTATTTGGGATGGATTTTAAAGATTCCGATCGGTTAATAAAACACTGCGGCGATGACCAGAGAGAGCCTGTGAACGACCTCCATTCTTTTACTTCGACCTAAAAGTCATCCTTTTTTTCACTTCGCTGCTGTTTGAATATAAATTAGTTCACTTCTTTAACGGAGTGAGCGATGTTTATTTTCTTTGTCGAATTCCTTTTTCGAATAAAATTATTCGTAAATGTGAAGGAGTTGAAAAAACAAAAAACAAACGAATACACTAGAGAACAAAAGAGACAGAGCGACAGTGAGAGAACAGCGAATAATTATTATATAACGACGCGAAAAGGTGAAATTGCGAGCATGACGCGAATTCGAAGGAGTCCGGCGAATAGCGAAATTGTACTGCGTTCTTCTGAGAAGTGCCAAGTGTGTGCGAACACATGTATAAGTGGCCGAATTAATGCGATTCTCAGAATTTTTCATTGTACGATAATTGATTTAAGAATGATCGGCGGATTTTACGGATCGGGCATGCACAGAACTAGTAGTTCAGAATTTCGGAGAAAGTTTCGCTGGAAATAAATTTAAAAATCGTCAAGCGTAAACAGACGGAAAGAGAATAATTTGTGTCCACTCAAACTGGTATTCTCCGATCAAATTTCGACACCTCCGTACACAACAACCAGTTTCAATTTATCTCTGCATATTCCTTCTGCCATTAGTCATTGTTATTTTTCCCTTTCCAAAACTATAAAACTATTTCCTGCTGGGTTTTTTCACTTGTCAATAAATAAACAGTTATTGTGACGACGACCTGTATTTTGTTGTGGTCTCCCTTTATTCTTGCACCATCCATCGTCTGGCCGGGGCCGCATCCGACACTATGCATACGTGTTTATATAACTGGGGGCATGGTGTTCGCGGATTAGCTAAAAAAAACCTGATATTTTGTCATCTTCCAGCGTGCACGTAAAAGTGCAGTTAAAAAGTACACATCCGCATTGAAAATAAACAGAAATAACCTACTTTTTCGCCGGTAATTTATTGCCTTTTCCCCCTATCTAAAACCGTTTAAAAAATCTTAACTTTAACAATTATAAACGGCCTGTATTCTTCTCTCCGAATACACACAAGGCCCGGCACATTATGTTGCACTATCGTCCGTGTCACATACAGCCAACCTTACATTATTACTTTTCTACCTTCAGTCTTCAGAACCCTTTCTGAGCTTCATTAAATCGGCAACTGAAAAAAACAACGAAAAAAAAGAAAAGAGATCTCTTCCGCTCCCTCACATACACGGGCCAGCACAACACAGCTTGTTGTCCCGTAATTTCATACTTCAAAGCGGAGTGCCCCCTACAATTTTCAGTATTCGCATGCTTCACGAATGCCCAGCACTTTCGGTGTTCCAAAACCTCTTGGACTGATCGGCGTCTCTGCTAAATTCCGGTCATTTGTCCTTCAATTTACTGGAACAACCCCAAACTAATTAATAATCGAATACTGTCCGCCTGATGTAATCAACCTTGCCGGGTAATTCATTGAAAAAAAAAAAATAATAATAATACCAATAAAAAACTCTACGTTGCCAGTGAACCGTCAGCGATTACTAAATCCTGCCACATCGCACACTGATCGATGATTTCACGGCCACAGAGCTGCGGTTCCTTGCGACCCCCCCCCCCACTAGAACTTTGTTTTTCAGGCTCCCTTCGACGAGGCAAACGTACCTTCAGGAATTGACTGCTGCGATTTTACTTAACCCGCAATTCCGCGATTCTTCCGCCTACAAACTAGCGTGTCGGGACCGGCTTAATAATTTTTCTTCCCTTTCAAAAATACACTAGTTCGAGTTCGTTGACAGAAAAATTCACCTCTTTCCGCATTCGTCGTGTAAACTTGGCGACGGTGAGGAATTCTGTTGTTGTCACGGTGAACTGTGTATCCCGTCCAGGTGAGAACCAGGAGTAGATGGGAAAGAGCAGAATTCCTCGAAGCTAGGAACGTACCTAGGAGCTACAGAATCAATAAACTATGACTGGAAGGGCGTTGGGAGAAAGAGGATTTAAAGGTCTTAGACATTTTCTGTACGTGAGAAATAGGAGTGGATCGAGAAAAAGGAGGAGCGAAAGATAATAACGTCCGATGCACATTTTGTTGCAGTGCTCTTTTAGGATATGTTCAGACGCGATGAACATTGAGAGAACAGAGTTGTTAAAGATTGATAAATATAAAAAGCTCAAAGGTTTTTGCAACATAAATAAAAATCAACCGATAAACACACGTTTAGTCGCGGCATCCATAATCTTGTCTATTCGTGTCGGAGTGCTTGAAATACAAGCAACGACATGTTGTAGAAAAATAGAAAACGTCGATTTCAACGGCGCTGAGACTAAACATTCATCGTTCCTTTTCTTAATCGATTCGCGTTAGTTTCTCTCTCGATCAGTGTATTAATTTGGAACAATTTAAACTTATTCGCTATTAAGATTATTTTAAAATTTCTTACGAACTCGTTTGGAGTTTAAAATTTTTTGACAACTTAAAATTCTTTGCAAGTATTATAATTAAGAAGGAAGGAATTTTCAGGTGTTTTTTTCTTCTTCTTTTTATTGGTGTCCCGAAGTAATTTTAAATTATTTTACACGACTTTTTAGCAGTCTGAGCAAATCGAATGGAGTTAATATGGATAATATTTCATACTTATTGTTTGTTAACATTGACTTGAAAAGAAATGCTAAACACTCTTTATAAACCGCATAATTTTGTGTTATATTTGCGTTATAGAGTGGTTCCCCTTTTTCTTTAAGCGAATGAGAGGAACTACACACCTGTTCGTAGAAAACAATTTTTTCGGTATTTTAAAAACGTCACATCGGAAAAAGTAAAAAAAAAGAAAAAAAAGTCAAGATGAAAAAACAAAAATACCTTTCTTACTATTATGTATATAATTTTAAAATTAATTTTTCGACGGCGGCTTCTGGCGATTTTACGTTGAAAAGTGCACATTATTTTTAAACTTTTTAAATTTACACGTCCCAGTTTTAGACTGGAGCAATTAACTTTAATAATTTGTTGACTCTGTCAACGCGTGAAATTTTTCACACCGCTTCAATTACGACCAATTTACGCAAGCCGAGCTAGTTCCGGGAACGTTTTCCGTACTAATCGTGATTTCGAAGAAATAATATCTGTAAATATTCTCTATCTCTCTCTCTCTCTCTCCCTCCCGAACTTTCTTCACACCGTTTAATCTGTTTACTCGCTACAGGCCTAAAAAGCGTTTACCGAATTATACACCCGGCCGTGTATAATTATTGTCGCATTTAAATTTCACGTTATACTCAGCGATAATAAAGGTTAATTAGCTGAGAATATTAAAGACAATCTATACATTATAACGAGGGAAATAAAACTAATTTTACCGTTAGACAAATGAAAAAGACACACATGTACCCGAGCGTAATTTCGCTAAAAAAGTCGATCTATTCACTTAATACTTCGATCGATCGCAGTCTTACCTCGGTGAATTCGTTCATTTACGGTTCTATACGGAATAAAAGGGAATACCCGATTTCTTTAGAGCCTCTGTACTAATAATAGCCACGACACGGATTTTAACAAAAACTTAATAACACAGTTTTACATATCGTACACACACCATCGATACCTGTGTGATTGCTGAGCAATTGCGACAGTGTTTTTGTTGTTTTTTTTTTGTTTTCATTTCATTAAATTGCACACACCCCTCATTAAACGATAGTGTTTTATAACGACTGATTGCGAAATAATTGGCTATTTGCCGAAGAAATCGAACAGAGAACAATTACCGTCAAAATTAATCGGGGCGATCGTCGAGTGAATAACCTTTTTAATATCTAAACATATTGGAGTGTGACGATAGCGGGTTAAATGAGTGCCCCTTTTTTTCTTCTTATATATGTACACACACATATATATATATATTTATGTATTACTTATTATTTTTCGCGCGAACTTGTACAATATGTGCAGAGGCACAACAGTTTCAAAGAGTGTAAACCTTTTGCAATTCTGATTAATCTTGATGAGAAATCGTCGATTAGTACGACTATTTCGTGATAATTACTAAGGTAATTAAATAATCGCAGGTGTGCCGGAAAACGTAAAAGAATTAAATGCTGAATTAGTGAGTGTATTTTGCGGAAAATTCGCCGAATTACCCCTACTGACGACGAGAATGCACTTTGTCCGGATGAATAATTCAGGAAGCATCTAGTCTTCGCTAAATTAAAAGCACGGAACTACCAATTATCGGGAATTACCCGCTCGCTCGGAAGAAGAAAAGGAAAGTGTTTAAATTCGTAATAAAGGTTTTCTTCGAGGTTTTTAATCGTTTGGAAAGGGGGGGGGGAGAGTTATTTTACACATGGAAAATTTCGCAAAACAAGGCCGATTGCACCTGTTAATTTAATTTTCCTTTCGCGTCTAAATGTGCGCGCAGATAGCGATCACATTCCGTCGGACACCAAGTGCTATCGGAAAAAAGAAGGAAAAATCCAGCAACGAACTTGCTCGCGCATTCGAACGCGCGTGTGCATAAGTTTTTGCGAAAAACGTTGTCCAAGTGCGAGTAGGAGAACGCTGCTAATGGTGTTTCGGCGAGGGTGCACTGTTTGATTTTTCAGTCGGAGCACAAAGGCGCGGTCGCGATGAACATTTTCATTTCGAATTGGCTGCGAATTGATCGAGCAACAGCAGAAAAGATAAGAGAGAATGGCCGAGCTTGGGTAAAAGGAGACGCGAAGATACCTGGGCTGACGAGCGAGGGCGACTGACGCGCGATCGCGTACGGTTCGGCTACGAGCATGCGGGTGACGAACGGTTTGTGACTTTGACACGCGTAGTCATGAAGGCCGAATAAATGAAAGGCTAAGGTCACCTCTGTCATCATCATCATCAGCGTCATCATCATTGTCGTCATTTTTATTATTAGCGCTTTTTTCGAATTTATTTTTCGAATTTGTTTCATTGTGTCTTTTATTCTTCCTCCTTGTCACCCCCTCGCCCGGGGTGACACAGACCGGCGGCCCCCTATGTCCTACGAATGCAATCGAATAGCATACGCCGTCGGCGACACGGGCCCGGGGGTGATAAGTGCAATAAAAATTCGTCCGTAGACGCGGCGCTGCATATTCTCATTACGGAGCGCATCGCTGTGTCGTTATCAAGCCGCTCGGTAAGTTCGTTACGTCACACTTACGTCAGAGAATGCCGATTTCGAACGGATTTTTTTAACTTTTCCGAAGAAACCGATCGACCGACTGTATACTTTAAGGAATTTCGCCATCTCCTAGATTATTATTTTATTCCTGTTTTACCTAACCTGTTTTTTCACCGGCACATCAGAACCTTGTTGCGAGCGGTTGACAGGACTCTTGGTAAAACTTTTTCATAAGAAGCAGGAGTCAACGATGTGTGTACGGTTTTTACGGGCTTCGACACTAGTTACGGGATGGTGGGGAGCGGTCGTGGAAAAAAAAAACCGCGTGCTTTCTACGTATTTCTTCCGAGCTTCTTTATTGGAGGATGTTAATTCGAAGCAAAGTTCGATCACTAATTTCAACCGGTTACAATAAATCTTAAGTGCGCGCACTGATTCAAAGGTGCTGTTTTTTTCTTTCTTCACTCCTGAATAAGCCTGGAAAATCTCGCTACGCATTGGAAGGTATCCAAACATTTCATAAAATAAAATAAAAATGTCTAAAAAAACCCGTGTCATTGCAGTATGTAGATTCTCAGATTGGCACTAGACACAGATAACGGTGAAGTCTTTTTTAATTTACACTAAATTAATAGTTTGGTTTTTTTTTTTTTTTTTTTTTTGTTTCTATAGCGCGCAGAGGAAATATATTAGTTTTCAAAGGTTTTTTTCCGGAATATCTGTCGCCTGATATAAGCGAGAACTTCATCGATATTGTAGGCAATCAAATTGATTGAAAAGATCGCGGAGGCGTATACCAAATTGGAATAAAAGTTGTGATTATTTTGTGGTAAACTAACTGAGAACTACTGTTTAGACGTTTCGGAGAAAGTGGAAAATTGTTTTTGTAAATCGATGTAGGAGTTTTTCGTGTAAATTTTACATATGGCTAATCGGATAAAATTGTGTGTGACCTTTGAAGATGATTGCACGTAAGAAATAGTTTACACCAAGAATTATAAGAGCCCGCGTTAATGAAGATAATTTTCTAGTTTTCTTTTTGTTTGCTCTTCTTCCACTGATTAATTCGGTGTGTCAGTGGTATTGGGTAGAGACTAAAGAGTAATGGAATAATTCTTACCGTCTGTTTCCAATTAAGGAGACGCGCTTCATTCTGATAAGATTTGTTTTGGTTTCGGATCACAGACAATGTCGCGATAATTTGAAATTTGTGTGTCATTATTTTGAAATGGCGAAATGTGGAAAGAAAACTGGAGTATATTAACTTAACAGAAAAAACAAAAACAATTAAAATGAGTATAAAATGGTAAGTAAAAAAATAACGAAAGAAATATGAAAATACAAAAATAAACAGTAACAACGATAATACAGGAGTAGACAAAATTTCCGGATTTTTACTTTAACCTAGTCCGTTGATGAAATTTGTAAACAAAACAAACGTATACAATGTGCAGTACTGGCCTTTCCAACTCCGTAAAATATTAAGAAAACAGGAGGATGGAAATTTTCCTTTATTGATCATGCTCTGAACACGATTTGCTGTTTTTTTTTAGCCCGTCAGAGGTCGCAAAGAAAATATCAACCCCAAAGACCCGAGATTCCTCCGGATCGCTAAATTATTATATTTTAACGTACCCTACTAACTTTTCAAAAATTACACGAATATACGGATTTTTTGGTTTATATTTTTATTAGCATATATGTGTGCGATATCAGTTTCAGAGTGCGCCATCTTAGATTTCTCTAAAAAAAAGCGTCATGTAAAAACATAAAAATACTTTTAAGAGCTCAACTTTTTTTTTTTTTTTTTTTCTAAATTTTACTTTCTGTACAAGTAAAAAAAATAAACTTACTTGTCAACCAGTCCGATTTAGTTGCCGTTCATTGTCCGCGTAGTTCACACAAAATGAATTTTCTGCGTGTCCTGCAGTTGGTTTTTGAAGCACGATTTTCTTCCAACCGTTTTTGAAACATCTTGCGATTTGTAAAAATAACAAAAGTGGAATCGACTCGAAGCTAAATATCTCCTAATGATTAGTAGCACAGGAAGGGTCCTCCTCGCACACGGAGAAAAATTTCAGATCTGTACAGAACACGTTTTTACATCAAATGCTTCCTCCTAGACAAGATATCCTGAAAGCACGCTAAAACGAAGATAGGATAATTATTCGACTCCGCCTCGTTTAAAAAATACCAGCTAAAAATTAAGCTGCCCGGCCGAAAATTTCGTACGCCACCTCCCAACATACACTGCCGGGGAAAAGTTTAAAATTTCGTTTCAAATTTTAAAGAAATAACCGAGTAGCTTTTGGACAATACGTGACTGCACTCTATGCTGCCTCAGGAGAAGACGGTAGTCATTCTTCGAAGAGGAAATTTATTTTTCAGTATTTTCACAATGCAGGCAAATTCGCAAACCAACGCGGTTTTTATTAATGTCGGTCGCCGCGATTGATATGTTTTAGTTTAACGGTTTCGCTACGATACAGTTTACGAGATGCGCAAGGCTTGCCTGTTTTCTTCATTTAAATTTAAATTTAAATTTAAATTGATACCGCGCCCTTGAAAAAAGTCACCACTGCCCTACAATTAGCGCGATGATCGTAATCATTGATAGCACTTTCTTCGTTTTTATCGCATGTATGGAGCAGTTCGTCCACTTTGAGTACCATCGACGAAAACGTAAATTACCGCTTCGCACTCTGAAACACAATTAACAGCGTCATTTATGCTGTCTGCCCCCCTTCCTGATTCGTTTTTATCACCCCATTCCTGTTAGCTTTCTAAGTTTCATCTGGTTTTAATTGTAAAGATGAATTTACGCGTTCGTTTAAAATTCGCAGCCATTTCTGTAATACATACATACATATATACATATATATGTAGTAAAATATATATATAGCTCAGCAATTTTGGCCTCGCAAGAGACTGTGCTCGTTGACCCCTCTTGCTTACATTTCTGTCTCTTTCTCTTCTATACTTTGTATAAAATTATCAAAATTTACAACGTAATTCTAAATCGGTCCATATAAATATACTAACATAATTACAAAAAATCCTATAAAATATAACAAACGTTACATAAAATTGGGACATTTTTGGTTAAATAAAATCGGGACACTTTTTCTAATGGGGGGTAGCCTAAGAATTACGTTGTAATTAATATTAGTTGAGTGAGGTTTTTAAATTAATTTTTGGTAGCTTTAACTTAGCCGAGTTACAATCGAGGCAATTTTATAGATTTTTCAAAGTTTTAATTAAACTTCATTTCCCGGTTCCGCAGCATAATTTTTTTAAATAATTTCATTCATACAGAGCGCACAACTGGAAGTGAAGATGAAGCGTAATTAATAATCCGTGTTCAGTTAATTTCAGATAAAAATGGAATTATTAAAAAAATTTGCGCGTCCCCGAAATCGGCAGGGGGGCTGGCTACAATTTTGCGTCTAAATATAATTTAAACATAAAGAATGTTAATTACGTTTACTGCTAGACCATTAAAAATGTTCACTTCCGTGGCACATATATTAAAGCGCCGAAAAAATATTCACGAAGAGATCGCATCCAACGCTGTTTCGGTAGGACTTCCGCTTAGAGAGCGAAAGAAAAATCGTCTTTATGTCCCGAAAAAGAACGGGTATTCTCGTGTTAAATGTTTCACTGCACATCGTTCACGGGTATGCTATAAAGACCTTTATCTTTAAATTGGAAAACATGCTTTCGCAGCAAGTCCGCCGATCGCTTACAACTGCTCTATTGTAGATTGTCGCATTTATAATTTTTAATGAAGATATTCTAGAGTATTGGTAACGGCAAACGAAAACTGTTTATAAAAATACTTATAAAAACACATGTACGATGTTATGGAATTGGAACGACTAGGGCTACCTCGAGGTTCTAAATTATTTTATCACAAGAAATCGTGTATTTAGCGCTATCTTTCGGTTTATTCGGAAGGAATTGAAGGTACACGTGCCGAATATTAGGCAAACTTTATGTGTAAATGTATGTTTTCGCATAAAACGAGGTCATTGAACGGAGATAATGTATTTCTTATCGCGATTAAATCATTACGGTAGGACCGCATTCATTAGAATCTGATAAAATCCCGGCATTCGGAAATCGCGGATATTTCTACGTGCGCGGACGTCAACATTGGAAAACAGTCACGTCTAATTTGGCTAGTACAGAAATACTCATAGGCCCAGGTGGTTACAAGAATATTACACAGGTTTTTAGCGTAACAGGCGATAGAGGAATTAATTTTGTAATTCTTTTTTTTTTCATTTTTGCCACTTCACGTTTTGTAAACATATGTTGTTCAAACGACGAATACATTTTATATGTGTATGCATAAATTTATGCATATGTCTATATATATATATATATATATGTATATATATCGGCCCTTCGGGATTCGAAAGGGGGCAAGTCCCCTTCACCACCAGGTCTAGTTCTCCTATAATTCTTATAGAAGAGTAAACTTTTTCATTAGCTACGCCGTTCGACCAAATTTTTTTGTTACCTTTTTTCGTTACATAGAGTTGTTACATTTTTTTGTGACAAATTTCGTGACAGGACACTTTTCCTAATGACTAAGACATTTTTTCGTTACATTTTCGTTACATATTTCGTTACATGAAATTGTGACATCTTTTTGGACAAATTTCGTGACAGTACACTTTTCCTGATGACCCTTAGAGTAAAAATGTGGTAGCCATTATTGGCCTCGCAAGAGGCTGTGCTCCTTGACCCCTCTTGCTTACATTTTTGTCTCTTTCTCTTCTATACTTTGTATAAAATTATCAAAATTTACAACGTAATTCTAAATCGGTCCAAATAAATATAATAACATAATTACAAAAAATCCTATAAAATATAACAAAAGTTACATAAAATTGAGAAATTTTTCCTAACGGGGGGTAGTCTAAGAATTACGTTGTAATTAATATATACATATATATATATATGTTTATAATGTATAAAATTTATCGAACCATGCCATGAATTGAAAGCTCCCACCCAAAGCTAGTATTTTATATAGTTCTTACAAAGGATTTGGTCTTTATTGTTTATAAAATGACGTAATGTTTCATAAGCGTGACGTAAAGATGTTTTAAATTTCCCATTACCAGATTTTCTTATTATCCTCCGTGTAAGAATAACATAAAAAAAAAAAATTGTGTATCATTCTTAAAACGTGGGGTAATACAAAAATCGTGTTACGTTTTTGCATTACTTCTAAATCCTATTTCTAGATTTATTACATTTTTCTGTTACATGGATATGATATTTATTTCTTCCGTTTTATATCGTTTTTTATGTTGTTTTTTTTGTTTTTTTGAAGAATCAATGCATACAAGAAAAATGAAGAAATCCATTTTAAAAATAATAATATGGTTTTTTTCCTCAATAATGACGTAGTCGCTTGAAATCGACTCTTCACAAGGATGCACTAATACCTGCAAGGTTTAGACGAATTCCTTTCGACAACGTCCAAAGAACCCAGAGTTATTACTGACAACGTTTTTTCTTGCGCCGCGAGTAAAATGGAATAAGCTAACACATTTTCCTATTATATATATATATATATATATATTAGCGTTTTCTGATATGTATTTTAAGGAGACTGTATTTTTTACGTTTCTGAAATGATAAATGATCGATTATTATTAGCGAAAGAAAATATTGCGGTATAGTAAATTCATTTTTCTTTTTTCGAAATAAAGACAAAAATGATTTGATCAATCGAAACAGCTCTTATAAATAGAATTAATACCCGTAGGGGGGGGGGGGGTCTATCGAATATTATAAATATATCTACAGATAATTTGTCATTTAAGTAAAGTCGGAAAATAAATTTTAAACGAGTAATGTTTCAGAAGTACATCGTAGTTCATATCATTCCTCTCGCATTATTTGTACAACGATAGGGGAACTGTCGATAAGCGGAAAGCATCAAATTCGAAAATTCAGACCAACTCGGCAGTATTTTTTCGTGACAATTCAGCGGCTATATAAACACGTATCGATGTCAGTTGATAAATTTTTTCCGTACAATGCAAATTAACCCGGTTGTGTTACTTTAGAAGTTTTGGTATATTAGGGATTGAGTAAAATTTGCCGCAGGCTCATCGTGCGATTTTTTGACTTCCGCTAATTGCTTCATTATACCTTAAAGGGTTTCTCTTTTTCCAGTAGAAGTAACTCGATAGACCGGGGATTATTTTTCAACCGGTAGTCGCCCTAAGAAAATGGTTTAGCCTCGCCGGCGAGTGTGCTCATCTTTCTATACTGTTTCCGATCGTCTGTCGAGTACGAATTGTTACGCGAAATCGCTGCTCCTCCGGTAAATTGATAAGTCGGCATACGGGGTGCGTATCTTTAACCGACGAAGTCTTATCGGCGAATCATCGATGGAAGACGTACCGAGTCGGTTAATTAATGATTCGCGGAGTATATTAAACTCACAGTCAGACTAGACCGCGATATTCGCCAGACGACTTGGACACTTCTACGTCGGGAAGCCAAAAGAAAAACCAGAAGAAGGTGCCGTACGATTCGGTTACGCGACAACAAAACGAAACACGCACTTGTCGGGGAAGAAGTTTAAGAAGAAAAGTTTTCATAGAAATCGGATGATCGAAAGGGTGGCGAACGGGTCGTTGAACGTGTGTGTCCGGAATGTAGACGGAAACGTGGACGGTTCAGACGAGACGGTATCGGTTTTTGCAGCTGAAGACTTATTAGGGTTCGTTGGCGGTGTGTATTTCGCTAATTTCGCTTTTGCATCGCGTTACCTGCGCATCGCATCGGACGGGGGTTAGCTGCTCGTGATTTACGACGTAGTTGGTGGATGAAAAGTAACGGCCAGGTTAACAAACTGCTACATTCGACCGAATTAACGACTGCGAAATTATTGCGAAATTTAATCCGGTTGTCTACCTTCGACAACTGCGTTGCTAAACCTGCCGTAACCGCTCGAATTTGTCGTTGTCCGCGATAGCTGTTCCTTCGGTTCTTCGTAGTAGTGATCATGTGGTAGCCTTCTGTTTTCTTCGTACCATGCTAAGGGGTCGCGCGGCCCACATCGGAAAGGAAAACATCGATGTTCGATGTAGCGCCTGGCTAAAAGTCGAACAACCACCCCGTATTATTGCGAAATATCGCGGTATTCAACGCTAGCGAGATTTCTCGAGCGTGCTAGATAGAAACCAGAAGCGCTTCTTAGACGGACGATTGTAGCTATTTTTTCTTTTTTTTCGACACAATTGGTCTTTTTAGCGATAGTCGAAATTACGTCCCCTCTTTTTTTTTTCTTTTCCCCCACTCCAATAAACTCTCGTTATTTGTGCCCAGCTTACTCCATGGCCGACGTATGATTATTATTATAATATTAACATCGAAAATCGAAAAAAAATACAAGTATCACGCGCCGATAGAAGTGTACGTAAAAAATGCAAAATTGCATCAGACTTCTTCGGAATCTCTTTAATAGAGAGATCTGCCCATGAACTGCGATCGTCAGACGTTAAATATGCCGATAACTAAAGCTTTATATATAATATTGTAATGTATGCTTGTGGTGTAGCTGCTATCTTGAGTAGCGGAGAAGCTAACTGAAAGGAAATATGCGCACTTACCAATGTGAATTCCCCGTTTGTAGTCCTTACTGTGCCGCATCAAACGATCCAGAATCTCTAGTGCAATCTCAATTTATGCTTAAATAACGCAGACTTAACGTAAAATTTAATACCGATGATCTCGATGAACATATTGCCACAACAACAAAAATTCGATTAAATTATCGAATAAACACCGAATTAATAATGTAGTTTTAACTGATATATTATTACTCGTTCTTAGGTTGCGAAAAAGAATCACCGTTACCGCTGCGTTTTAGCCTCATAGAAAAATCCCGATCGAAGCAAGTCGGTGTCGCGATCGCACAATAATTCGACCACCTTATCGTCGCATTATCGACGAAATGTGCTGCGTGTTCGTAATCTTATCGAATCTTTTATTATCATTATCTTAGCTGCCCACTTTGCGGTTTTGTGATTATGCGTACACATTATAGAAAACGGGGTTTAGTATTTTTGTGATAAAATTCAATTCTAACAATTCCCGTAGGATTTAAATGCGGAAAATGGAATAATCTCGGGCATATTTTTTACATAATTTAGGGCAAATAATATCGTATTTAATGCAAAAGTATATAAGCGTGTGAGCATAAACATATTTTTATACTAGTGTGTAATTCGTGTTTTTTTTTTTCTTTTTAATTTTTTCTTAGTCTCTAGACTTTGGAGAATTTTGTTTACAACAATTAATGCGATGTGACCTATATTATCGTATAAGCCGTACTACTAGAAAGTGAGATGGTTTAAAAGAAAGTGGATCAACCGATCCATTCCGGAAAATACGCTTTTTTATTTATCGGAGCACACGCATCACATCGGCCGGCAGCTTTCGGAGCTTATTTAATTTTTAACGGCAATACTTCGAAATCGGTTCGAGACTTGACTCGTTCCGGATCCAAGTGCCGGTCCCAGGTATATTAACTGTTTTGATACCGGAGAAATCTGGGAAAATAACGGCGGATCCGATGAGAAAGGGATGAGAAATGTATAAAGAGACTAGGAAAAGATACAAGTTATACTGGAGGAATCGGAAACGATTAAGATATTTTGCGAGAGAGTTTCAACAGTAGCGGACACACTGCGAAGAAGAGCCCATATAGAAAGTTTACTTAACGTCAACAGATCGCTAGAACACTTTTTGAGTCGTCAGTAAAGATAGTGCTAGCTGGCGGGTAAAAGAGTGTTTCAATGAAAATACACATTCGTCGATGGAACGGTGACAGAGATATTTGAAAAGGAACGGTGACAGAGATATTTGAAAAGGAACGGTGACAGAGATATTTGAAAAGGAACGGTAAGAGGCTTGAGGAGAGAGGAATATTTCAGCGATATGAAAATTTACCAAGGTTTGAAGTGATCCCAAAAAGAACAGGAGCTTGTTTCTTCCCTGGAAGAAAGCGACCCACTACGAAAAGTAAAGAAAAATACAAAAGTCTACTTTTTCGTTTTTTGACTCAACTGTTGAGATGGGGGGGGGGGGGGGGGTAAATAGATAACATATAAATATAAATAAATTAAATGCTCGAGCTAAAACTGGGAAACTAAATGAATATTTCGCATTTGGCGGTATCAGCTTGCGCGGAAACATTTAAATACATTTCGGTTATTATTATCGGGACGAAATTCGGAATATTAAGCGTGTCGCGTAGAGACACATAAGAAGCGCGTAGGAGGGGCGCGTAAGAGGCGAATTAAGAAAATATAATAACCCGTGTTAAGAGCGCTGTTTGCGATGACACGAGTTAATAATTTCCTCGCATATTAATTGATACGTACATTTTTTTATTTACATTTATTACGGCCCTATTCTCCTTATTATGATCGTTTTTATTTTTAAACCGTTCCTCTAATGACCCGAACACGTACCGTTTCTCGCCACATATTTCATTCTTTTCACTCCCACTCTGGCCCCACTTCATTTATCGTAACTCGTTTTGTCGCGAGAGTTAGCAAAATTTTTGGGACATTATTCAATCCCTCCCCCCGCGCACCGGCGCCATTATGTTTAGCCGAGTGGTTAAATGAAATTATTCTCAAATGCGACTACTAACTCTATTAACCGCGCTAAACGAATTGCTCGGTTTTTTGCTTAAAGCCGAAATGGGTTTCGTTAGTACCCGTACCCGCTCCTGTTTATTGTGTAAGCACGTACGAAAAATAGAAGAAAAATTATTTTAAGAGACGTTTATTTTTATATTCAGCTCCGTTATTTTTTGATAATTATTCACTCGTCTAAGTGACATTTTTTCATACGAGCGCTACTCTAGAAGTGCACACCGTGTATTAAAATTTCATTCTTGACATTTTTCGGGTTTTTTTTTTTTTATTTTTAATTTTATCTATCAGCAGGCTTGAGAATTTATGTCAAGCGGAAAATACACTGCAATCTGTTCCGCGTTCTAAAATTAGATCTAGGCGATTTTTCGTATTTTTAACGAAAAAAATAATTTCAAATTAAAGTGGTAAAAATGAGATCAAGGTCATTTTTTTTCGTTTTTTTTCTCGACTCGATTTTCGGCATTGGCCAATTTTCTTAAATATATATATATTTTATATATGCACACATTATATACATATACATATGTATTATTTTTAAATACATTTCGCTTTACACCTGATGAAGCAGTGTCGTAACGCGGTAATTGTCGGTCTCACTGTACGTAGTTACAAATTATCCGCGATTTCGAGACGCAAATGTATTAAATTCTTCTTCTAGAACAGCCTCCGCGCATTTCCAGACATTTCATTACAATGCTTCGCGTTCCTTGGACGGCAAAGCGTACCAAGAAATCTATCTTGAATGGGGTTGGTGTAACTATGCGGTTAGGGAATCTATCTTCTTCTTCTTCGTGCGACCCGATTCGGGTATATCTTAATCACCATTCATCGTCCGTACCAACTGGCGGAATGAGTCCCGGTCTCTTGCAGCCTGGAACAATTGTTGTACATTTGTGACTCCAGTCCACGCCTTGATATTTTGAAGCCAAGAAATCCTTCTTCTTCCTCGTCCTCTTTTCCCTTCTATCGTCCCCATCATTATTATCATGCAAACGTCGAATAATGCAGTATTTCGGGCGCATCATGAGCAGAGAAGACGATAGTTTGGAACAGCTGATAATACTAGGGAAAACAGATGGAAAACGACCTCCGGGAAGGTGCCTAATGGGATTAGACCAGATACATAATTTATGCCAAGAACCAATTCGCCAAATTATAAGAAGAACAGAAAACCGTGCAGGCTGGAAAAAATATACCGTCGCACAAACGTTGATGTAGTTTACGGTCGTCACAAAATGATGATAATGAGTGCATACCCGTGCATGGATGTTAATTTACTTATACTGATGAGGCCGCAATACTTGATCAGTTCACTTTCCAGTCATGTCGAAAGTGTCCTTAGAGACTCCTCGAGTGACTTGTTTAGATCCCGCGGGTACTTGACGTAAAAGTGTACTTTCACACTACAATCGTCTCAAGTTTGGTCCGGTCTTCTTCAGTCCCCTTCCGGACTCCCATCGCAATCGGGATCAGCATCGCGAGTCAATGCCGGCTGCATTTCATTTAGCACTCTTGTTTATATGATTAAAGAGCGCATTGAAATGCCGTGTAATGGAGGTGTAAAAAAAAATAAAAAAAATAGCCTACTGTTCCGAAAAGAACAAAACAAAACAAACAAATTAAAAACATTTTACAACAACGTTACGGAAGTGGTGATAAAATCACATATCATTTTTCAGCAGTGTGTTAAATTCATATGTTACTTTGCGACTTTCGGTATTCATATTAAAAATTCTACATCTATCTCGCTGCAATAATCGTATTAAATGTTTATTTATGTAACGGAGTACTCAAAAACATTAAACCGGTTGCTGTTCGAAAACAACAAGAACACTATTCGAAAGCCATTTTTTTGTATCTCGAAAAATCGAAGAAGATGAAAAGGAAGCAAATTGAGATGCATAGACGAACAAGATATCTGAAAAATCGAAAAAAGTTTCATCGTTACACGTATTATTTTCAAATCCTCAAATAATATACGATCCTCAAAAATAAGAAAAATACGAAGAACATAAATGTTTTGAACAGAAACGAAATGGTTTCGAAATCATTTTTCCGGTCAACCGAGTTGTTTGCGAAACACCCCGTTCGATTCCGATCGCTTTAGGCGGCGCGGTAATTTAAATGTCAGTCTCCAAAAGAGTCCCCCCCCCCAATCGTGTTTGGATTATAACAACTAATTCTGCCACCCGCAAACATCGATGCTTAGACTTTATGCGTGTGCAATGCTGAACGTCTGAAAATTGATAAAATTATCAATTACAACGAATGAGATTTGCGGAATAATTTTATTTTTTTCGATAAAAATCGATTTCGGGTCAAGTTTTACATTTTGAAAAACAGAGAATTTTTCCATTGATTCGGTTGTATTACCGATTTACGTGTGTCTACCTTTCAATAAGGCCTATTAATGATGCACGCGCGGACTTTGTTTAACATGAAAACTGAAATCATATAACATATGTTCATCTCCTTGAAAAAGAGGCGAAATCTTTCCTTAAAGAACTGCATTGTCGCAGAAATGATTTATAACTAGATATCGCGTGGTTCATATTCACTGTATTACAGTAACAATTATTAAAATAAATGTCGCTAAAAGACTAGACGACGCGTAGCGCGTCGTATATAAATCGATAATTAGACCGTAGCTGTCTGATGATTATTAAAAATTAATTGATTCTAATCGGTCTCTCTGGATTATGTCAAATGCCGCTTTTTTGTATACTGCACCTACTAAATATGTATATATACTTGTACAACAAAAACGTACAGATCGATTGCACTAGCCTATTTGTGTTGAAGAATACTGATGTAGATTGATTCAGGTCCGTTCAATAAAACGAGGCAGATAGTGCAAGCGAAACTAGAATATTGCTGAAGACTGGCTGGTGCCGATCTTGTGTGCGAGAGTTCTTTGTAACATTTTCGAGCACGTAAATATGCAAAGAGGATACTATTCGTCAAATTCTCACACCGTGGCTCAAATCTTGTCGATGACCACTGGAGCTTTTTAGTTGCGAGACATGACCGTTTTCTTGCTGCTCTGTCGTGGTGGTCATTTCGATGACCGATGCGACTGCCACTGAAGCGGAGGAACACATCGTTGGAGGAAAAGTGACAACTAACTCGATCATCATCATCATTTTTCTTGGCAGTCTATCGAACCAGGGACCGATAAAAACTCTCATGCGAAATTTTTCATGCGGAGGAGGCCAGTGTGTTAGATGCTTCTTGTCGAAAGACGCATAGATTATTACGGCGGTAATTGAGAGCCGGGTTCTAAGGAAAACATCAGACGACAATATTATCAATAAAATAAGATTATTTCGGTTACATTGTAACTCTGATGATTACGTTTCGGAGGTTGCCTATAACGCGTATATTTTTTTTGCAGCTGTGTGTTGATTTTTTATATGCGGACGTTTCAGAGGTTGCATATTCGAAATGCGCTAGTTTTTATTAGTGCATATAAATGTATGCTTGGAACATTTTGTGCATACATTAAAGGATTTCACGCATTTTTAATTAATGATGTTACATAAATAAAACTCACGCAGGTCGAAATTGTATATTTGAAGTAGTCAGGAAGGTCAGACTTATATTCAAACTCGCTGTGTAGAAAATACGGAGAGTCTAAGAAATGTTTCCATTTTTTCTTATTTTTACGCGGGGTATATTCATTGTAAAGTTGCTACGTTTTCTTCTAATGTATGCGCTTTTGATGGAAGAGGATAAGGTTTTGTTAATTTTTTTTAAACTGAGCATTAAAAAATCCCCTATGAACCAAATAACGATATGAAAAAAAATTTTCATTTTGCACCACTACTACTGTTGTATTTGTGGGTAGAATAGCCCCCTTCTTTGAATGAAAAACAATCTCCTTTTTTTATTTTTACAAATGAAATGAATGGGAACAAAATAAATTTACTTTACAATCTTCCAGAAATTCTACGGAACGTCGCTCAGGCCAAATTACACTATAAATATCAATGACCAATATTTTTCATATTAGTACATGGAGCGAGTGGCACCACAGTTCGATATCGAGATAGTTAACAGGCCTTTAAACCATGCACCGGACGCATATCAAACTTGAGCCAGATATATGCTGTTTTCAATATCTGGCAGATTATTTTCGATTAAGTTCATACAATTTTCCCTTTTTGCGATGGGTAGAATTTCCGATGCTCCAAGAAGAAAAAGAAGAAAAAAAAAACAGTTTCGTCCGGCTATATTTTTAACAACACTAATTGTAAAAACGATGTAATGTCCTAATCTTTTAAATACTCTGTGTTATCGAAGGTTTCATGTTAAACTATTCTTGAAGTATTATTTTGTCCGTTGATGTAGATGCATAATGGCGACACACACGCGAAACTTTCCCGTCTGCTTTCGCTACGCGATTATTTTGTTCGTGAAAAATCTCTTCTGGGCGAGAAATTTTTTCACCTATGAAAAATATGCCGTCGCGATAGCCTGGGTTGCTAGAACGCTTGGCTTTCGTTACGGAAGTCTCGGGCTTGACAGACATTACCGCGAAAAATTAAAACCGAAATATTCGCTAATTAGAAAGATTATAGACGGAAAAAATATCGATAAAAACAGCGATCATTACGAAAATGCGAAGAATAAAAATATACCACCAGGTAGAATTTAGGATGTTTTACACTGAGAAGCAATTTTGATTTTGTTTTTGTTTTTTTTTTGGGGGGGGAGGAACAAACGAAAGACAAGCCAAAGAACATTACAATGGTCATGTATAGCTGGGAGAATCCACAGCACATCAACAGGAAAGGAAAATGGATAGACACAGCGTATGCAAAAAGACCTTGACCACTATCGAAATGTATTTTGTTTCTTTGCGCGTTTTCCTTCTAAATTTACACGCGCGGGGGAGGGGGCACGCCGAGAAAATAATAACAACAGTGATTTATATTTCGCCATAAATACGTATAATTTGGACGGTAGAAAAAAAAAATATTGGCGAACATTTTCTTCCGTTTCGGTTACATATGCAGAAGACTCGGGAGCATAGCGACTATCTATTTTCAATCGCCCTGGTCAATTTAGATTCGTTTCACAAACATCGAAAATGTTCAATAGGAAGAGCTGTGTTATTGACGGAAGTATTGTTCGCGCTTTAATCGATACACTTATGACTGGACAGATGAAAAATATTCCAATTAAAGATTTTACTCATTAAGGTTATCGCCTGAGTTTACTGTGTTAATTATATTCCGCTCAAGGGTATTCTTTTTTTTTTATTTATTTTTTTTTTTTTTTTTATCGGTAGGCCCGAAATCAGGAAATCGAATAATTCAGTTGCGGCCATCTCTCTTATCGTATTACGTAAAAGTGGCGAACTAAGAAGAGGCAACCATGTTCGGAAAATAAAAAATTATATTTAAAGCGAAGTGCGTAGACACTCATGACGATATTCACGCGATAACACACTTCTGCGATTGATCATTGGTCGGAAATTCGATGAATTAACGGCAGTTTTTTTTTCATTTTTTTTTCGTTTTTTTTTTTTTTTTTTTTTTGTGTAATTCGTGTTTATTTTTTCGTTTTGTTTTCAGTTTTTCCCCCGTTTTTACAAAACGCAGGGTCAACGAACGATGTTCAGTACGCGTCTATGCCAAGCTTATTGTGTACGCGCTTGTATCTGTGCGTCTGTGTGCGTCTGTGTGCGCCTCTGATCAGCTGATGATACACGATTCATAATGTAACCGGTTTTTAATTTTTCTTTTTTTATTTTTCGCTAAATACATTGCAATAATGTGCGAACACTCTTCTTTCGGTCGCTACCGTTCTCTTGATAGTCATTTATGCAAAATGAACAGTACCGTAATTCATGTATGGGTGCGTTAGTGTGCAACTCCGCGCTCTTTCCCTCTTGCTGTCTGTTCGCCATGATCGATATATATTCAGCCGTTCGTGTGTCATATGTTAAAGAAAAAAAAAGGAGTGGAGGGGGCGAGGAGGGACATCGCTTTTACAATTATCTCCGCTGGTCGCAACACATTGTATTTTGTTTTATCGAATACGGTGCGCCGAGTAAAAAACATCGATCTATTTTACTTTTATTATTTTTTCGGTTGTTACAACATTGTACATTCATAACGCGTGTGCGACAGGTGCACGCGCACATCGACCGTGTTGCTATTGCGTGAAGAACTCCGGAAGAATAATTAATCGCCGTTCTCCGGATGCCAATTCGTCAACGAAACGATTATTAATAATTTAACGTAGTAATAATAAGTTGGATACGAGAGGTTCGCACGCGGATTATTCATAAGCATCGGGTCATTCTTTAATTATTAGAAAGTTCTGAATTGTCATCGCCTCCTTTAGTATATAGATAGATAGATATATATATATATATATATATATATATATATATATATATATATATATATATATATATATATATATATATATATCTATCTATATATATATATATATATATATCTATATATCTATATATATATATATATATATATATATATATATATATATATATATATATATATATATATATATATATGTAACAGGTAGCACGGGAGCCTAGTGGTTAAGGCGCTTGGCTACCAAACCAGAGGACACGGATTCGAGACTTGTCTCGTTCCAGGTTTACCCAGCCTGAAATAATTGTATACCACAGAAATCTAGGAAAGTAAAGGCGGATTCCAAGCAAAAAGGAACTGACCCCCAATATTCTCATCAAATTCATTAGGCTTAGTTCATTGTGAACCTCAAGCTCACAATCCATGATACCTTATCAAGGGTATGGGACTTACTTATATATGTAACATATTCAATTTCTGCATCATGGAATAATTAGTGTGCGAGGGCCTAACTAGACAGCCCCTTATTTTGTAGGAAAATCTCGGTATATCTTAAAGTTCATTAGAACGACTACGACATGCTAAGAATATGAACTGTGTGATCAATAAGCGTAATTTACAATTTTACGTAAAATTATAATTCCTATTACGACTGCTGCGCAGGATAATGCGGCAGCAACTTGGCATATTTGTGTATATGTTACTTTAAAAAAATAAATCCCGTACACTTTTCGTACTTCGTTCGGATGATTCTTACATCAACTTTGTTACAAAATACACATGCACTAACTGTTTGCATTCTAACTTAGAATTTCTCGTCTATTTTTCTTTTTTGTTACGAAGCAATAATCATTTTCTTTTTTATCTAAACTTCAGTTTAATTATTTACGGTATTTCAATTCGTTTCCACTTATATTTCTGTACGCATGCAACTTCAACTACTTACAGTTTCGTTTATCCCTGCTATTGTTCTTAGTACACTTTGCAGTTTTCACACACATTATTTAAGCTTTTAGTTATACTGTTTTTTTTTTTTTATTTTACACTATACTGACTAAATTTGTTCTTGCGTTCCGTGGTCAGTTCAAAAAAAAAAGAAAAAAAAAAACCTCTGCCCTCCAGTTGGAGGAGCAAAGAAAAACACTCTTCGTACCGATAACATCACAAAAATATCTCCGGAAAGGTAAATATGAAAACGAAAACTGTCATAGCGCCAGTTTCTTTTTTTTTGGAGCTGGCACTTCAGCGCCTCTAAAAAGAAACCAACCAAAAAAAGATAAATAAGTGTTTCCCTCGTCTCTTCTCCGCGGTGCCCTCTTCACCCAGAAGATTCCTTTTTTCTGTGCAATGTCAACCGTGTTTTTTTTCGCGTGTTCCTTACTTTGTTCGGAGCGCTTTCTCTTCTATTCTCAGGTATTTTTCAGATCTTAGTCTTCCTACTCCATACAATGACTCTTATGTTCTCTCATTTCCTTCCTTGTCAGTTTTCTTCCGATTCTAGCTTCTTCCATTCAATCAATCTCGCACCAGATTAAAATTTTAAGCTTTTACTTGAATTCCTCGGTTGATTGGGCTGTTGCTCTTCATTATATAGAAATAAAAAAAAAAAAAAAAAAGAAAAAACATATAAATAACCATATGGTTTTTACGCCGGGACTAATTTAACTCGATCATTTGGACTTCGCCATGAAGACACCGTACGAACTTCCAGATTTTATCGGGTTTTAATATTTTCCTCAGTCGATAGCGATATGATAAAAAGTCGCGACAAACTAAACTATTAATATCATTTGATACATGCATAGCATATATGTATATTTGTAATATATGTGACCTGGTCTGCAGGAAGCGACCAGCGATCGTCCGAAAACAGGTTTTCGTCAAAATAGCAGTTAAACAAAACAAATCGGTAGCGCTCGCGTGTTTATACTCTTTCGCCTTTTTGGTTTTCAAATTTTCACGTCCGCTTTTTAAAAAGTTAATTAGAAAAGTGAATATTAAATCAGGTAATCTACTAGCAGTTGTTTCATTGAAAAGAGAGCGTACTTATGAGAATCAGTAAATTTAAATATAAAAAAATGAACATCGATTTATCTGACACGATCGAATTAATCGACCGGGTATCACGTATATTATTTTTGGTTTTTATTAAATGCGTTCGGTGTCAGCACTGACCCAAAACTACATAGATCACCTACTCAAATTCTGAGGCGATCCTTAATAGTATATTACTTTTATAAATTGTTCGAATAAAATTAGTTTGTTAAAAAAACTCGGAAAACCTGTAAACGCCTTATTTCGTCAATTTCATCCGAACTAAAATTTTTTTTTTTTTTTTTTTTTTTCTAAATTATTCCAATGTTCGAAATTATCCAACAATTTTTAAATTCAGTTCATAAATCACTTGTGACGTCACAATGTTTATGACATATCGTTGTTTGATCAAGTAACGATTGCGCGTCAACTTATGTCAGTCAAAACTGGCCGTTTCATCCGGTTCACCAATGTACGCTTACACAATGAAAACAACTCTGTAGCGTTTCCCCTGAAATATTAATATCAATTCGGAAATTACGACGTTACATTATACCGCTATATATATATACCAAAAAAAAAAAAAAAAAACAAAAAAAACGGGGGTAGTCGTTACGGGCGATAGCAATCAAAAAAAAAAAAAAAAAAAGATGTAAAATTTCTACTAGCGCAATTACAAATTCTATTTAAGGTTAAACTCTTTTCTACGGAGTCCCTTATAGTGGTGGTAATGAAATATTCTTCGGCTCCGATGGCTGCTTTTTCTCATCTGCATTTCTATACATTTCCGACATTATCCACTCTTTTTTCAGAAAATTTTTACCTATTTGTCCCCAACCGGATCTTGGTCTAAGAATTTTTTTCTATGGCCGTTCCGCTGTTCTTCGTTTACCCATTTATTCATACGCTGCTCGTTTTCTAACTTTGTTCGTTTTAACACCCTCCTTAAACTGCCATCTTCATCCTAATTACGAAGCTATTTCTTAACCATTAAAATTTCTTTAAATGCCACGTTCGACTGAACGTGCTACCCTGCATTCTAATATTTGTTATATCTTAGGCTTTCTAATCCTTATTAGAGTTATACATACATCATCCGTCTTCTCAGTTCCTTCATTTTTTTTAATTTACTGACCGGATCAGTTTCTTTCCGTTCTTATAAGCAGGGAGATCTCATGTACACATATCCCCGAAACAAAAAAAAAAAAAGTGTAGTGTTTTTTTGTCATTTTTCTAGGTGAAATGTAGGAATTACATGTTTAACTCGAAGGCTACAATGAAGAAAGAAAAAAAAAACAATGGAAACAGTTCCCTTCTTCTTTAAGATGCACATACACACATTTGCAGAAATCTTGCTCGCGCGAAAAATAATAACTACATAAGTATAAATTAGAAGAACAAAAGAAGGCATATTATTGAATCCCGCTATCCAGACACTCGGATGTTAGATATTAAAAAGGTTATTCAGCCGATAATCAGCCCGATTAATTTCGACGATGGAAATAATTTCTCTCTATCGATTACATCGGCAAGTATTATAAAACTATCGTTAATTGCGATAATAGTTAGCTACGCGTAATTTAATGAAATAAGGAAAAAAACATACGGTCGCAATATACATATTGTGTTATTCGCTATTTCGGTACTACGTGTAAAACTGCGTTATTATGTCCGTTGATGGTCGTGTCGTAGTTGTTTAAATATTGAATGTTGCTGAAAACGACCACCCCACTCTTTAATTTCGAATAAAACTCTATAAACAAACGAATTCATCGAGACTGATCGAAGACAGTATTGCCTGCTTATCGATTGAAATATGTATATCGACCGACTCTAGTTCTATTCTCAACGAACAAGAACGCGATAATGATTTAAAACAAATAAAATAGATGGCGCTTTACTCGTTGCGCGACATTATTATTTTCTTTTGGTACGGTAAAATTTTTTTCTAAAATTGAAAAACGATTTACTACAAACTTCCTCCCGGTAAGGCTCCCTGGGAGATTTTTTGTTTTGTTTCATTTTACTTTAGACTTTATCTCTCGTCTTATTCCGTTTATTTAACAACGCCGACGGCGTTATCATTGTCACTTACAACACTAAATTCGGTTAACGATGAGCTGGTAACACTCAAAAATATAAATCAGCTAAATGGTGCATGCATACTGATTAGAAAACGATTTCTAATCTGTGTAATGATGCGCGCGTGTTTTTTGGCGAAGAACAGTAAATAAACAAAATTCTGCCAACATTACGTTAATTAGCCTGCCGTGTTTAATACTTTAATTCTCTTTCTCGTTCCACCTGACATTTTTTCAGAGTTTTAAAATCCTTTTCCATATATGCAGATTTTTCACATATTGGCCTTTACACTGTCCTATAGATCTTTATTATTATTATTATTATTATTATTATTATTATTATTATTATCATTATCATTATCATTATCATTATCGTCATTATTATTATTATTTAGCAAAGCAAAAAAATTCATAATCTCAACTTAAAAAAAAAAAAAAAAAAGTACATAAACATTGCACAGATCGGAGAAAAATTAACGAGATATTCAACATATAACCTATTTAACCACTTTTATCTCGTTTAATGTACACACAGCGTACGTAATACCAAAAAAAAGAAAAAAGAAAAAAGAGAAAGAAAACGATTCTAGCAAAATTCATCGGCTTCCGGCACCTTATTTGCATCTGCGTCTTGATTCGCATCCTGTCTGTAACTGACGCACGTGGGCCACTTATATAATTTTTTTGACGGTCGAATTGAAAAATAAAAGAATGAAAACAGAGTAATAAATGGTGACCAGTTGCTTTTTATATTTTCTCTTTTTTTCTGTTTTTCTATTTATTTTTGAAGTCATTCAGAGATATTCAGGCGCGTGCATATTTCTTTTTTCCGCCTTCGCGTGGCCGAAGAATACAGACACAGCGGCGGCGGCGGCGGCGGTAGCACTATCCAGTAGATTGATTGATGCATTAGCGCTCCCGACAGTATTTTGACAATGACAATTACCGGGGGCCATTGCTGTGCATTGAGCTGGTCGCGCAATTTGTTGATTCCACTTAAAACGGTCTCATGGTTGATTGGGTGATGTGGTATGGGGTTTTGTGCGATATGATAGTTGCCGAACTGCGGCGAGAATGAATCATGGCCGTACTACTTCTTGCCCGCCGATATCAACAACAACAATAATTTTTATTAAAGTCAAGGATCGAGCATTCTGACTGACGCCGACCACGTCGTCTGATGCGTTACACGCACACAGATGTCTCTCTATATTATATTATATATATATATATATATATATATATTTATCGGCTATTATTCTATCGTTTCGCTGTTATAATAATTATTCCATAGCGTTCTTCGTTTGCCTAAGGACGACCACGAGAACACACACATTCGTGCCAACGACGAGACCAAGAAATTCCACTGACCCCTTCTTCAGCTGTTGATCAGCATTCAGACTGACGTTCGCTCTGATACAGTTACGGCCAAAATCAGAAGGCTGTTTTGCCGGTTCCTTGTCACACGGACAGCAGCGCGTCAGCAGATGCACTGGCTGCCGATCATCACCGGCTCACAGTGTGTAGTGCAGGTAAAAGCCCGGCCGTATTACCGCATTTCTGCATTTATGTGTACATCTTGCGGACAAAATTCAACGAAAGGAAGCGATTGGCGAGCAGCGACATGCAGATGAAAGATAGCGCTCGGAGCAGTGCGAACGTGTTCCGAGAGAGAGCGCTAGATAGGTCAGTGTTCTTATCTGAGCGAACTGGTCGGAAGCGGACCTGTCTTCTATTATGAACATATTGGCACGTGCTATATTTATTTATTTCTCCTCTTCCTTACTGGCACGAAAAACCGTCTCTACGATGTTCCTTCTCTTCGCTCGCCATTAGTACAGCAATTTCTCTTTCGCTCTTTCTTATGCTTACGTCCGAATACGGCAAACGAACCTGAATTCACCCTAAATCACTTTATTCAGATTGACATAGCTGTTTTTCCAGAGACGTCCTAATATTGCCAGACCAATTTTTTCACTTAAATAATGAAATATTAACGAACAAAGAGCATCTTATTTTCCGCTAACCACTTGAATGTACATAATCGCAGTTGCGCTATTAGTTGAAACAGTTGAAAAGGAGCTTCTCCCCAATTATGTGCGTAAAATGAAAAAAAAAAAAAAAATTATTTTGACTAGAAATGAAGAAATTCGCAATTTAATTTACAGCTTTTTGTAAATAAAAGATCTCGTCACGCCTTTTTTCGCCAGCAGGTTTAAATGTACTATGCTCTAAGGCAGAGTTTCTCAACCTTTTTTTCGTCGAGCCTCCCCGAATTATAAATAACATTTTAATGCCCCCCTTAATTTTTTTATTAAAAAAAAAAAACGCACATTGTTTTAATGACACTTATTTATTTTAATTCTAAGTTGTAGAAAATAAACTTTAACCAAATTTAAAACGTTTTTATCGACATAATTTATTATAATTGAAGTATTAATGAGATACTTGAGCTTGCATGTTCTGCACCAGTTGGTTGATTCTAGGTTTAGTTTCTGCCAGAGCTATCGTTAAGTCGCTATTAATGGCAAGACGATTTCGCTACTTAGTTTTAATTAAAACCAAAGCTGAAAACCCTGTCTCGCATAAGTAAGTCAAAGAAAAAGGAACAAGTATTCACAAAGCAAAAGAGACAACTTTGCAATTAACAAGGAATCGTTTGATCCAAAATTTCTCCAATGTCAAGAGATGAAAGTCATCTTTCGTTGTCGAATCAACCTTCATTTCTAGAAATTCTTTCTGAACTTGTTCCGGTAATTATAAGACATCAACAATAAATGAGTTTCTGGTCATATATTGGTGAATCTGAATTAATGTCTCGATAGTATCGGTGAAATTCGTTTTCCAGCGCTTGCAAATGAGTTTATATTTCAACTTTGAAATCTTCGTCCAGTTTTTTATTTTTAATTGCTTTGAATAGTCGAGAAAAAGATATTGTACATTTTCAGCAGATACCTTTTGATTCCAAAGTTGAAGATTAGATATGAACCGTTGAATATGATCATAGTTACTTATTACAGTGTCGTTTCTGCCTTGAAGCTTCAAGTTTAACTGATTAAAGGCACTAATATGTAGGGTGATTTTTTAAGAGTAAAGTTTTTCAGGTTGGCAGCACTGGTTGGTATTGGCGTCGAAACGTCATCTGTCAAAGTGAAAAGTTTTCAGTATACTCTGCCATTTCATCATCGTGGAAAGACTTACAAACGAGCAACGATTGTGATATGGTTGAAATTTATTATCAAAAACCAGTGCTCTGTGAAAAATGTGCATCGTTTGTCATATTATGGTCGCCATAATCGGCCTGGGGAATTAACAATTCGTGCTGTTATCACCAAATTTCGCACCAAATCGCAACTAATGCAAAAAATGGTGATAATTTTACTTTGTTGATTATTTGTGAAAATTTTCAGATGCCTAAAAGGTAATTTTCGAAGGCATGTCACATTATTTATTGAACATCTCTCGTCCGATGTTTAATTTACGCGTTAAATTAATTTTTCTTTCGCGCCTCCCTTGACATCTCTCTGTGCCCCCCTGGTTGGGAACTCCTGCTCTAAGGTATTAACGGACAAAAAATTATTAACAGTTCATTTTTTCTCATTTCACCTTCTCGCTTACGTTCCGAGAGGTGTCTACTGATGAATCTTCTTTCATTACACTTTTACTATTTTCCCATCGAAAGTGGCACTACTGCGGACGTGGATTTTTTTTTTTTTTTTCGGGCTTTAAACTCAAAGTCTACCCCCATCGTCTATGGAATTTTTTTCTTGGTATTTTATGTTCGAGGAAAGCCTTCTTCTTATTTGGTTGGTTTGCATTGGTTTTTATTTCGCCATATGAAGAAGATTACGCTTGATAAGTGAAAATCGTAATTTCCGAAAACAGCAAAAACTCCAGAACTAAAGGCGCTTGACGAATACAGTAAATATAAATAATCCGGTTAAACGTTAAATAGTGCATTTGTAAATTCGGTATCATTTTAAAGTATATTCTGAAATAACCGGTCACTAAATTTTTGTAATATACCATTTAACGTTTTTATAAATACAAGCGTCAAATTTAACAAAACGCGCAATTTTATATAACCCATAAGAAATTTTAAAATGTAATTAGTATTTTTAAATATTGATGTAAATACTTTTAAAATGAATCTATAATATATATAAGATTTTACTTAATTAATTATTACGATATCGATTTCATAAATGTAAAATAATTAAAATATAACAAAATGTTTTCAAAAAAAAAAAAAAAAAATACTGCCTTTACCATACAAATTGTTTAAAAATGTACCAAAATGTAAAAAATAATTATTCGGTATTAAAAATTAAATGAATATGCGCTAAAAATTAAAAAAAAAAAAAATTACTCCCGATAAAAAAATAATATGTATATTTTACAATTATATATACCTCATTATGAGATAATTCCTAACAAGGCCGTGTCCACGGATGGTGAGGGTTAGGGGTTACCCTCCCCCATGAGATCTGAAATAGTTATTATAAATACAGAAAAATCTGCAAAAAAATCACAAATTTAAAATAAATATTGATGGTTTTTTAGAGTGTTTTTACTTTTAAAAGAAAAAAGAAAAAAATACGCTCCATATTTTTAGGTACTTCATTAATATCTTAAGGAAAATTTTTTTATTACGAGTATAATCAATAACATACATGTAATTTTTATTAATATTTTTATACGCGGTAATTCCTTTGTGTAAATTGTTAATATATAAATTAAAATGGCGGAAATTATTTGATAGTATGAATATTAGTTAAAAAATGTATTGTTATTTATAAAATAAATATGTGAAGAAAATTTTCAAAACCCCCCTCTTTCCAAAATTCTGGGCACGGGTCTGATTCCTAAACATTAATAATACCTTACTCGGAGTAGTATGCACCAAATTCAAATCGCAATGTCTAAAAAAAATTTAATGAATATTTAATCCGCTTTTTTAATTGTTGCAATTTTGGTGTACCGAGATGATACTACTCTGAGTAAGGTATTAATGTTTAGCAATTATCCTAATATCGCCTACCTTAAGGTATATACATACGTATCACTCTGAAATATATTATTTATCGAGAGTAATTGTTTCTATTAAACTTTTGTAGTAAATCTTGAAGTCGGTATTTTTTTTTAAACATTTTATCTCACGATTTTTAGTTTTTTTACTTGAATTTTTTGTCTCGCTAAAAATCGACTTTTTAAAAGCGGCAAGCTTTAAATTTCCGTTGTGGCTATTTAAAATTCGTATTCTTTATTCAAATATATATATATATATATTTATCCATTGAAAATACTTTACTTTTTTAAAATTACGCGTGGAAGCTCAATATTGATCATATTTTAAGTCAATCGCGTCTGTTATTGTAATAAACCAAAAAATTAAATAAACCTTAAAAAAAAACCCTTTCAATGACCATTTATTTGAATTGAATAGTATCTGTGTTTACCGATAATCACCGATATATACTCACACGGTATTAACGCTGACTGGACACTATCGAATGAACAAAAGATCATTATAATCGGTCTAAATAGATAAAAGTTATGCGCGAACGTAACAAAAAAAAAAAACGAAATCATTATTGAGACTATTTAAAGTAAATAATCTGTGTCAGTATTACAAGTTTTTTCTTCTATTTTGTATGTGTACACCGGATATTCACTCTTTTCAGTTTTTGCGGTGTATATGGAAATGTAAATTAGGTAGACAATATTCATTCGTCAGTGAGTTATTCATTGGTTACAGTAAAAGTGATGGTATGCGAGTAGATCATATATACTTACAACCCTTAAACGCAATTAATTCTTTTTTCATTTCAATGCGGAAAAATTCAGAATTTTTCCCATTTCTTGTATAAGAGTCGTAAATGTGAATGGTAAAAATAATTCAAATAAAAACCGGCGAAATATGGAAAACACGTGTCGCTGTCGCATGCTCGTAAAAATAAGAAGGGAAAAAACCACCGAATAGATTTGTTGCAATTTCTTCGCCGATATTAGTCTGTGCGTGTTTGCTATAACAACCTCGCCCGCATTTCTCGTTTAAGTTAAGGACACAATTAAAACATTAAGAACCTAAAACAAATGAAAAAACAAAACACCGAAAATTTGACAGATTCTATCAAGCTGTTTTTTGAACATTGTTACATTTTTGATTAGCTTTCTCATTTTAACTTCCAATTAGCAGCAGACTATTGAGTTCGCAACTTTTTAGAAAGCACAGAAATTAATGAAAAAATAAATGTTTTAAATTGGAAAAGTCTTAGTAATGGATTTCTATCAGCAAGTGGAAATTCAAATAGTTGTTTATTCCATAATCTTACCAAATTTTAACAATGCACGAAATTCGATATAAATATATGTATATATCAGGGGTGGCCAACCCAAATGATCTTGCGGGCTACTTTGGAAATGCATCATAACTCTGCGGGCCGCATATAAAATCATATATCCCCCCATATGTTAGATTTAGACCCACTATAGACATTTTTTCATAGTGAAAAATAGAAACATAATGACTGTTATTACTAGTTATTACTCTTACATGTAAACGCAGATAATATAATAATGATAATGGTGCTAAACGCTCATTGCAAAGAAATATATAACATCAAAAATGAAATATAAAAAATATACCTATAAATATAAATGAAATTTAAAAAAATAAAATCATTAAAAAATATTTATTTTACTAGTGCTACTTTGGCCATCTCGCGGGCCGCGAGTTGGCCATTCCCGGTATATATACCTACTACCTGTATTTGTGGTGTTACCCGAGTTTTATGGTACAGTACATTTTACAGTTGAAGAATAATATAAAAATCATGTAAGTTAGTTACAATTAAAAGTTTAACACAAAGTTAATGCTTTCTTTTGTCGCTTTTAGATCTAAAAAGCCTTAAAAAATTATTCTATACAGCTATTGTTAATAACAAAAAAAAAAAATTACAATAGAACAAATGAGATAGTTCAAATATATTTTTTATTGCAATTTGTATTTATTTTAAATATGAAAATAACGTATAACGATGAAGAAGTCGCTGAAAAAAATTATACAGTAGTTAAATTATTTAATACATTTGTTGCGTATCATTTATCAAAAGTTTAATCAATTCATAAATCCGTTCGTTTAACTTTAATTTTTTATATTAATCAAATTATGGTATTAAATTTTAGTGGGACAAAATGTATTTAATAAAATTTGTTGTGGTTGTTAAAACTTAAATACTCAAATTGAAAGGGCTAATTAAAAGCTTTACTAATTTAAAAATTTTTTAAACTTTTTGTTCAGTATTTCAGATGATCGAAAATTTTGAAAAATTGAATTTTTAAAAAATAGCCGCGTGATAGATGATACATCTTTGGCGTATAAAGAATTAATATATAGCAAATGTTAGGTTTCTATGTTTTATAATTAAAGTATAGTTCAGCTAACGGACATGCAGACAGGCATACATTTTGTGTTCGGAACTACTTTGAACTTTTATTTACATATACAAAAAAAAAGCATACAAATCAGCCGATATACTAAGTTTTACAAACAGTTATAAATATAGCGCACAATATATGCATTAATTACCTAGAGTACAATATATTTTAATATTGAAGCGCTCTACTCGCATTAGTGCTGAAATAAAATTTATAAACCAGAAATATTATTAAAATTTACACATCCATAGGGCCGTATCTAGACTAAAATTTCGGGTGGGGTTACGGAAATATTTTTATAAATATATATATATATATGTATATATTAATTACAACGTAATTCTTAGACTACCCCACATTAGAGAAAATGTCCCAATTTTATGTCATAATTTTATGTAACGTTTGCTCTATATTTTATAGGATTTTCGTGATTATGTTATTATATTCATATGGACCCCGATTTCATACGAAACAAACATATAGACGATCCTATCAATTTTCAACTTTTTTACCATGGAGTAAATAAGTGTGTGTTCATTTACAGTAACTTTTTGCGATGGTTGATGTGCATGTTAATATTAGTTACTTTTTTAATAAATAAAGCTTAACGCGATATTTCGGAAGTTCCCCTAATACTTTTTAATTATTTTCGCGGCTCTTAAATTTGTTCCATTTATGACACACGTATCAACAAAAGTAAATAGTATAGCTGGTATGTTGCATATCACATTCTATAGCGCTTTCATAGCTACTGAATATTTCCTAATAACTAAAACCAGGCATGCTTTGTCAGATTTGTCCCCTTTCCTCAAAACAAACATGCACACACAAACATATCTTTGAACTGATTTCCTACGCTGTAAGGTAACGCTTGTCATATCTAAACAAAAACTGTATTGTAAGTCATTGTGCTCTTGACTTCGCTATGAATGTTGTACCGTCTAAACAAATGATCCTACGGATTTGTGTATTTTACTTAGGCTATGAGCCCCAGCTACCATATAGCGTAATTAGTTAGGCAATGATGTTTCGTTCGGGAAGAACCTGATATCCGTACATCGAAAATAAAATCAAAATTTTTACTTGCGCTGAATTAATATGTCCATAGTTGGAAAAAAAAAATACTCTGGGCTGTCATATTACTAAGAAATCGATAACAATCTAGTTTTACTTTCGGTGCACGATTTTTTTCCCTGCCCTCGAGCTATTTTTCACTTAAAAGCCTCAGTTATAAGAAAGGGGGTTATAGTTAATCGAATCAGCATTGATACCATGTCCCAAACCAATTATATTTCGCCTATTAATTGTTATGAAACGCACGTGGCACAAGAGATCGAAAATTGTGCGGATGCCAGCAAGAGGCACGTAAATCGACAGTAAAGTATAATTACTTAATAAAACGGCAGTTAAAGGTGTGTGGTTCATTAAAGACAATGGCTATCAGTAGTGATAATGATAATAACCGATATAAGTAATCATTTACGAAGCGAGATTACGGCCGATGGGCAAAAAACTTGTGTTATCGCACCTCTATTATACGATTATCATTTAAGTGAAGTTTAATATCATTATGAATGCAGCATAGATGCATTATTATTATTATTATTATTATTATTATTACTATTACTATTACTATTACTATTACTATTATTATTATTATTATTATTATTACTATTATTATTATCATTATGAATGATACCGTATAATTTAAGAAAAATATTGCTAATGAAGGAAGAAAAGGACTTTTTAAACTCGAGTGAAATATTTTAATTTTATAAAACGAGTGGGCTACGTTAACAGTTATTTTTGTATGCACTTCTCAAGCGCCCGGGATTAAATGAAATAGTATAAAAAAATCGTTAAAGCTAAAATTCGGATTTATTTAATGTCTACCTTCTTCGTTTCTCCTCAAATTGAAATGGTTGTTGGGTTTCGTAATGCGTGTCTTTAATTTTTTTTTTGTCCCTCAAAATGACTCTAAATGTGCTAAGGTTGTTGAATTTCATTAAAACATCATAAAAAAAAAAAAAAAAAAAAAAATGCTCATTTTAATTAAACTGTTTGTAAATTTTTCATTTTACTTTCTGACAGTACTGAAAAATTTTCTTTCAAACGATGGGTAAAGTGTGTTTCGATGGTACTGGTTTTCTAGAATTGTATGAGGAAATTAATTGGAGAATTATAGACATGATGTACATTAATGTGTGTCACAGCAGTTAATTAGCGAACGCATAAGCTGTATGAGATTATTATATACTTCGATTATATACCGTATGTATAGTGTTTTTAGAGTTTTTTCTGATCATATACTTCGTGCGGTTTTATTTGTACCATTAATTAGTAGGGCTGATCATCTATATCTAAGTAGTATATAATATCGTTTATACATTTAAGTTTGTTACATTTGTATTCCGAATTTTACTAAATTTATATTTAACGAACAGTTTAAAATACTTCCCGATACAGCATTAGTGTGTGAAATTACATTTATCGGGGAAATGAGGGTGTGCCGTAGAAAAATATCGCGTCCTTTTTAATCGCTTTTTGGAAATCGCTCGAATAACAAAAACATCCTCAAAGGTTAAATAAATAAGGGAGGAACGTTGTTTGACGACGACAATTGTATCGCGATGCTAAACAGAGTGGAAACAATGCAGCTTACTTTAGTCGTAGACGCTTAGCCGGCGTATTTATGTATACAGAATTATGAGAACATATGTAAATGCTATTAATGTGAACCTGCGTAATTATAACGAATAGTTTATATTGAAATTTCATTAAACAACTATTAAAATAAATATTGCCGTCTTTTTAAGTAATGTTAAAAGCATTTTCGAACAATCGTCATATGCGAGTTTTAACCCCTTCCCCTGGGACGCCCATGAAATAGGTTATATTATACACTTTAGCTGAATTTAACTGATAACTAAATTTCAAAGTTAATTAAGGAAGACGCACAAGAAGTCAGGTAGTTCCTTTGCAACAGCATTAATAAGCCAACTCCGGCTAGTTCATTTCTTCAGACGAGAGTGTTATTATTCGTCTGAAATCTGTCGACAAACTCCTTTGCCGCAGATAAATAAACGGAATTTAGGATTTTAAAGCCCTTTCCATCGTTTTTTGTTGTTTTTTTTTTAAAGACATGTGACGGCTTACCGACTTTGTCGATGAATTATATGAAAAAAAAAAAAAAAAGAAGAAGAGGCGTGGAAACAGCAACATAAAAAAGAAAAGCCCGGGGACTATCGTTATTCGATTATTCGACTGACAGACTAGATTTCTTCTCCGAACTAGGAAGACGACTTGTAGTCCACAGTGCGGGTGGACAACTGTCCTAAGAGTTGTAGCCCTCGATGTATCGTGATTACTGATTTCTATATTTTTTTTTCACTTGTACAGATCTAGCATTCATGACAGTTATTCAAAACGCGAGTATACACGTAAGACTACATTCGCGAACTGATTGTGAATATTCGGTTTATCGGCATGCAGTCTTTATTGTATCTGTCTGTATAGCAACTGGCGCGCGCATATGATGGTATATATGTTTCCCATTGCCTTCTGTATGATCCGGTTAGCGGTTACTTATTATTATCGGTAATAATTTGTTGTCGTCGCCTGTGATCGAAGACTTCCGTGACGGTAAGCACTCTAGCATCTAGACCATCGCAACGAACTGCTGACAATTGGGGGGACTGGGTATTCGAATTTCGCAGCGTGTCAGCAAAAAAAAACAAAAAAACAAAAAAAGAAACCCAAAAAAATCGATCTGTTAAAGGACGTACAATTTTGGCCTACGTGGTAGACACGAGTCTGTGCGGTGGTCCCAATGAACCATCGTCGTCTTGCCTCGAAAGCGTACTGCTATCGACGCGCGTCCTCGTCTTTAACGCTCGTTTAATTTACATCGTCCGCGGCGCGGTAAGCGGTGAACGAGGAAATAATTTTTGGCAATGACGTAGGGAATTCTGCGAAGAAATTAGCAAATTATTGTTATCACGCTAATAAGTCGGAGGCGCGAACGGTCGGGCGTGCGGGGGGGAGAGTGTTAGGGGCGGGGGGCAGCGGCGAAATTGCGGAGTCAGTTTGTTAAATTTTAAACTAGGTCAATGCGGTTCCATTTCATTTCATTTCAGTCCACATTTCGCTGTATTATTTCATGCATCCTCTGCCACTGCCTCTGCACGATCGTGTGGATCTTTCCTTCTTTTTAACTGTCGCGTTCGCTCTTCAATTGTTTGCAATGCGCGCTCAAAATGTTCCTCGGCTTCCGATACATTTTTTAATCCCCTCATTAATACATAATTCCGTTCTTTTTTTTTTTGTTTCTTTTTTTGGCTTTACCTGTATACACCGCGAAATGTATGTATAATAGACTGAATGAAAGCGTTACAAAAATCAAAAAGGAAAAAAATAGGAAAAGCAATATCAACGACGCCTGTAGCGCTTGAGTTTATTAGAACCGCATTGTGGCAAACCTAGTTTGGAATTTACCAAAAAGAGACCTTCAGCGTTGATTATTCTGTATGCGGTCATATTTTCGACTTTGCCGCGTTTCCACTTTCGATCGGAGGAAAATATCGTCTGAAATCGACTGTCACACGTTGCATTGCGAATGCGATTATTAATGAAACACATTCGCAAGCCGTTTTGCAGAGATGCGGCTAATGCAACTATTGGGACTCGTTGTGCGAATGTTTCTTAATTTTTATGTCGGTACATTGCGCGCAGTCCCGTCGTCTACACATTTTCGCGCGCCTACACGGTGAGACGTGACTGGCCATTGTCACCTCTTTTTTCCTTCTATCGGACGTATTTTCAAATGTTCGAATTGGGGTGATTTCGCGGTTATTCGCGAGTGTAATTAGAGGGAACAGAGCGACGTTGTACGGAGAAATATGTAAATTAAGCGATTAAGTCGTTTTTCGGCAATAATTTAGAGTCAGCTATTCCAAGGGGCAAGCGATACCACACACATTGTATTCGCGAATGTGGTTACACAATAACTTAAAAAATACGGGAAAAAATTTTTTTTTCCTACAGAACAAAAGCTAATTTTCCTAAAAATTTATATTCAAATTCAAAATTCAAATTATATCCAAAAGAATGGCCCACGAATGCGCAATGATGCGCGAGCTGTGGTTAAACAAATACGTGTACGGAAAGAAAATGAAAATGCCTATACAACGAAGTATGTAGCAAATGCAATAAAAAAAATAGACAAAATAAAAATAAAACTAAAACAGTGCGCTCGGAGCAAAATAAGACGAATTATTCATTAAGGTAAATTATAATTAAAACTAAATCAATAAATTTCGAAAATAAAACAAAACATTTACACGTATAAACCATATATATATATATATGTTTTACTATCCTCACTCATTTAATCATTCATACACTTACCCATAAGCGGATCCGCAACCCACACACGTCTGTATCTACATACATGTAAACATACGGACAGGTACAACATACATTCACATATTTATACACATATACCTAGACAGCGATACACACATCCCCACCGAAGGCACGAATAAACAGAGCAAACAAATGTACAATACAAAAAGATTAAGAATTGTTTTCAAATTACCGCGGCGTAGTTGATTAGGCAGTAGTGTTTCGTCTGTATATTCCGCTGTCGTGCATTGAGACTTTCGACAATTTCACTCGCGCTAGATCAATGTCCGTAATTGACCCCCCGCCCCTTTCGTAAAAAAAAAATTACAAGGTGTAATGTTTAACGTTCGATGATTAGAATAAAATAGCGACGAACGCGTTTACTTTCTGTCGTGAATTTAGCGCCGTCGAGAATATTCAACGTCACATGAAACCTCTTGTACAACTGGAAATATTTATGAAAATTATTTTTTACGGTTCTCACTTTTTTTTAGAGCAGTTAAATAAAAACTTTAACCGATTTGCTTTTTTTTATTTTCATCTATTTCATTTAATCTTTTTTAATTTCTGTGTTCTGTCGGAAATTATTAATACCAGCTTTATATTTGCGCCCAATCGATAGAGTACATCAACACAGCAGTATAAGCCCTAATACCGCAAGCATCCCAACAGCTACAAACAGTACTGCGACACCCTTTGTTTAAATTCTGCGCAAAAAATAATTGCGAAAATGGAAATCAATATAACCCCTTGTCATAGACTTTCTGGAATACCAAAACTTCGTGAAAAACATAACTTTTAACTCCAATTATCTAAACTTTGCGTACAATTACACAGCTGGCAAGAAAAGTTTAGTCCACACGATGCCGCAGTGATAAATTCCTATTTGAGCAGGCAGGTGTAAAGAACAGTTTCTCCTGGATTATAAAACATATAAGAGATATGAGTCAAGAATGTTTGAATCTAGCGTTAGTAGTCTTGGATTTGGGGGGGGGGGGTAAGGATATTAGTTTAGCGCAAGTGAAATTTTTGGATGTCCATATCAGGTCTTAACCGAACAAAACACCACTGTCCAACCAGCTAGGCCACGGTAGCTAGCTTAGCCTTGAAAGTTAGGCGCAGCATATAGAGAAATAATAAAAAAAAAATTAAAAAAAAGTTATGCTATTTGTATTTTTTTTTCTGCTCTTATTTACTCGAATTACATGGCATTTTTATCGTTATTAAATAGCATTATTCTGATGGTGATTTAACTGATCACAATAAAGGAATGCATATATTTTTTTTTTTTTTTCATTATTAATAGGGAACTTCTTTAAATCAGTCTGTACTTTTCGATTTCTTCTACAGCCTTAGTATTGCGCATGGTTGCTATTAATTTAGGACAAAGTCCATCCGAAGATTTAACTCTGTCCCGCAGGGCACTTTTTACTCCTAAATAAACCACCGTATATGCAACGATATTATTTTGTGCGGGCCGAGAGAAAGGAACTGGCCCCCCTACTCTCCATTAGTGCCGTTGGGCTTAGTACACTGTGAACCTTAACTTCACAACCCTCGACACTCTGCTAAACCGAGAGAAAGGAACTGGCCCCCCTACTCTCATTAGTGCCGTTGGGCTTAGTACATTGTGAACCTTAACTTCACAATCCCGACGCCCTGTCAAGGGTATGGAACTCACTTTACTTTACTTTACTTATCTTACGATGGCCAAAATAGCAGTACTGGTTCAGCGTTCTTCCTTTATCGTTCTAACGTACTTAAATTTCGCTTGATATGGAACTGTATCATTAAGTTTCGGTTTACGATAAAATTTATAAGCGACAATTATTAGGCCGGCACGAAAAACGTTTAAGATATTTATGTTGTATTTTGGAAATATATCTCACCGGTGAAATCTCGTCGAATTTTAAATAATCGAGGAAATCGTATCGCGATATTACTGAAAACCCCATCTGTGGACTAAAATCCGAATCGTTTTGTGATGGAGCGCGATCGATCACTACTACAGCGCCATCAAGTGGTGACACGGTGTACCACACATCTCTAAACTAGCGTACGACTTTGAAGACTTAACGAAAAGCCTGGCCGCGAAATAGCTGTCAGCAGAAGGCGTTTTGATAACACCACGGGGCTGATCCTGAAACGTTTGTAATCACTACAGTATTATTTGCAAGTAGCAAAAATTGCAAAGAATTTGGCTTTTAAGTTTTTCGTTTTTTTTCTTCTCTCGGTAAACTTATAGACGATTTAAAATTATTTGCAAGTACGGCGAAATGTTAAAATTTCGAAACCACAGAATTTTTTAGCTACGTCTTTTTTTTTAGCGAATTTCATGTTAAAAAAACATTTTAAATTATCTGCCATTCTAAATTGTTTCCAATTTGAAAGTTCAAAGATGCTACTGTTTTAGTGATATCGCGTTTCCCATTCTAGAAATCAGTCTAGCGGTAGAGATGACTTGGGTAAAAGTTATTAGCTTGCCAGCAGAAATCTGAGAAGTCGCTGTTTGGCCATGTGAAGAAAAATACTTAACGCGTAAAACGTTAATTGGTCTGTTGGTGTCGAGAGTAATAGTTGAATTCCAAATTGATGATTTGCTTGCTTTCGTGTTTTGCTCGCCAAACGCTACGAGTACTTCTCCGCTATTGCGAGTCACTAAGAGTGCACAAAAAACCGTACACACACACACACACACACACACACACAGTTAATACAACAGCGTGTAAATAGAAAATCAGATAAAGCACGGAGAGAAGTACTTCTATAAACTTTGACAAAACGACCAGCGCATTGTACAGTGCTCTTTTTTTTTTGTCTTTTCGATCTTAATGGGGTGGCGTTATACCACGACACGATTAAGAATAATTTTTTTATTTTTCGAAGGCTTCTTAATTTGGAATTTTGTTTACATGGTATTGCATGCGATTGTGCGTTGCATTAATTTCGCTGCAATATTTTTCTGCCTTAGAGAAATATCAGGAAAGAAAGCAGGATTCGCACACACACACATATGCATACATATTCAACAAGAATTTTCACTCAACAATAAGCACCGCGACTAAGAGTATGAGTTTAGTTGTTACCATACGTATTTTTCTTTCTGGGAAATTGAAAGCCTCTCATTTTCCACGTATCGTCCGTTTTTTGCATCATTTGTTTAACCGTACGTTGGCTATTATTATTGTTTAAAAACTTTCACCTATTTAAATAGTTGCGATTAGCGGCCAAGTTTGAATTTTCAGGTATGAGATAATGAAAATACGGGAGAAAATAAAGTAAAGCAATATTTCGATTTTAAATTTTACATACTGAACGATTATTTGTAAGGTAATAAATAGTTCTTTTATGTTTCTTTGTTTTTTTTATTCTCACTTTTGATAATTATGAAAACTAATTGTAATGAAATATTGTAACATATTTTTCGAATAAACCATGATAAACGTGTTGGGCACCGGCAAACGGACAGTATGCCTTGTGTGACCCAAAAATTATTATTTTTTCAAAAAAAATGAGACAAAAATATTTATAGAGTTAACAGTTACTTCGGCGTCTTCGATTTAATCAACTTCATCGCAGCCGATAAAGCTGGTGAGATCGTTCCTATTTATCTCTTAATTTCATCTACCATTTCATTTTATTACTTCGATTTTATTATTACGTTATTTAGTGAATATTTGATTTAATTTTGATTTTACTGCCCCGTTTTCTTTCTTTTTTTTTTTTCCGGTCCCCCTTCCTCGTTTGTACATTTCCTCGTTCAGGGAAATCATATTCTTCCCTTGTTAGATGAGTGCGTCTAAAGGACTCTCTGCTCTGCAACCTCCTCCCCAAGTTCGGCTGCAAATATTAAGCCACCGTCCAACTTATTCATAAGTGTGGATGTGCATAATGTCTCTAAACGTAAGTCGGCTGATCCTCTTTCACCTATTTCCTCTATTCAACAGAAGGAAACCAGGTTTTCCCAGCCCCGATCTTGCTACATCCTCTGCTTCGTTTGCTCTCCGAGCACCTTAGTAAAAATAGCGAGAGCAATACTACTAATCAAAGTGAGAATATTAATGAGAACGATAATAATAATAATAATAATAATAATAATAATAATAGTAGTATTTACAATAATAGCAATAGTAACAATCAATCAATCAACATCAACAACAATAATAATGATAATAATAACACTGGTAAGCATAATATTGTTAATAAAGAAAATTTAATGTTTCCCCCTGATCGTTCAGGGCCGTTCACCGTCCGCGTTGAAAGTTTCTACATGGAAAGAATCCTTGGTCATCTTCATCCTTTGTCAAGCTAATCACTTCCATTTCCTCTTCCCATGTTTGTATTGTCCCTCAAGGCAGGAGTCGTACTGCTGTTAAATTTCCGTCTGCTACTTCCGCTAATTCCTTTCTTGTCCATCCAGATTTCTCCACGCAACATAATGTTAATATCTCCAATAGCGCTTTATTTAGAATGGGCGTCATCTCTGGTGTACATCCATCTTTTTCCAAAGATGAAATCTTAGAAGGGATTGAATCTCTGATCCCTGTTGTTTCAATCCGACGTATATGTCGTTCTTCGGATGGCACTAGAATCCCAACCCGTTCAGTCGAGCTCATGTTTCATAGCATCACTCTCTCTCTGAATTTGTTTCTATAATTTAAAATGCGATTTTCTGTCTCTCCTAGTGTCCCGTCGCCTATTTCACTTTTCTCTCACATTTGCTGCCTCATTGGTTCAGCAGTGAAATTGACTATGTAGCAAGAAGTTTTGCGCAGTATAATTTAACCCTAACGGGTATCATTTCATCTATGCAAAGGTTTTAAAACCTCTTTTCACTTGGCAGAAATTTTTTCTTTGTCTCCTACGATTTCTTACACAAATGCCCCTCTTTCTTCCTTATTTTTGTTATTCTTAGAATTCCCTTCTAATTTGTTAGTCCCAACTTACTTTTTCCGAATTTCTAATCGTTACAATTTACTTCCCTCTGTTTTTCTTCCAACCGACTTCAATCCTATTAATACGAATGCCTTATCTTTTTAACTTATACCAACTATTATGCCTTCTTACTGTTTTTGTCTTCCCTCTTCTCGATCCTTATGCTTCTAACACGTTCCCTGTTTCACCATGATGGCAGCGTTCAATATATTTCAGCGGAATTGTCGTAACCTCAGAGCCAATAAAAATTCACTATAGGGTCTATTAGATATCCATGATATTAGTGTTGCTCTCATCTCAGAAACGTGGCTTCGGCCGGGCAAAAACTTTAATATTAGAGGGTAAACTAATCAGGGGGTGGCTGGTATGGTGGTTCCGCAACCCTTGTTAAAAAGGATATTTTTTCGCTCTCACGGTGTTTCTCTAATCCTTCCTCTTATTCCTAACCAACCTAACATAGCCCACATCTCAATTGTACTAACACTGTCTCTATCTACGTTCTTCCTAATTATGATCTTCATCAGTTCCCTCTTTCCGCATTTTTCATCTCTATCCCGCAATCATTTATCATCGGGGGTGACTGGAATGCCCATTTGCCCTTGTGGGGTTGCACAGTCTACAATTCCAACGGTTCCATCGTTAAGAATGGTATCCTTTCCGATAATTTAATTCTCCTTAATGATCATTCCCCAACTTATTTCGGAAATCTATCTATTTCTAATTCTCTTGATTTGACCTTTGATTCTTCTACTATTGGTCTTAATTGTAACTGCAGAACTTTTACGAATTCTTACAGAAGTGACCATGATCCTAATAACTTCTGTTGACTTTTCTTCTCCGACTTACTTTAGGCCTCTTTATACACCTCGGTGGAACCTTTCCAGAGCAAATTGGACTCTATTTCGTTCTTGAGTTGATTCCACACTCCCCAGTACTCAACTTGACTCCGATCCCATACTTCTAATTTTTTTTTAAACTCCGTTAATTCTACTCTTTCTCTATCTGCTTCTACTCGCTATCGGCCATCTAATAACCACAATATCTTTAGTGGAATGAGGATTACAACCGCGCATTCCACCGCAGTCGTGCCACCTTTAGAATCTTTGATTATATCCTACAACCGAAAACTTTCTTGCTCATAAGCGAGTGAACACAAGGACTATATATCTTATAGTTTCAAAAAGGTCCTCCTGGAAAAATTTCTGTTCTTCATTCTCTAGCAATACCCCTCTTTCTCATATTTGGAAAATGGCTAGCGTTTTCAAATCCCCATCCTTTGAACGTCCCTTCAATCTCAACCTTTCTAAAGATAGCCTAGAATCCTTTCTCAATTCAGTTGCTCCTGCTTATGTTCTTAATGTTGATCAACTCTATCTAACTCCACTTCCGCATAATTCCCCTCCACATTTCCTAACTTCTGAATTAAAATCGAAAGTTCCAAATCTTCTAGTCCTATTCCAGGTCTTGACGGTATCCCTTTTCTTGTCCTCAAAAACCTATCTGAACAGTCCTTTATCTTTCTCCTGGATCTTTTTAATTGTTTCCTCTCCAGAGGTATAACTCCGCTCTCTTGGAATTCTTTTATCATCATTCCTATTCCTAAAAAAGTTCTTCCTCATGTCCAATTTCTTTGGCATCTTACAGCAGAAAAATTTTCGAAGCTATGTTGAACAAGCGCCTCATTTGATGTCGGGAGCATAATAATGTAATTTCTAACAACATGTTTGGCTTTGGCCCCCCTCCACCCACCGCCGATTGCGGTAGTCCTTTTTTTCCTACGTATACAAATCTTTTATCCAAAAACATTATACTTTGGCTTCCTTTATTGATTTATTCCGGTGCCTTCGATTACGTTCATTTACCCACTTTAAAAGATAACACGACAGCAATTAACGTTTCAATGCAGTTTACTTCCCTTATTATCAATCTCATGTTGAATCGTCCTATCCACCTCTCTGCTCCATCTTTTGAAACTTCAAGAACGGTTTTTCTCGAGGTTCTTCCCAAAATTGTTCCCGAGTCCCACTCTTTTTAACGTATATACTATCAGTGTGGTTTTTCTTCCTCTAAGTTCCTTTATCCTTTTCCGAACTCATCGAATACCTTTCCTGTTCTGCAATCAAAAGGCTAAACCTGCTGAAGACCATATCTCCAACCAGATGGGATGGTGATCCTTATATCCTTGTTTCTTTTTATGACTCCATCATTTGTTCCTGATTTTACTGTTCATTTATTTACCTTTATGCCTCGAAGTCACGACTCTCTAAATTAGATGTAATCCAAAATTCATACCTTCGTCTATTGATGCTCTTAAATCCTCCCCTATTTTAACAGTTTTCGCTGAATCTAATACACCACCTCTTTCTATTCGCGGATCCTACTTAGGCTATCGTTTTCTTGCTAAGCGTCTTCCACTCACGTCCTCTACTATTATCCATTCCTACCTATCTATTTCTAGGAACTGGCGTTTTACACTTTGAAAAACCTCTATTTTATCCCTCATCTCTCTTCGGCTTAGTTGGTTTGTTCCTTTACACAATTTCCTTTGACAATCTCCCCTATTTCTCTTTTAATTTCACAGAACTCTGCCATCCTCTTAAAATGTCTACTGTATCTAGGCTCTCTAAGTTTCTTCCGCGCAGGCCTTAATTAGACAGGAATTTCACAGTTTTATCAATTCCCAATTTCCTTCGCATGCAACAGTGTTTACAGATGGTTCGAAGGGGCCGGATGGTATCGGTGCTTTTTTTATCCTCCCAGATTCTGGTTTTTTACCAGAATATTTTCGTCTGCCCCCTTTCTGTTCTACATTCATAAACGTATTAATGACTAGCCTACGATCCATCATTTTCATTTCCTCCAATCACCTTTCCTCTAAATTCTTGATTATATCTGACTCCATGACCACCCTTCAATCTATTCTTCCCTAACCGATCATTCCTGTGATTTTATCATACTCCGCATACGCTCGCTTATCCACGTTCTTTCTTCCCTTCATTTCATTTATATTGATATTTACTACGGGTTCTTAGCCATTCGGGGCATTTTCGGCAATGAAGCGGCGGACTCATTGGCTCGGGTTGCTGCCTCTTCTCACTTGTTCTTTAAAAAAATCCCATCCTCTAATCTTCTTCCGCTGTATAAAAGTTTTCATCTTAGATTTTAGTATCAGGTTTGTAATTTTGCAAAATTCGGATGAGCTCTGTCGAACTGCGCCAAGACAACAATTCGAACGAGTGTGTGACGTACCGTAGAAGGTTAAAAAGGGGAAGAAGTACGCACTGAAAGTGGCAATTGAAATACGCGGAAAATTAATGTGTAAGTGTTTTAAAAAAGTACGTCAAAATATTTGCGTTTTGTAGGGCATGTCTACTATGCCCTTTTAAGTTAATGATTATTTATTCCGAGTAAATATTGTCCTTACTAATAACAGCTGTTTTCGCGAAACTGAAAGAGAGAGAGAGAGAAAAAATAGAATAAATACAAATAACCTAATCCCTTACTACCGATTTTCGCCAAGTACAAACATTACTACGATTACAGATATGGAATAGACCGAAAACCGGTTGGTCATTTTACACGACCATAACGCGATGTATTTAGTTGTTTTATTGAAAGATTACGCATTTGCGAAATAATACAGATATTAAAAAAAACAAAATAATATTACTGGCAGAATTCCGAAGGGCAATGAATGAAAAACAATATTATAACACGAAGTTATTATTGGCGCTACCGCGAAAGAAACATCAAAAAACCTGAACCGTGAATAATCACTGAAGAACTGCAGCTTGTCACAGGTACGCGCGATAAAAACAACAGACACGTTCACCTCATTAAATAGGTGAAAAATCGTGCTTTTTGTTTGGAAATTTACTAGCAAGCTATTTTAAATTTACCATGAAAACAACTTCGTTGCGTCGATGTGATTTATTCAGGTGAACTCGCATATCCCTTTTTTTTTTCTTTTTTTCTACGCAACTATCCCTAAGGATAGACCGACTTTTATCGCTGCTCGTTTCTTTCGGTTTTTGTTTTTTTCCCCGCTTTTTATACCTGATTTGAAAGAAAACGATTTGGCTGAACTAAAAAATTGGCGGAGTAAATGTTTATGTGTAAAATGAACTGTTCCTTTCTCATTCATTATGGCGAGATAGTGACCGCGTTGTTCGTTGCGCTTTATTTATTAACTGAAAATTAGGCCAGCTGAAATGACTGAAATTGCAAAACAAGAAACCGTCGTATTGTAAGCTGGACAAGTTTAGTGTACATATTATCATGTATCGCGTAAAAGAACGCCAGACAAAATGTAAAGGTTTTTTGTAAAAAAACAAACGTAAGAAACTTTTCGAAATGAAAAACCTCAACAGGACATGCACACCAGGTATGTTGCTATAGCGGAACTGGGAAAATTGTATCCGTTCCAGTATTTTAACACACGCATACACACGTAAAGAAGAATTGCAGAGCTTGAAAATGGCTATAAACACGCGTAACGCGAATTGTGGAAATATACAGTGATGATCGGAGGAAGCTTGTAATTATGTGACCGTTAAAGACACAGATGAAATAAGATTCTTACTGATTAATTTCATCGAGGGTACAGTGAGAACGAAATTAAGAGTTGGTCGTCCTATTTTCAATAGATGCGGATTAAAGGCTGAATCGTATGTTTATAATTATTATTTTTTTTTTTGGATGAGAGGGTATCAACTATGGACACATATGACTCCGGAGCAAGTGAAATTCTTGTACGGTTTTAATGTGCTTCTAGCCGAATGAAGCAGAATGGCTAACCAACTAGGCTGAAGGTTTCAGATAAATCTTCCGAAATTAGTGGTTTCGATGGCAAAACCGAGAGTGCCTCGTCGGCAGCCTACATACTACCCCGAACAGTAACAACAGTCAAAGACACGAAAACGAAACAGAGCTAGACCCGGTAGTGTATTAAAATTGACTTCGAAGCAGAAGCTATTGTAACAACAGGCGAATTTCAGATATCAACAAGCTCTAGAGTATAGAACAAAAACCGGGTGATTAACTACTGAAGGCATAATGAGGAAATAAGAAGAAGATGCAGAATTTAGATGCCGATGCAAGCTGCAGAGATAAAATACAGTTGACTAGTATGGAATCTGTTTCGGTGACTAATCGATATAAACACGCCAGCAAACGTATAGCGAATTTCTACGGCAATACTCGTAACCATCAATGTAACACAGCGCTGAAAAGTTTAATCGCAGTTCGCCATCAAAGCGACACATTTACTTTTTGATAAAATTAACGGGCAAAGATCGGAGAAGCTGAAAATATGTAAACGACGAAATCTGTTAAAGCCACTGGATAATAAAATCCGTAATTGACATTTAGAGACTAAACATTTGCAACGCGCTCTTAAAAGAGATTGTCCAGTATCGTCGGAATTCATCAAAACAGCTTCTCGATTAAACTGGTGGTACCTTTTCTAGATAATTATGTGTTTATTTTTAAGACCCCAACCCGTCAATGTACAATTTCATTTAGTTGCGTGTGCCTAAAACAACGCTTAGCACGGTCCGTTTTTTGATTCGTTACAGATAATGAATGAAGTGTGATCATTTCGTTTTTACTGATATAGAAAAATGCCAGTAACGGCTTTTATCTTTCACTATAATCAGTCATGGATTTACACCACGGACTTAAATGGGCTACAGCCCACAGCGGCAAAATTCGAAAGGCGGCAAATTTGCATGAGATTGAAAAGTTTTTTTTCTTTTGAAAAATACTTCCAAATTTCCAAAATATTGTTACATATTATGGCGTTTTAATCGCAGCAGGATCGGAGAGGAATGTGACAAAATCATTTTTTAACTTGCATTAATGTGCAGACAACTTAAAAAGGAGAATATATTGATTTAGGTAAAATTTCCAAATGATTATATAGACAAATGGCACGTAAGTAGGGGAATTGAGAAATGAATTTAAAATTAACGAAGTGTAAACCGGAACACGTGCATTATTATTAGGCAAAATGGTTATAATATTAGCAGTTAAAGGAAATTCTCGAACTATGCACAATGGCTGGTCGGCATGATAAGAGATCAAACAAGACTGGAAGAAAAACTGAAAATTCACAAATGTAGTAGCGGTATCTCATCGATACGACAAAAGTTGAGAAGATTTTTCGAAGAATTATTTATATTATTTCTTTCCGTACCAAACGATAAAAGGTGCTCAAAGCAGTGTGGCATTGAGGCACTGCGGGGAGCGTGCTGAGCCCATAACCTGTTGAAACTATTCTGAATACTGAATATCTGAGATGAATAAACACGCCAACGGCGAAAATAATATATTAAGAATAAATTTGTAGACTTTATTTAATTTTTTTGATCATTTAACAAACAAAAGTAAAAACTCGAAATATAACTGGGGGTAAACCAACTCTAACACAACGCTACAAGGACGATAGGAAACAGTAAGTGTATGAAAAATTCTTAATGAACTCGCTTCTGATTGGGTTCGACGCTGTTTTACCCTCACATTCAATTTTAATCGTCTAACTAACGGTGTCTCCCCATGTGTGTCGTTTAATTTTGTAACCGACATCGCAATTACGAATTTTTAAGGTTTTTCAATCTTACCAATCTAACTCTCCTACCTTATCCGATAGCGAGGAGATTTTAGCGAAATCGGATGAAGTTCCCCTAGTTAGATTAGTTAAGCGATCGAAATTGAAAAACAAAAAAAATTGTAATCGCGATGACGGCTACAAAATTGTACGAGACGTGGAGACCGTTAGTAAGGTAGTTAAAATTTAAAACGGCGAATGAGAGGTTAAAACAGTGTCGACCAATCAGAAGCGAGCGCGTAGCTGATTAGAATTTTTTTATATATTTACCGTTTCCCATCATCTTCCGTTTCATTAAACGTGATGGACAATGCTTATCTGTTCGAAAACACACGTAATTCATCTGAGGTGGGTTTTACCGAAAATAATAACACGGTTGTATTAAAATGACGTAAAGAAGTATTAAATTAATCGATATAATATTAATAAACAATATTTGGGCAGATTATTATTATAGTACGCGCGCCAAAATTGTTAACGATACAACAGTGTTTTGCTTCTCCGCCGATTGTGAGCTATTCAAATTTAAACTATATATGTACATACACCAATTACGTAGATGATTAAATGTATCTGAATTTTTGAGAAAAGATAGAAAAAAAAAAAAACTCGCTACATTGAAAAATTGCAACCCTGGGCATTTCTTCAAAAAGCAAAAACGATTACATTACATTTCTGCGTCACCTCCGCACTCTGGTTGTGCCACCCCTCTCAATGTGTCTCTGTACAGCAAGAACGTATGACTTTTTAGTAATTAAAATCGAATATAACTTTAATTACTAAAAGGTCGTACGCTCTTGCTGTACAGAGACACCTTGAGAGGTGGCACGCACTGAGAAGTTTAAATTCATACCGTGTCGCGTTGTTTTCGTATATTTTTTCTTTGAAGCTGCATTTTTTTTTTTTTTTTTTCGAAAGTATTTTCCCGCATTAGGCTTTTTTCGTTTCATCTTTACGTGTTTATTATATTCGGTTTTTATTTCAATATTATGTCATACAATTTTTGTAAAGCAAAATAATCGGCTAAAAAATAAGAAAAATGTTACCCCCCCCACTCCGCGCCTTGACCAAAAAAACTGGCTAATTTATTTCGCAGTACCGAGAGAAAGCTACCAAAAGAACACAATCTGGGAACACAATTGCGACGTTATGTAAGAACAAACACACGGTATCTGTGTAAGAGTGTAGAGTTTCGGACAGTAGCTAGGCGGTAAGATAATTATACTTATTAGTTACAGCACATCGTTCATTTTCTCTATTATCTTTTAAGTGAACGATGGTTCGTTGCAGTTGGAAAACAAAGGCGCCGGTAATTACACTTGATTGGCCTTATTTTACTTTTCATCGATTTTACCGTGAATTATGGATTACGTGAAAATATAGAGACACACGTAATTGCAAACGCCGAATAGAGTTGTTTTCTATCTTACGAAGATGATAGAAGAATTAATGAAAAATGTTGAAAAAAAAGCAAACAAACTAGAAATAAAATCACTGGAGAAATCTAGCGGACAAACAACTTCAGTGTTTCCGTTGAGTTTCTTCACTTTTTTCTAATACAGAGGAAAAACTGTCGACCGGAGTACCGTTTCCGAACGATCGCATCCGCCCTTCAATTTTATAATTTCAAAGCAAAGGAATTACACAAGCCCTTAAATATTTTATTTTTTTCTTTATGCTTTTTTTTTTCGTTTCTTTCTAATACATGTTAAAATTTTCATTAATTTTTTTGTTTAGTGATTTAATAAATCTGGTCAAAAATAAAATTCACTAGTTGTCGCAATTATGAGACTCTGTTGAACGAACACACGTGCGCTGAATTGTTCAGATAAAGCAAAAAATTAATAAAAACAAACTTTAATAACAAACAATATAAGGGTAGTATATAGTTCCTCCTATGCATCTACTATATTATATACACATGTATTCCCCTTATATTCATTCCAGTGTGTTTAAGTTTCGATTAAGTTAGTTTTAGCTGATCGAAAGCGTTCCTAAAAATAAGGTATAATATTTATCTAATTTATTGTTATAAATTTATTTTTACCCCCATTATTATATTGTTTGTTATTAAAGTTTGTTTTTATTATATACAATTCATAACAAACAGGTATGCGTATTCACCTACATTTAAAAAGAAAAAACGTGCTGTAATTTTGGCGGCGATAAATTTAATCGACCATCTCGTATCCGTTAAATTTTCCTTCGCAGAGGTTTATTCCGAAGAGTATTTCGCCGTCAGCTGATATGTGCAATTTGTCTACAAAGTAATGGTAATGCATCTGGATTATGTCTCGGTCTCGTCTGAATGTCACTTTCCAGAGGTAGTTTTATCGTTTTTTTTTGTTTTTTTTCTATTAAAAATAGATCTGGGGCTAGACCAGGCCCTGATGTAGCCGGTTTTTTTCCTGGGGGAAAAAAAGTGATAATAGACAACTCGCGGCTGTGATATAGAACCGCCGCGCCGTAAATCGAATAAACAAAGATTATACTCTTAAAAGACCCGGGGGGGGGGCAGATGTCGATTTTTATCTGATGGTGAAGAATCTTTTTTCTACTATGCTCTCAACATTTTAACGAATTCACCGGCCTTGCCCAATAATTGTTTCTCGGGAAACAGTTGTTACATGTCGACAAATCTGATAATATGCGTATTGTGAAGGATGCAGTATAGAGAGGTGTAAATATCTTTCTAATGTTGCGATATTTTATAAAATATATAAATACAAATATATCTAAGCTCCAACTATGTTGACTGAAATATAATTAATAATATGATGGACGATACTACTTATTATAGTACACACATCTGTCCATACATGTATCACAGAAGTTTTGGTCACGGTTTTATTTTCGAACCTGACTGGTCGAAAAATTTCAGGGTGAATATCGTATACTTATTTCTACGTAGAAAATTAAGGCTTAACCGATTAAAGGAGGCCTGTGTCCATTTTTACTTCTTTTAAAATTTAAATTACCGTAAATTTATAATTATTTAGGCTGTAAAAACTCATTAAAGCCTACTCTAATAATTGAAATTTTCGTACGTATTATTTTTTTTTTCGAAAATTTTCATTAGAAAAAATATTCGCTCCGTCGTATTCGTTAATAGAATTTTTTTTGGATTTCACCTTTTTTGAAACATGCTACTCATTAAAGGTATGTAACTCTTCGGTAAAAAAATCAACGAAATACTTCCATTGAATATAGGGATAATAATAAGTAAATACTTACACTAGTATGATATAATATTTCGAATTAATTTATGATAAAACCTGCAAGCGAAATTTATATTTATTTTATATATACTACACATACGTATATATATATATATATATGTACCTACATATACATATATTTTTTTTTTTTTCAATTTACGCAATATTACTTTAGCGTGTTGATCACATACATATATATGTTTATGATATATTGATTAGATAATTTTTATAAAAATGATTTGTTCGCACATTCTTTATTAAGTTAAAGGTGCAGTAAATTAATAGAAACGTCTCATTTAACAGTTGTAATTTATTCACGGTCCAGTCGCAATCACGAATATTGACCGCAGTTTAAGGGATACGTGATGAAATTAGTTTACAACGTTGCCGCGGAATGAAAACGTGTCTGGCGAATCTTACATTCTCCTGAATTCGCCGAGAAATCGAATTTGAACACGTGACGTCATAAGTATTTCTTTTATTTTGCATTAAAAGAGTACAAAAATAAATAAACAAAAATCTATACTACGCTTACTTGAATGAATAGTTGAAAACTGGCGGCCCGTTCACTTCTGGTTGCCTTCACTTAAAAATCTTATAAAATATGCATGGAAATTACTATTTGTTATATTTAAACAATAGGAAAAGTATACACAAACGATAAAAATAAAAGAAATTTGTCGGTGAGATGTATTTTAATAAAATTACCATGATTCGAATCACCCTCTCTTAAATTATTAATACCCGGCGTTTGTTGGGGACCGATGGTACAAAAAGTACTCTCGGGCAATTTTGAACTCGTAAGAAAATTTATTTTTCTAGAAATTAAAGCACTATCAGTATGTGCTGTTTAGGATAAAATTACGCAGAAGTCGAAAGGTGGGGTGATTTGCCGCAAAGTTTTTAGTATATTTTTGTATAATTTTTCAATAAATAGTACACCGGGGGTGGGGGGGGGGGGTAGTTTCCACGTAAAGTTTATTTTTTTAAGTTAAAAATTTAGCCAAGTACTGTTCACTCCAGAATCGTCCGATTTCCGCGTGTGTCTTAAATCAATCGTAATTCGAATGGAATCAGTACCGACGGAAAGGAGGAACTGTCAAAACTTTGTAATAAAAAAATTTTAATTTTGCACGTTTACCGCGTAATGAAAGTATATAAAATGCTATCGTTAACTAAAAATTCCCATTTTGCTTATAATAGATTTCGTTTTTTCTCCTCCAATTGGTCGATGACTTTTTATAATTCATGAAATATCAGTGCTAGAAAAACTAATTAAAACACTAAACTTTCGACATCTAACGACAGTGAACTATATTTTAATAGATAAAATTATAAAATACCAACGTGTTTCGTAGTGGCAATCTACGAATTCACCGTAAAATACTATTTAATTATAGTATTACGCACCATGAATATGTAGTTTATCGCTACAAAACGTGTCGGTATTTTATAACTTTGTTTATTAAAATATATTTCTATGTTTGTCACATAGTCTTTAAATATATTAATTACGTTACAACAGAAACCGGAGATAATATTAGCTTTCTCTGAAAATCATTTCTCGATTTGTTACTCTTGAACGTTGAATATTGACCATATCTCTGCTCATGAGTGCGATCAAAATCCAAACTTTTTAATATCACGATTAAAACGATCAACACCCCCGGTCGTCCGATTTATAGATCAAATTTACGCCTTGACACATTCTACATTGTTGTAATTATTTCTTGGGTGTTTTTTTTTTTTTGTTTTTTTTTTCACAGTAGTTTTAACTAATAAAAGAAAAAAGAACAAAACAAAAGGAGTGCGGCTAAAACGATTTTAACGGTTTTTATTTAAAGAAAAAAATCCTCAAAATACGTATAAGAAGGTTCTCGAATATAGAGATGATGTTCAGTTCTACATAATAATTGGTATTAATTCGTACGGTAATTTCCCTGAATTTCGTTTATGCTAGATATATAAAAGTGAAATTAATTTAATCATTACGAATAATTAAAATGATTCGCTATTAAAATGAACTTTACACATCGAAAACGATCCATATTTACGTATCTTTCTACAAGCCGCTGATAAAGTACTACGAAGAACAGCATTTGTCAGGAGAAGAAAACTGTTCCGGACTTTGAAAACCTCACAAGGAAATTCGGCAAAGACGAATTATGCATCAAAGTTCGAATGGAATAGTACAGCTCTCTGCAACATGTAATTCGACTTATGACGCCACATAATCAAAATTTTTTGACTTCACTGATTCGTAGGATTAGGGCGAATTGGGAAGCCACCGCATTCTGCGCAAAATTCCCCCTCGTTTGATTTTTTTTTCATCAGTTTGTAAAATTCTTAATAAGAAGTTCCACGGATCGTCGAAGGTTTTGATATATACAATTCGGAAAATTCAGTTCTGTGTGCGCCACTAAATACTACAGCTCGCATCTCTCTGCATCTTGATTATTTCTCGTCAAACATAGTCTATGCCCCCGAGGTAATCTTCTTCACTGCTTTTCTGTCGATCTTTCTCATTCTCCTGAATTATTCTATGCATCGTTATCCTCCAATTCGCCCCCTCCCCCTTGATCAGCAGTTATACAGGAATTTCTGAGGCTAATTAATTCCCTACCTTCCGCTCGCAACAGGATCATTTTTGCAATGATGGTTCCCGGGAGCTTAACGCAGTTGGATCTCGTTCACTTTACCTGAAGTTAACTTTGCTGAATCTTTCTGCCTTCCTTCCTTTTGTACTTACTGCTACGCTCCATTATTTATACCTCCTCTCATTGCTTCTCCTCTTTTGATTATTTGATTATTTCTGATTTCACGAATGCTCTTTCCAGGCTATTTGTTCTTCCTTTCCTACTCACTCCTGCGACTTTTTCATTTTTCGCATGCGCTCTCTTATCTGTAATCTTTTCTTGCTTCATTCGGTACATATCAATTTGCTTTGGGATTTGTCACGTTACAGAGAGTAACAAAATAGCGGACTCTTTGCATCGCTTTGCTGTATCTTCCCATCAGCTTCTTTTTTTTTTTTTTTTTTTCCGTACCAAAATTCCTCGTCCTACTCTGCTCATTCCTGGCTTTGGTCGGATCATCATTTTTCAGCATCCCCCTTTATCTATCCTAGTCTTCCATTGTATCCCCGGTTTCATAACCTACCGTTGCTCCGAAACTTTGCTGTTACCTCCATAATTCGCTTGCGAGCGCCATTTTTCGTCTTTGCTTAACCGAATTGTCCTCTTCATTCAACTGATGAAGCTTTCTACGATTCGAGCCGTCTATAAAGATTGCTCGTTCCTATAATATATCGAACGTTCTAATATACCTGCTATCCGTCGCGGGCTATTTGCGTTTTATTGCGCTTCATTTATCTTTTCCTACTCCCTACATCAATTCGACTCTTCGCACATTTACACTATCAATCTATGACAGAATCTCTATGCTTTCTGTGCCACATATCATTTCTGGCTGCTGGAAGTCCCTTTGTTGACGTGCCCTTCACAAAAGAAATCGTCGATTTTTTCTGATTTTAACCTTTTTTTTCTTCTTTGAGCCGTTTAAATACTCGCGTTTAGGGATTAATTTGAATGGATCAAAAAATGACTTGTAACAGATCAGTTACCAATTTGAAACAAAAAACAGATTAGCGTATTTCAAGACGTTTAGATGGGTCAAAAAAATTATAATATCAATACGATTCGGCTCTTGTAAAAACTCGGGGGATTTAACGGGTTAATTTTAACCCTTTTGTAATATGTATTTTGCGGGCTGATATAAACTTAATCGTTGGACGATTGGACGAGATCATCGTTTATCGATTAAAAAGTGTTTCTTAAAATTTTAATAAAATTTCACTCAATTATAGATACGGTAAAAAAAAAACAAAAAAAAACATGCTTTTTATTCGATATTTTTACATAATAATTTTCGTATTTTACTGAAGAATGTTTAAGATTTCGTAATTAAAAAAAGGTATACGTATATTTTTATAATACGCTAGTTAAATATACGAAAATAATGTAAACTTCCGATCTATAAATTTTTTAAATTGACTCCGATATTTAGCCGGCAAAAAAGAAGAAAAAAAAATCTCTTTTACAAATATATTCATACGTAACTCTAGTGTTCCTAGTGACCGGGCTAGGTTCGGATTTATGACATCTTGCGCAGACCAAAGTATATATGCGTGCGTTTTACGGACATTTAGAAATACAAGTAACAATAATTCGATCGAATTCCCGTTAAGAAAGAAGTATGATGATATTCCGTGAAAATCTGAGGTGAAATCTTCTTCATAAGGTGTCATATATTAACCCTCCATCACTGTCGCTGTTGTAAAAAGTACAACAGTAAGCGTATATATTTAGCTCTGGAATGTTACCTGGTCAGTCTATTTCGATTTGCTTTTTTTTCAATTCTTTTGTTGTTTTTTTTTATTTTATTTTTTGGGCACGTCAACAGTGGAACTTACCCAACGCAAGCAATTCTACCTTATATAAGGAAAAGATTAGAAATTGAGGAGATAAAGAAGGCCAACAAAGGAACTATATTGAGAGAGGGGAGTGCAAGAATGGAGTGGACACTATAAGGAGTAGGAAAAGGTGCAGAAGATTAGAATACAGAGTAGCACGATCGGAGGAAATAAAGGGGCATTTGAAAAAAAAAATGTGATTCGCATCACAGGTATAATTGAGCTCCGGAGGGTCATAAGGACACGAAGGAGATTGAACAATATTTGTTGAACTCTCTTTGATAATTCTGACCGGTTTCGAGGAAAAGATAAGGAAACTATATGGCGCAAAGTAACCTATTCCAAAACGTCGAAAACAAAGCGGAAAAATATTATAAAAATATTCCGAGGCCCAAAAAGCGTTACACAAGATGTTGAAAATGAAAATGGAGCTTTCCAAAAGTTTATTACCATTGAGATGATAGACGAGATTGTCATGCATACAAATAATTATATAAAAACTATACAAGAAAAGTATAACCGTGAGAGAAATTGTAAAGATACCAGTCGTGCAGAAATTATGGAAGTTTTTGGAATCCTTTATTTAGTGAGAACAAAAAAAGGACATATTTTTAAAATAAATTATTATATTTATTAAATTGTTTTCACAAAATCTATCATAAACGTATAGATCCACTACTACCAGTTAAATATAATATATTATCACAAATAGTCAAGAAAAAAAACAAAAAAAAAAAACTAAGTTTTTCTAACATAAACCGCGTGTTCTACAAAATGCAACACGCCAGTGATTAAGTTACAGTTTATGACGACAGTAACGTAGGGTGTTAAAGTACGCATCTTTCCTTAAAAAAAAGGTAGCAAAAGCATCATTTCATTATACCGCCGAAAGTGTGGCTGGAAATCGACGTAAAATCAACAGTGACGACATAAGTCGGGAAAAAGAAAAACGGATTCGAGTGTATGCATAATAGTAGTCGCATAGCAATACGGAAGTTACAATATTGCATTACCAGCCTGTATTTTTCAATTTTGAAAGTGTTGTAGAAATATCGTGAAAAAATTTTAAATTGATTTCTTCGCTAAATTTAAATTTTCATTTTTAACACGGAAAATAAGCGAATTGTTCTGTTTTAATTTTTTATTAAATACATAATGCAAGTTCACGAATACCCTTTTTTCTTCATGCCCTAATTGTGATTGCTCGACTTTAAAACTCTCCCTATTAATTCGTGAATTTTGTCGAAATCGTCAGAGCCGTTTCTAAGAATCAGTCTAATTGCATATTTACAAAAATTGCTCATCTAATGATGTGCACATATTGACCGAGCTTTGCTCGGAGCTAAACTGGCACATTCATGAATTATAATAGTTTTCATAACTCGTATCGTCGCGTTATAAAAAATAAAAACGAATATTCGTAAGCCAGAAATATTATTACAAATTTACACGTCTCATTCATCAACTAAGCGATAAACAAACAACAGAAAAAAGCACGAGAAATTAAAATTATTAACCGTTTGTGTTTTAAGATATATATTATAGTTTTAGCTGATTTTTGGTATCGCACCTATGATGAATCACACCATTCGGTTCAACTTTGTCTACCAATTCGGTAACAGCAATATTTCAGTCTGATTTCATCCATCTTCCGATTATTTCAGAATATAGTTCCGTAGTCTATGCATTTTTCGCCACAGTCGCGCAGCATAGATCTTATCTGGATTTTCATTTTTTCAGAAATTCGTCGTTGCGTCCATGGCCCGTTCTAGAGTTATTTAGTTCGGCTCACGTTTTTATTCACAGGCCAAAGCCGAGCGCGGTCTGTTATTTGAAGATCTCGTTTTAAATTTCTTTTATCACCCGCCTTCCGGGCAGCGTTCCACTCTTTTCTGCGAGTTTAGAGATCCGTCAAATCGTTGCTGCGGTGACAGCACTTCTGTCTACATGATGTGTGATTAAAGCAGATACTTTTAACGCTTTGTTCATACTTCGCCATTCTATGGTAACACAGCTTTTTAGATTCCTTGACTGGGGCCGGCGTGATGTTAGAAAGTTGACTTCACTGTACCTGAAATTACTCTCATGCTGCGTCTAATTCGCGATATCTATTTTCTTAATTTTAGGCAGCTTTTTAGCCGTACTACGTTGTTGCCAATAAGAGAACCGGTCAGCGAACTGTGAATTTTACCTGTCACTACTAAGGGCAATGAAAGAGAATAGGAGCAAAGACGAAGGAATAATGTGGAAGATTTAAAAATTGCGTAAAAACGAGAATGGAATGGAACGACATGAAATAGGTGTTAAAAAAATTTCTCGATGAATACCGAGGAACAAAGAGGATATAATTTGTAAGGTATTCGACCGGTAATTAAGCTTCTTAAAAGAGCCCGTTGTCCGATCACTATCGAGGTTGATTTTTAAGAATCAACGTTAGCACCATCGCCGCAGCAGGTATTTTCTATGAAAATTTCGTTCGATTATTGTATTACTGCGGACGCGCTTGTGTTTTTATTTGTTTTCGGGAAGTATTCGAGATAACTCTGTTGTAGTATCGAAAATGTTCAGAGATTTACCGAAAAAAAAATTTCAACATTGTATACGCCGTTCATTTTCAAAGTGAATAATGAACACGATCCTTAAACTATTGATTCTGTGTAATTACATATGTTCGAGAGTAGAGAAATCCTCCCTACTCCCGCCAAAAAAAAAACAAAAAAAAACAAAAAAAAAACCTACCGGTTATTTATAACTTACGCGCGATATATGATGAAGCTCGTTGTAGATTATTAAATGGGGATAGGTGGATTTCGGTCATGTTTCTTTTGACCTCTCGCGAGTGTACCACTTCAGAATCTCTGTGTAAGGGTGCGAAAATCACTTTGATCCGGTGTGGTGAGTGTGGAAAAGACTCCTCGATGAAATTCTTCCGTACGAAAAATGCGTATATAGCGCTATCGGAAGTGTTGACCTCGGGCCGGAGTTAACGTGTGCGAAGGTATTTAAAGTGATGCTGAGGAACCGGCGCGCAGTGCACGCGGGCCATGCTGCGAATTTAGAAATTTAAGGTGGTTTTCCGTTTGGCCGGATTGAAAAGAAAGGTTGGCCTTGAACGTTGTGCCAAAGACCTTTACAGTCCCCTTGAACTGTCACGCTCGGCGCAACAACGAGGATATAAAATATAGTTCGTTAATTGGATGGAGTGTGCTGCACCGTCTGAGGTAACCTTGAGTATCAATAATAATGAAATTTTCGATGATGTCGAACAGAGAGAAAACGAACGATTTAAGTTACAAGTGGGTACCGTTGGCTAATAATCGCTCAGTTCGGAAATTGTAACGGATTACATTTAACATTCGTGCTTCCCTCTCATGTTGCTAATTTCGACGACGACGACGCTGTTAATCTCTTGATGCCGGTAATTGAATTAGAAGTGTAATAGATTGGGGTTGAACTGCCGTGCATGTAAAAAGCTTGTGTGCATTACACACATATATATATAGACACGTATGTGGAATATTTTTTTTCGTTTTTTCTTCGTTTTTTTCCGGGTTTTTTTCGTTTTTTTTTTTTAAATATGTTTTAACGGTTAATAACGTAATAATGCGCTTTATTGAATCAACGATAATACACAATTATAAAACAAAAGCAAAAAATAATAAAAAAACCCGTAAATGATTCCCGCTTTGCAATAGCCTAAAGGGTAATAGCTTCTAATTTAAATAGAAATTAAGGGACAAGCCCAGCTAGGCGATTCATTGAACTACTGTTTGTAATTACGCATCCGTGTAAGGGTGAGGGCATGAGAGAATTTTCACGTGTTCCGTCGCATAATTCCTCGGGACCTCTTCAAATCTACAGAGCCTCGACTAATTCATATTAAAGTTGCACTTTCGGTATCCCAGCAAGAGTTGTTCCGGCGTTGATTTTTACTACTTTTTTTCCCGTACACGTTCGTGTATACAACGGCTGCTGCTAATTTTGATTTGAGTTCCTTTTTTTTTTTTTTTTTTTTTTAACGGCTTTAATAATAAAAAGGAAACACGGATTTAAATGCTATTTACCCGAGAACCGATTGTTTTCCGCTACATTGCAGAGTGATTATTACACATTACAAAGATACACGCGTAACAATTAACGAAAACTCCCGGCATGATTGTTTCTTAAGAAAATCGACTTTTTTGAGTTAAATCGCGCTTTCATAGTTATTTTAATCATCGTAAATTCTATGACGGTAAGGGGGGTCATTCGAAATTTTTCAACATCGATAAAAACGTTACAAACATAAACGAAAAAAATTTGGTATCAATAAAGTCTCTTATTCATCTGATCCTTTTTCGAGTTTTTCACGAACCAAACCAGTAGTATTTTGTGTTTTTTTTTTCTTTTTCGGAATAATATATATTCGACAGTTGGAATTTATATGGTAAAATTTAATAATCCGATCATGTTTAATACCATACGCTTATGCATCGATTTCTATAATTTTAATAATCTCAATAATTAGTAACGGGATAAAGTTACCTTAAAAGAAACTGAATTAATCTCCTTAATATAAATGAAGATTGTATACTTCTTTCTATTATTTATTTCTTCGATATATTGATAATAATTTATCGTTTACTAATTCTTCCGTACATTGCCAGTACCTGTGCAATTATATCTTTTTGCAACATATGCATACTATAGACAATATCAGCAAAGACGTAATGCAATTCTCCGTTTCCGTATTAAATAAATAAGAGAGACCATTTAAAAAAACCATCATGACGGCTAATACAAATTGTTCATTATAGAGAGGTTAGGAATGTGTTTACTGGTTATCATTTAATTTTTCAGTTTAAAAACCATTACAATTATTACTCGCCACATACTTTGATAGTGTTCTACGTATTATATAATATATTTCGTTCATAATAAACTGACTGCACTTATTTTCGTAATGAATTTTTTAACTTGATATATCTCATACGAACTAACATGTATCGTATCAATGTTGTTTTTTGATTAAAAATAAGTTAAAATACGTTTTGCCGTTTTTCGACACGTAAATTCTTGTTATGGATGCAAAGTAGCGGCGCCCCGCCAGTTGTTTTTCGTATGCTTTTATCATTTTCTATGATTCTTTGAATTTTTCTTCGTCGTGTCGGGTGAAGTAGAGTTTACAATGCGGATTTTCGATAATCCAAGAAACCAATTGCATTGCTATTCTTGGGATATAAGAATTGTGATCAAACGAGCCTCACGGTATCCAGCAGCTGATATTGGTTCCGATCGTAATTTACTGGTTGCTGAAGCAAAACTACGATTGAAGAAAATAATAAAAAAAAAAAAAAACAAAAATGAGCGTAAGAAATGGGAGAAAATTACAGTCTGCAGAAACAAGAGCCCAAATTTCGGAACAGCTTAATGACAACCCGAATGAACTTGGTACAGAATTTGATGTTACTACAGCGAACGTAGTTATTACAGAAACTTTTCAGAAGTATTTGAAGAAAAACAATATTATTATTATTAAAAGGAAAAAGTAAATGACAGACACAATAGTCGATGTGATGAATGACAGTCACGAAGGCAAGAACGAAGACAAACGCCTGAATAAACAAGTCAAGAAAATGATCGAAGAAGCCAAGAACAGGCGCGGATGGAAGAACAGAGTGAAGAAATAAGCGTGTTGGCCTAAAAATATGATTCGTTTAAGATGTTCTTTTTTTTTTGAAGGGAGATTGCCAGTTCAATTTTAGTCCAATATCAGATATAATATTAATATGTTAATATGAAAAAATCACTAGTAAAAATCTAGTCCCACTTTCAGAGTAATATTTTTTTAGACGCCTACAAAACTATATTAATGTTGTTGATTTGCGTTTGAACATATATCATCCGATTTAGCTGTATTTAATTAATAATACGTGGAAAAATTTAAAAAAAATATTTCGTTATATTATATTTATTGTTTGAATGCGACGAAAATGCTACAAGAATTGTTCTTCGCACTGTGAGGGGACTTTCGGGCCACCGTGTGTGTACATATTAACAAAAATGAAAACAATGGCCACTCTAAAAATTAGTGTGCCCAAAAAAGTTGGTGAATTTTCGAAGAAGGAGTACCAAAAAAAAAAAAAACAAAAAAAAAAAAAAGGTTTTCTTAAAAAGCAAATAATTATTGTCGTCGTGCTTGTTACTAGAACGTTCGGACTACGCTATTGCCCCGGGTTGCTAAGCTTCAGTTATAGTTATCGAAAAAAATCACTAAGAAGATCGGGTTAACATTACCGTGAGGAAAATAATGTCATGAATCAAATACGGTATCAACGTACAGACAGGGTACTTTAAGACTGTACTTACATAGGAAAAAAAAAAAAACAACAAAAATGAATGATTTTTTAATCAGTCTGTAGGGTGTAGTTTTTTATGCAGAATTGCAAATTGCCGTGAATACAATTGTACAACGAAAATGTATGTACGAATAGATTTTATTTGGGATAGCATCGACTTTTTTTTATTAATTATTTCATTGTCGAATATTTTCAGTAAACTGTTCGGCTGGCACCAACCATTGTCAAAAGTATAAAAATCAGTCGCCGATGTTTTTCGCCTTTGAAGAGAAGCATACTCATAGCAGATTGGTAACTGCGAAACTATGGTTGTTCCAGTTTCCGTGGAAGCAAGATATCACTTCGCCTGTACTGATCAAAATCTACAAGTTGAACCCGAGAAACACGTCTGTGCAACAGTACACCGAGATATACAGCGCCGAGGTATATATTTAATTTAAGCGTTAATTATGCTAAGAAGATTCGTCGTTTTTATATAGCTAGCTGTGCGCGGGCCAAGAATTATTGCCTGGTCGTTCAACGGTATAGCGAACCGCAATGGTATGACTTAACAGAGTTCGTCGATAGTGTCGAATCTATAATCTGTGATCAACAAAGATCACGCACTTTTTCTCGCTTTGTTCAATTCTACGTGTATGATGTGTGAAACAGATAGCCCGTCCACGGGTGGGAATTTGTTGTAGATACACTCCGTTAAGTGTCATGTCAGCCAGTTCGCTGATTATTTCGATAAATCATTTTAAATGTTTTGCCGCAGTTGCCTTCCAAGGATCTCAAGGCTTCTACTAGGATCGATCTCGGGGCCGTTTGAAACTAAAAGGCTATTACAGCGCTAATCGAATGTGCACCGAATTGCGTTCCTTCAGAGAATGAACCATTTCCTATGCAACGAAACGAAAACAACAAAACAATGTGCCCAATTAAGATGCTAACCGTGGTACGCAGTTTGCGCGGTAAATCCGATATTTCGAAAAATAACTTACGTATGGCGGAAATAGCATCCTCTTTTCTCAAAAAAAAAAAAAAAAAAAAAAAAAAAGGGTTTGTCAAAAAAGACATTGGCTCAAGAAGAGGGGAAAGAATGAGAAGCGGAATCAGATATTTATGCCAAATTGGATATGGAGGATAGAAAAGACTAAAGGTATTGGTAAGGAGAGAACAAAAGATACACAATACGGAGTTGTAAGACCAATTGACGGAAGAGAAGAGTAAAAGGAAAAACGTGCGGAAGCGATACAGGTGCACTCAAACGAAATGTGATTAGCGTCACCTATAAAGTTGTGAGAGGAAGGGTGAAGGAGAGACAGAAAGGAGAGAGGACTAGAGAGAAACGAAATAAGGAAGCAGGAAGTAAATTGTGCCCAAAGTGTAGGCGACAGATTGTGGTGAGAGTTGAACTCCACATGGAGGGAAAATTGGATCGGGCTGGATAAACAGAGATAAAAAGAATCCGGATTTGAGAATGAGCAGGAATACACGTTTAACCATAGTTTGGAATCGTATTATGAGATGAAAAAACGCTGAGAAATTCATTGGTAGAAGACGATGAACGAACTAGTGTATCGGCCGAGTCGTTACCTTCGATTCCACAGTGCCCAGGAATCCACAGTAAGTCAACTTTGGACGGAGTGAGAAAGGAGAATGTTACGGATAAGAGAGCGTACAGGATTACGTAATCAACAGGGGGAGAAGGAAAAGAAGAGGAAATGGCTTGATACTGTGGGAATCGTCTGATATAATAAAGACTTCATGAGAAACTAGCGAAGATGCAACAAAAAGGACGGCACGCAGGACAGCAGTAGATTCTACATAGAAAACTGAACAGAAGGTAGGAAGTTTGACGGTTTCAGAATCATCCTGTTCACAGTGTAGCTCTCGGAAAAAAATTAATAATTTTTCAGTTGGAATTTTTTTGGCGATAAATAAAAATTGACGTTAGTTTCAAGATTATTTTTCGTTATATGTTTTTAAATTTTATTATTTCATCGTTTAATTTTTTTTTTTTATCTTTAAAATTAACAGAAAGTGTTATCGACCGGCAGTCAATGGATATCGCTAGACTTGCAACAGCAGCTAACTGAACATTTTCGGGAATACGGAGTTAGTAATTTGAGTTTAATAGCGCACGCTACCTTTACGGCGAACAATATGACTTCATCGAAAGTACCGATGGCTACGGACATCAGAAGTATCAAATCTGAACACTATGTAAGCGTTTATCTAGTTTAAACAAAAAAGCGTTTGTTTTTTTTTCTTTTTATTAAGCTTAAAATTTTCGTCCGTCGGTGCTTCGTCTAATAGCCCTTAATTTATCCTTTTTTTATTCGAATCAACAGACGCGCCAGGCATTTTGTTTTATTTTCACTCTTTTATACAAATCAAGTCTCTTCTCGAAAAAGGTTCCATTTGCGGAACTATTTTGTACTACTAGCAGGATTTTTTATCAAGCGTCTTTAAAGAAATTATTCAATCTGTAAGGCAATCTAGCTGAATATAAAAGATATTGGAACTCGCTCTAAACGTTTCTCTTCGTGTGTCCTTTTTTTTTTTTTTTTTTTTTTTTTTTATTGTTATTATTTTTATACTGGGTGTTTTTAATTGCTATGATTATTACACCCAGTGTAAGGTATTTTAAATGCTGATTGTTAAGTTTAGTTTTCTAATCAGGGTAAGATTTTTTTTAATTTCGTCTTGGTTGTCAGGGATGGTTGTATTATTTAAGGGAATTTTTAGTTCTAGACGGATTTGATTAATGTTAGGGCATTCGTAAAGAAGGTGCTTCTGACTATTTTTTTTTTTATTCATGTTGATTTTCTGCGTGTTCCTGGTGGTTGAGGCATCGAGGGTAACGAAATAGTGGACACTTTAGCTCAGGTTGCTGCTCGTTCCCTCTTTTACTTTTTGAAAAAATCTCAAGTACTATTCTGTTAACCTTAAGTAAAAAATTTCACTTTAAATTTTGGTCGGATATGTACCGCTTCCTCTTTTACCGCGATAATCGTTCCTTCTACCACCTCTCAATTCAACCTTTCTTCTAATTCTTAGTTTTCACAGTTCCTTTTTCTTGTACGTTCTGTTATTTTCCCTATTATTCGCCTACGAATTTAATCACACTTTACTGTCCCTTTCCCGCTATCATCTCACTTTGATTTCCTCCTTATTTTCCTCTACATCCTAATGAAGCCGTTCTGTCTGTAATGCTAACCACATTTTCTTCTTTGCGTGTTCCGCTTTTTCCATGGAACGTTCTCTTTATTTACTTCTCTTAAAAAGTTAAGGCTTCCTGCTGCTCTCTATTGTGCTTCCTACAATCTTGTCCTTGCCCATGCCATTGGTTCCCTATATGTAAGCTATTTCCGATCGAATTAAGTTCTAATTAGTTGACTCTTTTTTCTATCGTTTCTGGATGGAAGTCCCTGGTTGGCGAGCCCAAAATGATAATAAAAAAAATAATAAATAAATAAAATTTCTTCTACGGAACTAGGATTTAATCTCCTTCCGCAATTTCCGCATTATAGTACTTTACCTGGGGGGTGGGGTCCGTCCGTAAGGAACTTTTATACTTTTAAATTGTAAACTACACGAAATGACTATTAAACGCGTTTTTTCTTTTTCTTTTTTTCCTTAAAGTAAGCAAAACAAAATAGTTAAAACCGAACTGTTCCAATTTTAAAGTACTTCTGTAAAAATGTCACGCATTCGGTAAAAATCGGAAAACGAAAAAAGGAATGAAACGTTTAAATTGTTTAATGCAAAAATTACGAGACGCTCACCCATACATTTATCCTGGAATGTTCGCATTATTAAAATTATTGCGATGCAAAACAATCGGAATTATTAGGAAATATTTTGCACTTTTATATTTTGAATTTCTTCACGGAGCATACCACAAAGAAGGCATTTTTACTCGATTAGTGTGTTCTAATTAAATAAGCGCACAACTGAATCCGCGAGTTGACAATTTCGAAAATTTGCGGGGCTAATTGTTTCTTTTCGGTCGATTTTTGACAAATTTCTTTTGGTTAGTAAGAATACTGATATCAACCGAGAGGGAATGATTTTTTTTTTTTTTTTTTAAATTTTTACACCGGTATTTAGATTTTTTTTAAACTGCTAATTCCGTCTCGAAGCATTAAAAAATTTTCGGCATTTCGAGTTATAAAATAATTATAGAAGTCGGAAAGTGAAATCCGAAAATGAGAGTTAATGAAGAATTGCCTACTTTTTAAATTTAAAAATACTTGATTTTTTGATGAGTAGTTTCGGAAATTACCTCCTACATCCAAACTTACAAAAACATTACCTCTTTATATATTAGTATAGAAGTATAGATATAGGGCGCTAGAGATTATTTATTCCACTGAAGTGCAACACGATTAATGTCAACAAGAGTTAGACGAGGGGATTTGAGTTAAATCTCTTCCTTGTTACAGTAATTGTTTTCTTTTACAGATTACAGATTTGTACGGATTTTTTTTTTGCATTAAAGGGGTTCAGTTTGTGTGTCGCATTACAATAAAAAAATTCACACTTCTTCGAGTATATTTATCGTGCGCTCAACCGCTTACGCCTTGGTCACACGCGACTATCCACGACTATCTGTTGAAGGGTTGTCATCCTCCAACCACTTGTCCGTTCTGCCGCGTACAAAAGCCACCGGCAGTTAAACGTATTTCTCATACATTCCGACCTTCCAGAACGAGACACGGATTTAATAATCTCAGCCATGTCCTCTCAAATTCAGAAATGAACCAGCGCGCATTGTTTCCATGTTTTTTTATAAAAACTATCGGTAGAAACCATTATTCTGGTTCTATTTTACTTTTTTCGTTTATCCAGCGAAAGATCCTAGGACTTGCATCGTAGCAAAGAATGCGAAATGCGTTTTTTGACTGTTCACTGCAGCGAGTTGGCTGGCCAAAGAAAGTTGTAATTATCGAATTATTTTCTATTCTTTATAATAGTCGTTTAAAATTTTGATCTCTATTTTTAACTTTCCCTGGTATCGATAAAAGGAAATTTGCCTGTATTCGATGTTTCACGTGTACTGTCTAATTTTACTTCTTCACTGTAATGACGCAAAAACTAAAAGCTATGTTTTTTTGTTGTTTTTTTTTTTTTATAAATAATTTCCATTTAATTTCTTCATATGTCTAAAACAAATAATAAATATAAACACTAAAGTTAGTACCGAATAAATACTAACAGTATGAGTACATAAAGAAATTTGAGTAACATCAAAACTCTAATAAAATATTTGGATATTCAAAATTCCGAATGAAAAAAAAAAAAAAACGTTTAAATTCCTTAAACTGTATTATCTAGAGAAAAAAAAAGCACGCCCCAAATTATTTCATTGTTGTTTGCCTCTTCTTTGGATTATTTCGATCCTGGTTTTCGCTGAAATGGATTTCCCGAAAATACATTGTACATTCCACATTTCACATTCTTCGCTGCAATGCAGGCCTTATGCACAGACGAATACTATTAAAACGTATATGGAAGAAAAACAAGGCCTAAAATTTTGCACAAGATAAATCTCTGTAACAGAATTGGATAAAAGGTTCCCGTTCGACTGTTTACCAGTACCTTACAGTTATTTAGCCTTGGCGGGTGTCCATTGACATTTAGTGTCCCGTTATCAAGCAGATAATTTTTTTTTCTTCATGCATGTACATATACACACATGTTTTCATATATGTGCATATATATATATATTATAATATAAAATATGTATATGAATGCGTATATTTATGAACGGCTGATTTTTGAATGATAATGAGAAAAAACGAAATCACATTTTGCATCGTTTGTCTTGTTTAATTGAAAGAATGTGATGATAAGTATATGGACGGCACCGTTTCAGCGTACAGACGTCAAAGGTACACGTGTGCGTTTCGATCTAAATACGAAAAAAATAATCTAAAACAATAATAAGAATAATAAATCAATAATAATTATAAAAATAGGAATAATTAATTATTATTCGGTGTAAATTTGGAGCAAAGTGCGCCCCGCCATTTTCCATTTGTGATTCTTGTGTGAGCTCGAATTCTAGATATAATTGAAAATGCGGGTGAACAACAGAGATAAAAGTGAAAATATAATATGGAAACCCGAAGACGCCAACTCGGTTTGCATGTAGTACCGGCCAAAGCTTCAACTATACGAAATAGTGTGTACACCAACGCACACCGACAAGCGCATGTAATTGCTCCATACGCTATGCAGTCGAACAATATAATCGAACCATTTACCGATGCAATTACCGATGCATTTCATAACTTCGCAAAATATACTAATGATCAATCGGGTTTTATCGCTGCAGACGTTTGCTCCGTTTTTTTTTTTTTTTTATTTTCACCGTTAATTTCAATGAAATTTCAAGGTTAACCAAAAAAAAATGTTTATTCAATTTTACTTTTGAGGACCTCTGTTAATCCTTTTTTCTCGTATATTCCGCATTTTATTAATAAGATTATCAATGAACTGGCACTAATGTCGGATCCCTATACACTAATTGTCTCAATATTCTCATTCAATTAAACAAACTGCTATTAAATATCAAAGACAAAAAAGAAAAAAAGAATCGTATATCGTTTAATTTCTGCTTTTCATTCTACTTTTAATCTATTATAATTTAAATATAGATATAAATCCATAACCTGTTTGTTTGAAATTTATAAATATAAAATAAATAAATTCCTTAATAACAAACAAAAATAATTATAAATTAATTTACTTTAATAAATTAAAATAAATACCTCAATTTAAGGAAACGTTTCGGGGCATAGCGCGATGTTTTTAGCTTTAATTTAGTTCTATTTCCGAAAACGTTTCCTTAAATTTAGGTATTTATTTTATTTATTAAAGTGTAAATTTATTATACTTATTTCCATTTGTTATCGAGGATATTTATTTATATTATATTTATACGTGTAATTTTCTTCCGCTTTTGATGCACCCCACCTGTTATGAATTGGCGATCAACAATAACTAGTTCTTGAAATACCTGTCTAGCCTCTGCAGGTGTAACAACAATCCTTGGTGGCCAGAGTCATCCCCAGTGATGTTAATAAAATTGCATAACTAAATATTTATTACATTTCATAACTATCCGAGTACTTGACTTTCCTTCCATGCGTCGCTCCAACATCTCTGCGATTTGCCGCCTGCGCTTTGGGCACAGTTTGCTTCCTTCCTCGCTTTTCCGTTACTCTCTTGTGCCGTCTCCTTTTTGTCCATTGCACCCCTCCAATATTCAATTTGCGTGTGATCCCGATCATATAATGTTCGAGTGTTCATCTCTTGTAACCGATCAAGCTGCTTTCTACTCCTCCCTTTTACAAATTGGTATTCCCACTCCATACAGTGCTTCATTCATTCTTTCCCTTCCTTCTCCTCCTTCTGTTGTTCAGGCTATTGATTCCTTTTTGTCGGCTATCTCTGATCATGTAACGATCTGAGTTTCTTGCGTCTTTTTTCCTTTGTTCTTAGGCCAATGTCCTTGTAGACGACCCCCCCCCCCCCAAAAAAAACAACAAAACTATCCGAGTATCATTTTAAATTTCAGTTTCTGAACGGCGAACTAACTCCTTATTGGGTAGTTTTTTTTTTTTTTTTTAATTGGTATAGATAATAAGGGGGTTTGTTTTTATTTTTTTCTTTTCCGTGAATATTTTGAAATTTTTGAGATATTTATGGAGATATTTATGTACATATTTAAAAAAAGGTATCCACGAGCTGGTCGATATACTATTAATTCTCCGGATTTTTTACTGTTTAACCAGTGCCTAAGTAATTGGTACGTTTTAACGAATGATGGGCGTGATTGCTAACCGACCATCCGTCTAGACTGTTCCTTTCTGTTGTCCGCACATAACTCCTCCTGGATCGACTTAATTCTCGATGAAACTGTTCTTAATATTTTTTCTTCTTTAACAATTATTATTTTCATTGTACAACAACGGAGATACCGATATAATTGGGTATGTTGAAATAATTGAAAAAATTTAAAGTTTTAAAAAATTTAAATGTCTCACGTTAAATAGTTTTTTTCCCCCTGCCCTTGGCGCCCCAGTGGCCTTGATCCAACAACATGATGAATTAAAAGATAGAACTAAATAGCCAAGCGGTCAGAAACGGAAAAAACAAAGGACAGCAGCAACGGAATAACTGAAGGCAATGGGATGGAAAGGATTTAGGTAGCGTTAAAGGGAGTAGGAAGACCCAAAGCTAAAAGTTGGTACTTTTTTTTTTTTTTTTACTTTGATAAATACAAATCAATCCATATTAGAACAAAAAAAAAAAAAGAACCTCCAATTGTTTACCGATAATTTAAAAAAAAAAAAAAAAATGTCTTTGTTTTTTGTTGCTATTTTATCAGTCTCATAAAAAACACTTGATTGGCCATGAGCAACGAGAGCAGTTCTAGTTGCGTAAATATATTTAATAAAGAGAAAAAAAGTCGAACTAAACACATTCTAAATTTCGATTTATATTAATAAGAATAGCAGAAGATAAGTAGAGTATTTGATAAAGAAATTGCTCCGTAAACGAAGATTCTTCATTTCGTCTTAACTGTAAGCGTAAACGTTCTGATGTCTTTAGGTATTTCGTGTTTTTTTTTTAAATTTGAAATATTTTCAATACACTTCGCAGTTGTAATTAAAATTATAGCCCAAAAAGTTTGAAAAAAATTCTTCAAGAACAGAGCACTGAACGTTTTCAGATTGTCTTAGGCTCGGCGAGTATACGAGCACTAAAAATAATTCTCGAGACAATAAAAATTACCGTGTTGTACGTTAGGCGGGAGAACTACCGTTATAAAAATCGCATCAGATTATTCACGGTTAAATTTTTAAAGAATGTTATATGATCTCTGCATGTTAGGTGTATTTTGTATTTATCGACGAACGGCGCATAATCAACTAACATTCGCCAGTAATAACTTTAAGATGTCTTCGTCACATTTAAAATTTAAACGGAAAAATCAACAGTTAATCTTCAGAAAAAAAGAAATACTAAAAAGAACCAAAAAAAACAACAAAAAAAAAAAAGTATGTATACGGAAACGCGCGAAATTAAATAATTGACAAATTTTTCCGTATACCAAATGAAAAGATCGAAATATTCGGAAATTATTGTTGTTGTATTAATTATTTCGGAAAACGGGTAAAACGAACAGAACAAACGAAAAGAAAAAATATATACCGCGCTTTTTTCAAAATACGCCGCAGCCATACATGCTCGCACACACAATTATGTATTATTTGGCTTTGTTAAACTGTGATCATTTCTGTTGACAGTATCCTTGTTTAGAAATCGAAACGGAAGACGTTAGGAGGCCCAGGATGAAAAGGCAGACCGTTTTGAACTGCAAGGAAGACTCGAATGAAAAACGATGCTGTCGATACCCGTTAACGGTCGATTTTGAACAATACAAATGGGATTTCGTAATCGCTCCGAAAACATACGAAGCCAATTATTGTTCGGGCGAATGCACGTACGGTTATATGCAGAACTATCCACATACGCACATCGTGCAGATGTCCAAACTCGTCAACATCGGACCCTGTTGTTCCGCTCGCAAGCTGTCTCCCATCACCATGTTGTACTACGATTTAAAAGGTAACATCATTTACGGCGTTCTGCAGAACATGGTCGTCGAACGTTGTGGCTGCTTCTGAGTATTTCCGTCATCGCCATTACCGTCCTCATCGTCATGTTGCGCCAGCTCTTCCTATCTGTTATTCGCTTTTTAAAAAATAGACGTGGGAAAAGCAAAAAAAACAAAAAAAAAAATGACAACAGCAACAAATTTTGAACTATACTTTACGATGACTCCACGAACCGATGACCATCCCTTCGTTCTCAATTAATCTCTCCGTCCGGTCTTACTTGGGGACTCCCCTTTGCTCCGAATCGGAAGATGAAAGTGAACCTGAACTAAAGCGTGCTCCCATCATTTTTTATTATTCGTTACATACGTCGATTTTTTCTATTTATTATCCGTTCGAATTAAAATTACTCTTAGAATCGGTTTTCAGTCTGCCAGCTAGCTGAGCAGCTGACAGGTAATAAAACTATATTCCCGTTAGATTAAATGAAAGCAGTCCGATCAGCAAAAGTTTTATAATTTGTCGATTTATTTCAACTTTGAAATTAAATTTTTACATTTCTGCCCGTATGATTGACTGAAACGTTACATGTATATATACAATATACATATATTTGTATATACATACATACATACATATATATATATATATATATATATATATATATCTACGTAAATGTATATGATACCGCACACATGCATGCATACGCACGTGCGTAAACTGCTGTTTGATTCTCCATGCGTAACAGTGTGACGAAACCTTCAATCGATCTTAGGAATTACATTTTCCATTGGTAATTTTTTCAATCGATAATAGATAGCGCATCCGTCACTATTAATGCATCATTTAGCGTATTGTGTTCTTTCCTAAAACTTTTTTCGACCTTGGAATGATATTTTCTAGAAATATTCATACACCACCTATAAAATTCGAATTTTGTAATAAAAATTATTTTTTTCTCATAGAAAACTGCCGGGTTTTAAAATATATTATTAACTCTCCGTACTGACACGTCTGGAAAAAAAGCTTCATTTTTATTCGATTGATTGCTTTGGTATCATTCTAAATACGTAATCCCGGGGTTGCATTAGGCAAATATTATCAAGGCGGTGGTATAGATCAAGCGGCGTGCAGTTGTAAATTGAATAATTATTAGTTAAAAATATAGCAATAAAAACACGACAGTAACCTAATATCGCTTTCATTGTTTTGTAATAATCTGTTTATAGATTTTTTTTTTTTTTTTATAGTATAAAGGAATTTGCTGTGTACGCTTTACAATAAAAATAAAAGAGCAAATGAAAATGAGACGCAATTTTTCGAATAGAGCAGTACCCGTTAATACAAGATACGAAGCATTAGAGAATCCTTAAAGAAAATAATATTTTCTGTACAGATCACGTAATTAAAAAGGATCAGATTGAGAATTGGGCACTCGGAATAGAAGTGAAAATACACTTAATATTATGTAGATAGATAGTAGCGCTTTTAAGTTATAGCTAGCACACAAAGGTGCCGCCATATTGTAATTGGGTCTAATAACAGGTAAGACTAAAGAGATTTTTTTCATCGGTCCTCCGTCCGTGCATGAGGTTCTCATCCACTACCGTCGCGAATGTGCACTCTCCGTTCCCCCGCGCGCTCCGGTCGCGTTTATTCAAAATTCGGGGCGCAAGTATTCTAGTAGTGTTCCAAAAATTAACCCATCTGATCGCCCGCGAAGCCCCACGCGCGCCGCCTTCTACCATCGTGCGCATTTATTATACGAGTCTCTACTTGTAATATATGTAGCGTAATTTTAATTTTTCTGCGATTGGAGGGGCGAAGTTTTTTTTCGCAGAGTGCTCTAAAATTGTTCGCAACTCGACACTTAGAACCCAAAATTTAAAGAAATTTTCCGAGCCGCGTTCCGTTCGGGCATTTTTTTTTATTTTTATTTCAATTTTTACTTTACAAGACGTATAGATAATAAGATACATTCGTCCACCAAGCAGCCACTGTTTTTCCCGTGCGCCCATGGAGATCGTTACCGCTTTTTTTTCAAAATTCCGGACGTAACTATTCTAACAAGGTTCTAAAAATGATCTCATTTTTCACCATATTTATGTATAAATATTTAGATATATGCATATATTAACACACTCATACATATACATACATAGTGAAAAGCATCGAAACGAAACATATTAAACAATAGCTGTTTTTAGTTGAAGTCTGTTATATTTCTGAAACTTCTAATGTGGATCGCCGATTGAAAAAGTATACACATTTTCATATATGTTGCGAGTGTTCGGATGAAAATTATCAATAAAGAATGCTTGTTTTATTAACATTTTACTCTGAGACTTATCCTGTGTAAATTCTCAATGCCCACCAACTTACATATTCGTTCATGCAATGGCAACAAACTTCAGCATGTCTTTCAACAATGTTAAGGATAGGACAATCTAATATCATTCCTTCAGAAAAGTAGAGTTCCCGGTTGGTAATTTAAAAAATTGTAAAAGTGTAAATCTGGGAACCGGAACATATTTCGGTAAATTTTATCTAAATAAGGCAGTTTTAAGTGTTTTAGATTCAATTATTTTCAGTTGCATCCGAAAATTTTCTCTTTTCTTTTTACTTGTATAATTTTTGATTTGCGAATATAAATGGTATATGAAAAAATGTGTAGCGATAATGCGGGAGCGATTATACAAGAATGGTGTGTAACTAATGAAAACGGAATGCGTTTATGCCGTGTAAATTATATTGAAATATAGATTTTATAATGTTGAAGACAGCATACGAATGTTATCGCATACTTGAGATATTGAATAACAAATAAGGCGTTTCTTAAATTCCATTAAAATTTCTGAGTAATTTCGTGGTTTATTTCTATTTATAAAGATTTGTTCCACGAATAGCGTATTTAAGATACAGTCTGAAATACAGTATCCGCATAATGAACATGTTAACACTATATATTCAGTTAAGGCTTTAAATTTTTTTATAAATTCCGACTGATGAATAGGCATGAAATCTCGGTGAACGGGATAGATGCTGAAATGTATATATAGAGAAGATTTATGCGAGAGTTTGGTGAATTTTTAATTATTTGTAGTAATGATGATAAGTAAAGCAATAGTTAATAATAGTGTTATAACAGAATAAATGAAGAAGCGATTCTTAAAAGCAAACTAGAAAGAATACGCAACGATATATTGAAAAAATATAATGCGTTAAAGTCCGAGTGGAAATCGATTACAAATACCGCGCAGCTGTCACGCTTGAACCTGTTACAAAACAGTTATTGGATATTCGGGAAGCATTACAAAAATTTAAAAGGATGAAAAAGGATTCTAATTCAATAATCGACACAGCAATGGAGTAAAACGACAAAAAATTTCTAGTGTTAGAAGGAGATGTGATGATGAGCCTGAAGTTGAAGAAGGAGAAAGCTAGGAGAATAATGATAACAAACTCGGATATAAGCCGATTAATATATGTGTGTGGAATTGATTCATATCAAAAAGCCAATGGTGAACCTGTATCAAATGATCAAGTATATGGAATACGATATGATGCTAACACTGGTGAATATATGATTGGTTCAACACCGATTTCTTGGAATCGTAAACGCGGTGAAATTTATTTAGGAAAAGGAAGTAAACGAATGAAAATTTCCATACATATCTAGCCTGATTCATTTACTAATGGAAATAAATGTTGATGAGAATAAAAATATACGGATGATGATTTATACAAACAAATACTGGAATTTACTGGAGCCCGTTTGCGTGTTACCGGTATATTAAAGGGTACTCCACTTCCTAAATACAGAAAAATAATACGACTGCTGTTTTAGTCTAACGTACAGAGTATAAAAGTTTGCCCCGATGAAACAAAAAAGAAACATACATATATAGTACTCTGCCTAGGAAGTATGTCTTGAAGATCCTCATACCAATTATTGTGACGATCCTAATGAATTGGTTGACTGATTAGTGACACTGCACATGTCTAAACAATCAGGTAATACTGGTGTAGATACTGGAATTCGGACGATAGAAGAAAAGTTGACAGAAGAAGAACACATTCAGGTAGATTAGCAGATTTTATGCTGCATATTATTAACAGCTGATGGTTATGATATATTAAAATTTAACAATGAAGCAATGTTTATTTTTATCGACTATGATGAATGTAATAAAAATTGTCGAATAAATTTGTAAATATTATTGAATTAGTTCTTACATTAATATCTACGACTAATTCAATAAAAAACCACAAAAGGATGATGAATCACTGTATTCTAACGTATAATGTGTGAGATAAATGAAACAAATTTCTATGGATGAGCTTGGTGATCAGTATGGAGAAATAAAAAAAAATGATTTAAAAAAATGAATGATAAACTATGCTGAGAAATCTAAAAAAAAAGATTTAATGACCCGAATTCAAATGCAGCAAGAAAGGAATGGTATGAAGATTTCGATATGATTAAAATTACGAAGTGATTTTGTAGGATCTTCGAATAATGATAATAGAGAAGAAAAATTATGTGCGATCGTAAAAAGTCATAAGAAGGAATAGTTTATTTTAGATAATAAAATAGTACACTTAGACCAATTTATTCTTTTTCATTTTTTAATCTTACCTCCTATTTACGATATAAAATATTAAATAAAGCGTGAGTCTGACACGTATTTACGGAAGGTTGCAAAAATATGAAGTTTGAAAAATAAAATATACGGTTAATAATTTTAAAATTCATAATATGATATGCATATTGATAGCGTGCGTGGAAACGAAGCGAATGATATGCTTTTACGGTGGTTGCAAGTAGGCATACTTAGAAAATAAAAGTATTACAAAAAGATCGGAACTTTGAACTGTGAGGGTAGAGGGAAATTTCGGAACAACAGAAGGACTAAACAATATATGCTTGAAATAATTTTGAGAATATGTACACTTGGAGAAACTTAAAAAATATTACGTGCGATCGGCAAAATGATCGGAAGAGACAGACGGGAATTAAGGTTACATCCGTTCATCCATTATAAATTTTCGGCTAATTTTGATAATACCTAATAGGATAAATGTAAAATGTGTGTAGGAACGTATGAAACATCATCTATCACAATGCGTGCGTGCGTGTGTGTGTGTGTGTTTGTGGGAATAATGTACATTTGCGGCGGTCGGGACTTTGACGGCTTATATTATTTTAGTATTAGAGAAAACATAAAAAAACTTAAGAAAGATTGAAAAATATTTCGGAACAGCTGGAAAATAAAAATATGTTTATGGTAATTCTATAATATCTAAATTCAAACAAAATATTACATACTATCTGTAAAAAGGTCGAAAGGGAAAAAGGGGGTATAAGGTTAGTTTTGTGAAAATCTGATGAGAAAATAAGAAATAAATAAAATAAACGAAAGTGAAATAACTGACGATAACGGTGACGGAGGCGTGGGAACATATGCGTCGGAACGTATTGTGCGCTTTCGCGACAACAGAGTTGTAAAAAGACAAAAAAAAAAACCTTAAGAACGGAAAAATGTTTGGAAGCGTAAAATTCTGTAAAACTTCGGCTTGAGGGAAAAAAAATGAATATGGTGATAGGAAAACTAAGGATATCATATCTCTGGAAAATAAATAAGCAAATAAAAATAACATTATGAACAAATGTTAATTTAGGCCGGGAGAGTAAGAGAGGGAAGACAGAATTTTTAGAATCGGGGTAAATGAAAAAAAAAATCGAATTAATTTAAAAAATTTGTATTAGCATTTTGTACGTGTGTTGTATAATCGCGGCGTTTGAGAGATAATTTTTAGAACTCTGCTAGAACAGTCACGTCCGGAATTTCGAAAAAAAAAGCGGTAACGATCTCTATGGGCGCACGGGAAAAACAGTGGCTGCTTGGTAGACGAATGTATCTTATTATCTATACGTCTTGTAAAGTAAAAGTTGAAATAAAAATAAAAAAAAAAATGCCCGAACGGAACGCGGCTCGGAAAATTTCTTTAAATTTTGGGTTCTAAGTGTCGAGTTGTGAACGTTTTTAGAACACTCTGTGAAGAAAACTTCGCCCCTCCAATCGCAGAAAAATTAAAATTACGCTACATATATTACAAGTAGAGACTCGTATAATAAATGCGCACGATGGTAGAAGGCGGCGCGCGCGCGTGGGGCCGTGCGGGCGATCAGATGGGTTAATTTTTGGAACCCTGCTAGAATAGTTACGGCCCAAATTTTGAATAAACGCGGCAGCGACCGGAGTGCGCGTGGGAACGGAGGGTGCACATTTGTGGCGGTAGTGGGTCGGAGCCCCAAGCATGGGCAGAGAGACCGATGGACAAAAATCAATCTAGTTTTAGCTGTTATTAAGTCCAATTGGACCTGTGGCGCCACCTTTGTGTGCTAGCTGTAACCGAAAAGCCCTACTATAGATGGATAGACAGAAGGTTGGTGGTAGATAGATATATACAGACACGCAGGAAAAGTATAATTCACCAATACATTTAGAATTGCGCAAAATATATAATAACAGAAAAATAGAGAGAAAGCGCGTTTAAAAAAATTGAAAAATAATCGACTATACTGACCAAGAACGTCTCCAGATTTGAACAGTTATTAAATAATGTAATACTGGCTAAAGAAATAAGAAAAAATGCCAAATGTCGAAATTTAGTGTGATGATGATTTTGAATGAAACAAACTTGTAATGCGAATAACAGTGCTTCGCTGCCGTAATTATATGTCTTTTAGTGTTTTATACAATTTTCGTCAAGTTGATAATTGACACGGCAGGTTATAATGATTTAAGGGAGATTCAGATTTTTGTTCCGATTTTTCAAGGAAGAGACTTAGTGCTTTTTTTTTAAGTGTTAAATTTTATCAATTTTAAAAAATAATCAAAATTTAAAACAAGTTTGAATCGTTTGCGATAGTACGAGACAATATCCATAATTGTGATGTTTTTTCTTTTAGTTATGTATTTTTTCTGTGCAGTTTTAAATTATCAACAAAAATTTGATTACGTAATTGTTTATTATAGATGGTTCGGCATTATTTTCTTACAATTTTTTTTTTCCCGCCGTGTACTGTATTTAGAGTGACGACTAAGCAGTGTCATCTGTCTATTTCAGACTCAAAAATTGTGGGTCCCATCTAAAAGGAGATCTCATAACTTCCTAGTAAAAAAGATTCGAAGAATTAATATAAATTTCCCTTTAATCTCTACAAATATTTTTAAGCGACGTTTTAATTCGTTTAGTCGCATCTCTCTCTTAAACCTATCGGCATAATTTGCGACAACATTATTTTTAGTAATAATAGCGAATAAAGATAAATATATGAAAGGGTAAACTATTGATCTATAGAAAACTGTCGAATTTAGCGGATAAAAGAAAAAATTTTTCAGCAATTTTTTTCCCCGCCGCTTCTATTAGGTCGGGGGGTACACAGTTTTGGAAAAGCTGACCGAGCCGAATTTTTTAAGAAGGGGACAAAGTAAGCGTTACTATATTAGCCTTTTCTTCGATAATTAAAGCTGTAAATAGAAAAGTTGAAAACCTTTCTCGAGTCTCCCATAGTATGTGATGGTATTTTGGTAGCAATCCGTTCCGGTGGCAAATTACAAATGAAAGAGAATATAGCCTGACTTATTCGGTTTCCAGATGACAGACGGTTCTCGACCGTTCTCAAGGCTGTCCTAATAATAATGTCCTTGACAATTCTGATGGAGGTAGTTTATTTCTATATGTGGTAATTTCGACTAGGACGCATCAAGGATGTATCGCACTACCCTGCATTTCTAAAATATTAGACTACACTTTAATGCCGCTTGTAATTTTTCATTAAATTCTACGTCCCTTATGTTTTATCTGTTCTTTTCAAAAAAGTTACGATGAACTTTGTGATTGCTTGATGATAAATTTTATTTCAGTGCTTTCGATGTTTCTATTAAAAACTTTATAACTGCATAATGTGTGTAATAGGGCAACGTATCAGTTCACAGTGTTCTAATTAGTTTTGTAAGTACCGATCGGAAATACTGACAATATTATGTTTTCTTAGCCGATAGATTAGCGATAAATTTTTTATGTTGTTTTTTTTCTTCAATTTAATTTTTATAATGTCCATTTTGAAACCATAAAAATATGCTCCGTCTTCCGTTTGCCCACTACTGTAGTATTGCGAAAGATGTGTAAGTCACAATTTTTTGTTTCCAGCTGCAGACACTTATCATTAGACTTTCTTAATATATTTATTAAAATATTTAATCACGTATATTTTATGATTATATGTATATATATATATATATGAAATAAAACGATTATTTTTAATATTACATATATGATTAGAAAATGTGTTGCTTCATCTTGCACAATGACGTTATAAAATATACCCTTATATATATATATATATATATATATATATATATATATATATATATGTATGTATGTATATGTGTATATATATACACCCTGTCAAGAAAGTATCGGGAATTGTTAAATAAAACGAACAATTTTTAATTTTCATCCAAATTTATTTTGTCACCTTCAAAATAACATCCATTCGAAGCGATGCACATATGCCAACGCTTTTTCCACTCGGCAAAGCACTTCTGATAGGCGGTTTCCGGGATGGCCTTTAGCTCTCGCGTCGCATTCGTCTTGATGTCATCAATCGATTCGAAGCGCATTCCCCGTAGCGGAAATTTGAGTTTTGAGAATAGGAAGAAGTCGCAGGGTGCTAAATCTGGTGAATACGGCGGTTGTTCGATGATATTTACCGAGTGTTTGGCCAAAAACTCATTCACAATTATGGCTTTGTGAGACGGCGCATTATCGTGATGGAGAATCCAAGAATTGTCGACCCACAAATCGTTACGTTTACGACGGATAGCCTCTCTCAAACGTCTCAAAACACTTAAGTAAAACTCTTTGGTGACTGTCTGTCCGGCTGGCACATATTCATAGTGTACCACGCCTCGAATATTGAAGAAAACAATCAACATGATCTTCACTTTCGATCGGCTTTGGCGAGGTTTTTTCGGCTTTGGCGCGCCAATTGGCCGCCATTCGGACGATTGCTGGTTCGTAAGCGTGTCGTACTCGTACACCCATGTCTCGTCACCAGTAATTATCTTTTCCAAGAAGGTAGGATCCAAATTGGCTCGATCCAGCATGTCTGCAGCTACCTGTTCTCGGTACTTTTTTTGAAAGAAATTCAGGTCTTTCGGAACAAGCCGAGCCGCAACGCGTTGCATACCCAATTTTTCGTGCACAATCGTACGTACGCTCTCGTGTGACATGCCCAATCCATGAGCCATCTCTCTCAAGCTCACATGACAATTTTCAGCAACGATTTCCTTGATTTTATCGACGTTATCATCGGTCACACTCGTTGAAGGCCGTCCAGAGCGAGGCATGTCTTCGACCGTCTCCCGACCATCCTTGAACGCTCTGTACCACTCGTAAACCCGCGTTTTTGATAAAGCAGATTCACCAAAAGCCTTCTGTAACATTTTCAGTGTATCGGGACAAGAAATTTCGTTCGAAACACAGAATTTAACACAAGTACGTTGTTCAATATTTTCACTCATTGTAAAACTTCGACAAAACACTTCAAGGTCGACTGATTTTAACAGCTGCTGTAAACACTCTGGTTGACAGATCGCGCTAAAAATAGGCATCATAATACAAAACAGTTGTACCAACCTGGAAAAAAAAAATTATCTGCCTAGCTATTACCCGGGAGATTTAAATTGACAATTCCCGATATTTTCTTGACAGGGTGTATATATATATATATATATATATATATATATATATAATGCATATATATGCGTATATGTACGTCCGATGATCTCTGTATAATATATATATATGTATATATATATATATATATATGTATATATATATATATATATATATATATATATATATATAATACATAAATGATAATTGTATTGTGATATTTTCTTTTTATTTATTTTTTTTTATCAATATATGATGTGCCCTTTTTTTGTATATCTCAACATACCTTTATAGGTGTGTACAATTTTTTGCTGTGATGTTATTGTGAAGAAAAATCAAAATGTCGAATTTACTATTTTAAACTATGATAAGGAATTACGAGCTTGTACTAAATGCGTCACTTGCTCGTTTATCGTTTTAACTTCTTAAAAAAGAGATGAAGAACAAGATGGCGCATATGCGAAACGCGAGACACAATCGTTTTCACGCACTGCCGGTCTGAATTTATTCCCTTGTTCTTTCTCTTGTTCGTTTATTACGTGTACTCTCCATTATATAGTTCTATCTACTTACACGTGTAATCGTCCGCTAGTTCTAATTCATATAAATATTATATATACACGTAATGAAGTGTGCGTATAAGTGTGTGCGCGCGTGTGTGTTTGATGAGTGTACATAGGTCTAGGATATATGTACTACCACGTTGTAATTAGATATTTATATATAATAATTTCCTACGTGTCATCACTGTGTATAATATTCGCGTACGTGTGTAAGTACCGCTAACATGGCCGAATATACATTATATAATACGCTTAGACCCGAATGCGATTTGTATTATACTCATTTATAAACATTTATATAAATAAACTCTACGTATATCAGTTGTATATACATTTTTTGCATTTATTTTTTACAGATCGGCCGCTAATGCATATTCCCATTTTTTTTTTTTAAATTTCGAAATGACTTTGCTGTCAACCAAGGCCGTATCTAGACCAAAATTTCAGGAGGGGTTACGAAAATACTTATATATATATATATATATATATATGTCTCTGTGTGCGTGTGTGTTTTATCATGAAATATATTTATTGATAAATAGTACACTAAAGCCTTGTTATTAATCGATTTGTACACGTTGCTGTCGATCTATAAAAGGAACCGTTTAAACCCCCGGCGACTTACGGGGTGCATTATCGATCGGTGATGGGATGATTAGTCAGTAGTCTACAAGTAGATTGACGCTAGCTCTGTATTGATCAAGTTATTTCTCTTTTTGCCAGATTCGCTTGACCAATATTAATTGGTTACAGCTTGCATTGACGATGTTTGTAAATGTTTAATATAACCTAAAAGTGTACGGGGGTCTGGGAGTATTCTTTGACTGTTTATATTGTCCGCAGAGGCCGGCAGTTTAAATTTTTTTAAGTATCTGTTGCGAAACTGGTATACCGCGTGTTGAAAAATAGTTGCATCTTAAATTTTTGTTTTTAGTTCGATTTCAAACATTCGCTATTAACGTCTTACGTCTCCGTTCACGGTATCATTTCCTCGTTATTGCCTCGTGTCTTCTTTCATTTTATGAACTGTTTCATTTTCGCGCTTCAGTTCTGAGTCCAGCTATCTGTTATTCAATTTCATTTTGACTTGCTTTACATTCAAATGCACAGGCTATTTACGTAGATTGAACTGCGCGATACGGTTCTGTGCGCTGACATAACACCTATTAGTGCGTATTCCATTGCGATGATTTTAATTAACATTTTTGCTTTTTCGGAGTTCCACATTCTATAATTTATCGGAAAAGGTACAGGACGTTATTATTTTATTTTCATTTTTTTACGTCACACCCTGGGCGTCGCCAGCGGAGGGCAGGGAGGGGCAGCTGCCCCCTGGAGCTTTGAAACTTTTTAATCCACTGGCCATGATGAGTATTCATAGGCGCGTAATCATGGACAACTTGGACGACTTTTATAATAGTAGTAGAACAATTTGCCAGAAACCCACGAAAATTATGTTTTAATTAAGATTTTATTCATGTTTAATAAAATATTAAGCCGTTACAACTTATAAATTTTATTTTTCCTATAACTCATATCCTCTTCGTATCATCTTGCTCCCCTCCCTGGCTCATCGGCTGGCGACGCCCGTGCGTCACACCAGAATCAATACGGTGCGATCTCGATTTATTATGATATTTTTCAATATTCTATCCGTTATGCATCTGGTATAATTTATGTTTCGATTCCACCCGATTTCTGTACTGAAAGATGTTTTTTTTTTTTTTTTTTCATTTCATTTCTTTTCCTACTAATAGGACTTTTGCCTTCTTGTGTTTTCCAGAGGTGGTAAGCGCTTCTGTTTTATCCGGAGTCGAGTTTATTTAAGAGTTTTATCATATTAACGTTGCATTTACCTCATTTATTCCCTTCGATTAGTTTGTAGACATTAAAATTTGACGTACCTTTTGTTTTCTTTAGAACCTCTTTATTTGATCCGTTCGCTACAAGAAAAAAAAAAAGCAACAAAAAAAAACTCGAAACTGCTGCAAGAGAAAAAATAATCATAATAGGCGGAGATCAGAAGAACGGCAGAAATTGGATAATATTGAAATCAGAAAAACAGCAAAAAAAAACAAAAAGGTAGGCTAACGCTTTGTAATTCCTTAAGAAAAATACAAAAAAGCTAGAGGTGAAATCGTTAAAGAGTTACACGAAAATCGAAATTCTTCTTAAAAGACCGAATAATTTTGGTGAATTCAACAACGATATTTTTATAAATTTTGTCAAAAAAAAAAAAACAACAAAAAAACATCACAAAAAATCTGTGAGACACCGACTGCTTGTCCAGTAGTGAGATAGAACCACCGCTCTTTTAGCCGTTCGTAATGAATTTTGATATATTGAACTACACGGCCATGATACTGTAAGAAAGCGTCAGGCTGACTTGTAATTGAATTTGTTGTTTAACTGAGTCATTATGTAAGCGTTTCCGGGACTCCGGACGAGAAAGAGAGGAGGCATTGAGACTTCAGTAGACTGTGCCGGTTTCAGAGAATATGAGATGTAGTCATCGAAATTACAAACAATGCACCCATATACTAGCTGTGTACAACATGCGCCGAAAATCGCAGTGCTAATAGTGATATTTAGAAAAATTACTTTCGACATACGTAGCGAAGAAGCGAAGGAAGCTAATGCGATAATAATTTATCGGAATGAGCGGGTTTCTGGGTGAGCGACGTCGGTCGAAATTAAATTTTCATCTGTACGGCAACTGGACACAATGGAGTTGAAAGAGCGGCTCGGTTCGGACGCAGTCGGTTTATCGCTCGCTGGCCCGTTTGCCTTAATTTAGTTCAAAATTGATTAGGTTGAATTATCTGCGGTACAAATTGAACGGCTCAATTAGTGACCTTATCTGATTCGCCATCGTTTGTTCGCTCGCCGAGCTACTACAAAAAGCAACTAAAACGCTGGAAGTGAGCAGCCAAAATGGAATAATCTCCTCTTACGTCATCGTTGTATAATACGATAGCAAAATTGTTAAACTACATCGATTGCTTATAACAATTATCGACTTTTTTGAATTTTTAATGCTGTCTTCAGAAATTGAAAAATTTCTCACGTGCCATTTGGCTCTATACGGTTTTTGCGGTTATATTTTGCTGTTGCGTTCTTGCGAAATTTACGGTTTAAAACGATTTATCAGATTATTGAATTTCACATTTATTCATATTTAATTTATATATATTCAACATTATATTACGTTAATTTATTTCATTACGTTACTTTAAGTATTACTATTTAAATAATTTGTTTTGTAAATTAACATTTTATCTTTTCTTAGGTATAGGTGGTACAGTTTAGAAATTTTGATCCGATTAGTGTATTACTTATAAAATTGTTTTCATCTAATTATATTTCATATTGATATTTCTAAATTGAATAATTTATTACAAGTTTATCTAGTTTTGTTTTAGGTAAAATTTGAAATAAAAATGACGACTTGTGAAATTTGCGGTAAATCGTTTACCAAACTCGCTAATTTACCTAGGCACTTAAATTCAATACATGGTTTGTATAAAATAATAAATTTATATTACAATAACTGATTACTCGATTTTAACCCTATTTTTATTGTAATTTATTTTGTAGTTTTCGAGTATATATTATGTTTAAGTGATGGAATCAATCCTTAATGTCAAAATTATTTAATTAAACATTTTCCTGTAAGGAAGTAAATTTTCATTATTGTTATAATATTCTTTATATAGGAATATGGAAAGATGGGTATCAGTGTGTCAATTGTGGTTATACATTCCAAAGGAAAGAAGATATCCGGAAGCACATACATAGCGAACATTTGAAGGAAACCCAGCGAAGTCATCAATGTGGAACATGCAAAGCTATATTTCTTTACAAACGTAATCTACAATGTCATATCAGAACTGTTCATAATAAGAAAGCGGAAAGGTTATTTTATTATATATTTTTTTAACACATAACCTAGTTATTTTTAATTGATTAATAATATAAACAAATCTGAACATTTTTTTACATTGCAGTGAATGTAATGATTCTTTTAATGATTAAATGTAGATAACAAATTTAGATGTGTATTGCATATTATAGTAATTTATTGTGATAGAATTGGATAATTATATACAAATTAATGTCATTGCAATTATTGTGTTGACTGAGTTTGTTTTCTTATTTATATGTAAATAATTAAATTTTCAGCCTGAAATGTGATATTTGCAGTAAGAGTTTTACAAGGAATTATAATTTAAAACGCCATAAGAATAGAATGCACAAGTAAGTAAAAGAAGTAATAATTCATCAAGTTACAAAATGCATGTTTTGAACAATTTTTGTATATAGTAATTTTATTCTAAATTTTTATTACCAGAAAATGTAACGATGGAAAAGGAAATAAAACGAATAAACATGGTCAGTGGATGAATTGTGGAATGTGTAACTTATCTTTTTCTGTTCGTCGGAATTACACAACACATTTACAAAAGAAACATAATATTAAAATGGTTAAGTGTGAATTTACATCTGAAAAAGGTAAATCATATACATTTCAGTGAATATATTAAAGTAATGTACTGTTATATCACTTTTTTAATTATATAATGTCAACAGAGAAGTATGTTTTGTGTAAAATTATTGTTATAGTTCACAATCATAAATATAAAATTTCTTATAAATTTAATGATATTAAAAATTATGTAAAAATATTAACATTCGTCTATTTACATGAAACTTTTAGAATTTAATATATGGAAACAGAAGCAGGAATCGAGTAAAATAGAACGGTATAGGCTGTGCCATGTCAGTACAGGGGAAAAAAAAATTGTAAAGCTGTTTATTTGTAATCGTGTTGGGCAAATAAGAACTAAAATACAAAGACGTCGTATGCCTCGTAGGAAAGGTCTCTGCAGAATTGGTAATATACACATATATATATATATATATAATGTTTGTTTATTAATAACTATAAAAAATGTAGTAAAATAAAAAAATGTTTTTGATACATAATTAATAGATTATGTTGCATAATTGTATAGGTGCGATGTGCCCAGCCCATATGACGGTAACAATTATAAATGGAAAATACTTTGTTGAAAATGTCACAACACACTGGTTTCATAAAAAAGAGCTAAGCCATATAGCAATGAGTGGAGAAGAAAAAAACGAAATTTGTGGTAACTATTATATAGTTTTTTATAGAATATTGAAATTCGCATTGGAAAATTTCAAACATTTATTATTTTTAAAATACATATATACACACACATATATATATATATATATATGCGTATATTCTGCAAATGAAAGATTATAGTAACTGAAATTCATATGTTAAAATTCTTTTGTAAGCCTTCATTCAGTATAAATTCATGTGTAATGTAAAGTATTTATGATAAATACTGAATCTAATAAAACATGTAAATCTTTTAATATTTAAAGACATTCTGAACTTAACTCGAATTTAATTGAAAATGCTCCTTTTTAAATGCTTTTTAATATTTAAATAAATTGAGGTGGTTTTCCTGGAATGACTACTGTTTATTTTCATGTCTTAAATGTTTTTTTGTAATTTTAAATTACAATAATTAATTACATTTAAAAAATCATTAATATTGGGCGAAGTAATAATTTCTGGATATTAAGAATGCATTATTTAAGATAAATTTGCAATAAATAGAAGTGGACATGTGGTAAACTTTAAATAATAAGATGAAAAATAATTATATAGTTGTTAATTTAGGTATGTTTCATGTTTATTAATTTGTTTTTATCATTTTCGTTTGCACGTTTTGTTCTTTTTTAAAAAATTAATATGTATTCATAGGTGAATAAATAGGTGATTCATGCAAGTTTTATCTCACAACTACTCTTTTTTTAAGATACAGGTTTGTAAGCAGTTAGTAATATGGATTAAGAGGAACCAAAGATATATTAAAAGTATATGTTTAAAAAAAAGTTTAATTATTTTAAAATATTCAGTAAAATTATTTATAAAATTTAATAACTTTTTTATAATTAAAAAATAATTATATTTATAATATCCGATAAATGCAAACTTATTATTTTGGAACAAAAAGGAATATATTTTATGGAATACATTTACATTCCTTTTTTATTTAAAAATTATGAAAATTTTATCAATGAAGTTGAATTAATAAATAGAAAAACCACAATAATTTTCATAAAAACATTAATTCAGATTATCCCATAAAGCACTACCCTAAGTGTAAAGCAATATCCTCTTTTAACCTTTAATTGTGACTTTATTATTAATCAATGAAATTGTTATTATTTATTAACATAATTTTGCATTAACTTCCTAAGAATAATATACTGTATTTAGTAACAATAAGTAATATAAATAATTAGTAATATTCTTCAACTTTATTTCTTAGCATAAGAATTTATTTCAATAATAAAATAATCTATGCGTGTATGTGTCTTAGGTCTTATTGTTCCAGCTTCAAATGGTGTAAACACACACTGTTCATACGTGTTGTACCAAATGGGCAGCATTCAAAGCAGTATATAAATATGTATGTGCATTAGACCAACATACACAGATTGATCATAAACACATCTGATAATATGATATCAGTATGATCTGTTAGTGTATGTCTGCACCATTTTGCACATACATATTATTATAAGTAGACTATTACTGTCTTAAATGTAGATTAACACTTATTTTGATAAATATTAAGTTATAGCTACCTTACATTTGAAATCGTTAAGCCAAAATAACGAGCAAAAATTGTTTGTTAGGTCTAATATATAAATATAACTTTAAGACTAATGTGTAAGGTTATAATAAGGATAATTGCTTGTATTATAATAAAAGAAATTATAAGTTAACTTCGTATTTAGAATGTTAAAAGAAAGAATAGAAAGAAGAAAAAAACAAAAATAAGAGAAATAGAAAAAAAATAAAAACATTATTACTTGTAATGTTTAGTATATGATTGTAAGTTAATAATTTAAGCGTATGTGTTATGTTAAGAATAATTACTAATTAAAATTTTGTACCTGTATCTATATAATAAGGAAAATTATAAGTTATTATTAGATTTTGTATTTGAATATAAGAGGAAAAAAGTAAACTATAAAAAATGGGGAAATAAGAAAATTTTTAGTTAAGTTTAATTGATAAATATAATTGTAAGACTTGAATGTATACGATTATATTAATAATAATTGGTAATTCAAATTTTGTGTACATGTCTATATATTAAGAATAAAGTTAGTCAGCATGATGTTTTATGCATGAGGGATTCTATGTTTTAAGTTAAAGAGAGCTGATGTTTACACAAATAATACTAAATTCAAAATGAAAGTATGAAATTTGTAATGTATACATTTTTCACAGCATTTATATACATATGAGTTATTGTATTTTATTTGATTTTTTGTCATTTTTGTGACATATTATTAAGTGGCATGGTCAGTTAGGCAGCAATATTTTGTCTTTCAAATGAATCATTGTTTGAATCTAGCTACCATACACTGAAAATTTCAAAAATTACATCTGTATAGATTAATATGCATAGTTAACCAGGGTAAAAATATATATAAAAAAGGTTAATTTGCACTATATAGTACAGCATGATATAATAACTGTGCAATAACAACAGAAAACTGATACACATTCATTGTAATGTTAGATACTAATGTAACTTTGATTTTTCCTTGAGCGCCTGCAGATGTCACTAATATAAATTTTATAAATTGCAAGTTTCACTTTCCTTGTACCTGTAATGTAATTCTGTTGAATTTCAATTATTGATATGTTTTGATTTTGTGACATATTTCAAACTCCCAAAAGTAAAAATGACAGAAATTACTTTTTTCATTTAAATTTGAACACTAGGCTTTTCCGTTTTTTAAAAATATATATAAAATATATTTCTGCGGTATTTTTAGATGTAGATTTCCTTGGAGGGGACTCAGAGGGATCATATCCCAGTGTCCGTAGTTGACTTTAAATAGAGCAGTAATAAAAACGAGGTCAGTCAACCATAGTGTAGCATACATTGAGAATTACTACAATTTACATTTATACAATAACTGATTGAAAACAAATAATATTTTCGGTTCAGACAAATTTGTAATGACTGGACTAACAGACAATAAGATAAAATAGATGAAAAACAAAAAAATTGTGATACATAAATAGTTTTTTAAGGTGAATGTGACTTACTGTGGCATAGTGACTAGGTAAAAATTTAAATATATAGTCAAACTTGACAATGTTTACAAATAATGGATTGTTAATTGCAAATGCCGCATCAGATAATATAATTGTACTTGTTAGAATTAGGATAATCTTTAACTGTTCTGCTTTTAATGTGCAATTCATACAAATTTTCACAGTTTAGTACTACTTGATGTTGATGCATGTGTTGACGGTAAATGTTGTAATAATGCATTATATTAAATATATTTGCACTGTATTCTTTTGAATAACGTACATCAAAGGTATTTATGGTATCAATCATAAATACTATCTTAAGGGGTAACATCACTGTAACAGCCTAAAAAAAAAGCGTTTTTGAGCATATTCTTTTTTGATGGATGAAAAGGAAATAGAAAATTAATATTCAAGGTAGTGATTAAGCATATATTTAAGTATTTAACAAAAAAAATTTGTCAAAAAATATTGCAAAATTTCGAATACCGAGCCATTCTTGTAAGGCATGTTGATTTTGAGACGCACTGTAGCAATTGCAAATTTTAATGTGGGGAAAATTTTAAAAATTTTACTTCATCAATATGCTAATAGCTAGAGAAATACATACGGGATTTAGAAAATATTGATTTTTATATGATTGATAAGTATTTGTTTAAAAAGTTTAATTTTCAACCAAAAACTATTGCAGTTATTTGTTAATAACTAATGTTCATATTAACTTTTCAAAAATCCCGTTCGTATTTCTCTTTGAAATGTTATTTTAAAGGTATAGTTAAAATTTCAAACAAAAAGAATGAAAATTGTTTGAGTTATGCTGCGTGCCGTTTTGAAAAATTAAGTTTTAAGAAAAACGCGTTTAAAGTTTTAAAATGTGTTATAGACATGTAAAAATAAAAATTTGATTGTTTAAACATTTTTACCATTAACCCCTGATCCTCGGACTATATAGCTGTCCTAAATTTAAATATTTTTCTTCATTCTCTCTCGATGATTTTTTGGTAGAGTGTGCCTCTTTTGCCGCCTCTGTTGTAGATCGTGCTTGACCGTTTAATATTGGCTTCAAGGCAAAAATTGTATGTCTGAAGGCCAATATCTATCTGCAAAATTTGCATGATTCGTAGAATATTCATCAGATCTTCATTAAAATTGCACACAGCAATATCAGCCGCCATATTCAAGACTTTTTTGCCGCTTGAATAAAATTTTGGAGCTAAATTCCAAACCGTAGAATTAAAACTTGTTTTCTATTTTGTGTGTACCCCCCCCGAACAACGATTTAGCAAATCATCTCGGCTCAGGTCCTCATAAATCGGTTTGATTACTTCAAAAACTTCCTTAGAAAGCGGCTCCTTATGACGGAAGTTATCCAAGGAACCTACTGTTTGCGCCTTCTTCCAGGCACACAAGACTGAGCACTTCTTGTGTTGCGGATTTTTGTTGCTTGATATTTTATGAAATAAGGTAGCCCAAATTTGGTTCTTCATATTTTCCAATGAGTTCCGATTTTGATGTATCGCCAAGCCATAATAAATTGCTAACTGATCAATTAATGTGCCAATTAATTTACCTTTTCGTCTGAGACCTTTCATTGTTTTTTTCAGTTTTCTCAATCGAGTACCCATTCTATTTGGCAAATGATTAATGCACTCATATTTGTTTATTTTAAAATTTTTATACGGCCTTTTATCCATTATGCCTTTAAAAGTTTTGCTATTACCATCAGTGATGTAGGTTGTGCATTTTCGGATCGTTCAAACATCTCGACAACAGCATCTACCTCCATCTTACCAGATGAACCTTCGTGGTTCACTAAACATTCACCAAAGTGTGCTTCATACCAGGATTCATACTACAATGTTTCTAATTTATTTTTCCAGTGTTCGCAAGCTTTATAGTACTTAGACTTTACTTCAACATCTACAATTTTGCCTGTTGACAGGATTCTAAAAATTCCTTTTTGTTTTGTTCGTTTACTTATACCGCAGCTTCACTATGTGTTTAGCCTTATACATGTACTTACGCTTTACTGGCCTACTTTTCATTTGAACAGTTTGTAACTTAACATAAATACCTTCTATCAATATTTGTTGATGCATTAGGGAAGTTATAAATCAAATAGCACGACATTAGAGTACCTTTTAAACAAATATTTATATAAAGCGATAGTCGCAGCGAGTATGCATTTTGGAGCAGCCTGCCGCGCTCAAGAATGAGCGCGAAATTTTAAGGAAATTATTTTTTCCAGGTAAACAACATATTGCCTCATATTTAGAAATGTTCAAAGTACATTTTAAGCTAATGAAAAAAAAAAAAGTTTTTCAAAAAGTGTACAGTGGCATACCCCTAAGCTATTGTGACAGCTGATTATATATATAAATTATTTTATATATTTAACTTAAATACTTATTATAATTTTAATCAGTTGACTTATGTACATATTTCCAAATTACAAAGATATGATTTATTTTATACAAATTATAACTGCAATGATTTTGGAAGTAGCTTCATAACCATAGTTCTCACTTTTAAAATACACCGGTTGTAATTTTTATAAAGTAAAACATGTCTATGACTAAAAATATATAAATAACATGAATTAATGAATACGTGTGCGTGTGTGTGTGTGTGGATGTGCAATTTTTTTTTCTTATAGATCAGCTGAAATTAGGAGTACCAGTGAGAAAAATTGTGGAAAACATTCGCATGAAATATAATGATGAATTGAAAAGGAGGCACATTATTGATAGGCAAGATGTTTGGAATGTAGCGCGTCAATATCATGTAACAGTAAAAAATAGATTACATGATGATGACTACACAAGTGTTGCTTTGTGGGTGAAAGACAATGAAAAAAAAGATGACAACCCAGTATTACTATTTAAAAATAAGGGTACTCAACACCCACTTTTAAATAATAATGAATTTATGTTGGTGCTCAGTACTGCAATGCAGAGGGATATTTTGAAGCAATATAGTAACAAAAAAATCTGCATTGACACAACTTTTAGCACGAATGCATATGGTTTTCTTGTCACTACACTGATGGTAACAAATGAGTATGAGGAAGGTATTGCAGGTGCCTTCTGCATTAGTACCTCAGTTACGCAAGCTGTGATGAAGGTATTTTTCAATGTAATAAAAGAAAAGGTTGGCATATTGAAACCAGAAGTTTTTATGTCTGATGACGATAAAACCTATTACGATAGTTGGAAACAGGAAATGGGAGAGGTAAAAAAACGTTTACTGTGCATTTGGCATGTTCTGCGTTGTTGGAAAAAAAATGCTAATAAAATACCAAATAAAGAACTTCGTGGAGATATATTAAAACAGCTGCGTGCTTTACAACAAGAAAACGATCAAAACAATTTCTTCATTATGATGAGAAATTTTGTAAATAATATGAATGACCATCCGGGATTATTAAATTTTAAGGAATATTTCAGTAATTATTATGCTAATCGCATTGAGATGTGGGCACATTACTATAGAAAATCCGCTGGAATAAATACAAATATGTTTTTGGAGTCCTTCCATCGCCACTTAAAATATATATATTTACACGGAAAACGAAATCGAAGGCTAGATACATTAATAGAAGCCTTAATAAAACAGGTCGCGGATAAAGTATTGGAAAAAAATATAACAGATATTAGAAGGAAAGGTACATACCGCATACATGAAGTACATCGATGCCATAAAAAAGGGCTAGAAATTCCTAAAAATGGTATAGTTTGGAATAATGAAATTCAAAATTGGATTGTAAATTCAAAGTATTCAGTAAAACAAATAAATAGAACATGTAACCAATGTAAATTGCAATGCACTGCATGTAAAGTGTGTCGCCATATGTTTGTCTGTAACTGCTTCTACTATGAATATAAAAATGGACTTTGCAAACATATACATGCAGTGTGCATTCATTGTGTATTAGAAGATGACAGTACAGAAGTATATGAAGAAGATGTATCTGCCATAAAAAAATTGAAGACAGCACTAGAGAGTAATAAAAATAGCAGCAGTATATCAGAAATACATGAAATGGCTGTTGCTATCCAAAAAATAACTCAAAATAAAAATGCATCTTTTACTGATCATGAATTGGCAAAATGCAAGCAATATTTACAAAATGTGTTGCAAATTTTATCAAAAACTAGCAATGATAGTAATGATCAGAAATTGCCCAAAAGTTGCACACCACATAATAAAAAAGTTGAGCACCAACATAGATGGGAGTATACAAAAAAGAAAGTAACAAAGGAAGTATTTGATAAAAATGAATCAAAAATAACTAAAGAAAGGCTTATGACTACACTTCCTAGTATCTCCCTAATTCAACACGATCACTGTTATTTGGCTAAAGACAGATTTTCCAAAGAAATAATTAAAAAAGTGGAGCTGAATAAAGTTGTAATTAGTTCTGCAAACAATATTATAAAAACATACCATTTGCAGTCTCTGGAACCAAAATTAAACAACAAAGAAAAGAGCCAAATACAGTTAATAGATCGAGGTTTCAATCCCGGGTGGCTTTATGATTGTATTATAGATGAATATGCCCGTACATTATGTAACCAGGCTAATAAAGGCTATGTTGTACATAGCGATTTTACACAATTAATATCACGAGCACCAGAAATTGTAAGAAATCAAATTACAAATGTCCTTCTTGCTGAAATAGCATTCATTCCCAGTAATCCAACTAACGATCATTGGCTTTTATTAGTTGTAACACCAACAGATAAGGAAATACGTATACTTGACTCAATGAACAAGAAAGGACATGAAAATCAATTGGAAAATGTAAACAAACATACCCAATATTACTTAAAATCCTGGCAAAACGCATTATCCTCTGTAAGTGGCGATGTGGACTGGAATTTGACTTATGGAGATTGCAGCACACAATCTGATAATAACAGCTGTGGAGTATATGTGTGCTGGTATATAGACCAGATTTTAAAAGGCAGATCAGTTACAGAATTTGTTGATGTACACACATACAGAAGGAAGATATATATGGCACTAACAGATCAATAATAAAGGTAATTTTTTTAAACTATGACGTACTTTTCCTATAACAATTATTAAAAAATACTAATTATTAATTTTAATAAGTAGGTTTCATGAAAACCTTTCTATTTTTAGGTTTTATCCTGTATTTGATCCAGTTTTAAATAAATGAACGGAGGGTTTATGAAATGCCGTATGGTCATTAAACCCAATGATGGGAAATTCCCAAACCTGCACTCTTGCAGGCGGGGACCGAGTGTGCGCCGGTATAAGCAAACACCTTAATCTTTGGATTAAGCAAGGGCATTATAGTGTCCTTGGAATAAGAAATTATTCCTAAAGTCAATGTGATCAATTCTGGTGCTCTATTCATAGATTATTTGCGATAGTTATGTTGGTGTTGCCAAGAATCCAAACTGGGAATGGAAGTTCAACTGTAAAATAAATCTCACGTATGTAATTCTTGCACACTACAATAAGTATTTACAGTGAACTTTTCTGTTTTATTTAAGGCATTCCTATGTAATTATTATTTTAAGCGGGTTAAATTTATTATTATTATTGCAGACTGACACGAAAGTAACAAGAAAAAAATCCCTTAGTAGTGAAGCATGCCAAGAATCCGAACAGGGAACAGAAACTATTATGGAATAAATCTCAGGTAAGAAATTCTTACATTATATAATAAAGAAACGTCTAAAATAAAAATGTTTGTTTTATCTATCTGATCCCTTTTTAAATTATTATATTAACGAGGTTCTCTTTTTATTTTTTTAACGCTTACAGATCGTCAAGAATATCCCATTAGTAGTGAGGCATGCTAAGAATCCGAACGGGGACCTGAAGCTCCACTATGAAATAAATCTCCTATGTATTGATATTTATATATATAATTCCTGCACAGTATGGTAAGTATTTACAGTGAACTTTTCTGTTTTATTTAACGCATTCCTATGTAATTATTATTTTAAGCGGGTTAAATTTATTATTATTATTGCAGACTGACACGAAAGTAACAAGAAAAAAATCCCTTAGTAGTGAAGCATGCCAAGAATCCGAACAGGGAACAGAAACTATTATGGAATAAATCTTAGGTAAGAAATTCTTACATTATATAATAAAGAAACGTCTAAAATAAAAATGTTTGTTTTATCTATCTGATCCCTTTTTAAATTATTATATTAACGAGGTTTTCTTTTTATTTTTTTAACGCTTACAGATCGTCAAGAATATCCCATTAGTAGTGAGGCATGCTAAGAATCCGAACGGGGACCTGAAGCTCCACTATGAAATAAATCTCCTATGTATTGATATTTATATATATAATTCCTGCACAGTATGGTAAGTATTTACAGTGAACTTTTCTGTTTTATTTAACGCATTCCTATGTAATTATTATTTTAAGCGGGTTAAATTTATTATTATTATTGCAGACTGACACGAAAGTAACAAGAAAAAAATCCCTTAGTAGTGAAGCATGCCAAGAATCCGAACAGGGAACAGAAACTATTATGGAATAAATCTTAGGTAAGAAATTCTTACATTATATAATAAAGAAACGTCTAAAATAAAAATGTTTGTTTTATCTATCTGATCCCTTTTTAAATTATTATATTAACGAGGTTTTCTTTTTATTTTTTTAACGCTTACAGATCGTCAAGAATATCCCATTAGTAGTGAGGCATGCTAAGAATCCGAACGGGGACCTGAAGCTCCACTATGAAATAAATCTCCTATGTATTGATATTTATATATATAATTCCTGCACAGTATGGTAAGTATTTACAGTGAACTTTTCTGTTTTATTTAACGCATTCCTATGTAATTATTATTTTAAGCGGGTTAAATTTATTATTATTATTGCAGACTGACACGAAAGTAACAAGAAAAAAATCCCTTAGTAGTGAAGCATGCCAAGAATCCGAACAGGGAACAGAAACTATTATGGAATAAATCTTAGGTAAGAAATTCTTACATTATATAATAAAGAAACGTCTAAAATAAAAATGTTTGTTTTATCTATCTGATCCCTTTTTAAATTATTATATTAACGAGGTTTTCTTTTTATTTTTTTAACGCTTACAGATCGTCAAGAATATCCCATTAGTAGTGAGGCATGCTAAGAATCCGAACGGGGACCTGAAGCTCTACTATAAAATAAATCTCCCATATATATAATTCCTGCGCAGTATGGTAAGTATTTAAATGAACTGTTTTGTTTTAATACGTATGGGAAGAAGATATATATGTCATTAACAGATCAATTTTAAATGTAATTCTTTTTTGAACTTGTATATATGGGGGTTTTTTCAAAAGTCTCCGACACTACTCTGTGAAAAAGTCCTTAATTGAGCTACAAAAGAAATGAATTCAGAACTTGATTCGTTATGAAATTCTTTATTTCTCAATTTCAGCGCCATTATTATTTAAACATTTGTCGTAACAATAAACTTGTTTTTCTATGCCGAGCGGGTACTGCTGCGCGTCTAACTATTGTAACTAGTTTATCAGGTTATTCTGGAGTTCTTCATCATTGTTGAATTGTTGTGTACCCAAAAACCGTTTCAAAAAGAGGAAAAGATGAAAATCAGACAGCGCAAGGTCCGGCGAGTATGCTGGGTGTTCGAAGACTAACCATTTCCATTTTTCGATGTGTTGGAGCGTCGCGCAAGAGCAATAAGGCCGTGCGTTATCGTGAATCAAGATTGGTTTTTTCGTCAAAGGCCCGGTCGCTTGTTTTTTAGGGCTTTTTTCAAATTATCCAACGTTTGACAGTAACTATCGAAGTTTATTGTGATACTTCGAGGCATAAATTCGATCAAAAGAAACCCGTAGCAATTCCAAAAGACCGTTGACATAAGCTTCTTCGCAGACTTCTCTGCCTTGCATTTTTTTCGGCCGCGGTGAATTTAGCTGTTCCCACACCATGGATCGATTTTCTTGGTTTAAAGTGCTGAATCCATTCACGAACGGATCAGTTCGACATTGCATTATCAGCATATGTATTTTCCAACTCGTGCATTTTTTTACTGGAAAAATTTTTCGTAACGAGCTTACGAATAACTGCACGTTGTTCAGAAAAATCGGACGTACACTGTGCTGGTAGCTCCATGGTTAAACGAACACTGGCGGCACGCTAATTGAATTAAGACCTTGAAAAAATTTTACCAGTTACTTGCACAACCGTTTCAAATGTAATGTTGTATTGTTCATCTCGCCAGTGTTACCACAAGCTGAGATCTGAAAGTGTAGCAGAGACTTCTGAAACGCCCCTCGTACCTTTCTTATATTACTTATCATAATCACTGATAAAGAGTAATTATTAATAATTTTGAATAACGCTTTTAATAAGTAGATTGTATGTAAAACTTTTTATTTTTAGGTTTCATCCTGCATTTGATCCAGTTTTAAATAAATGAACGGAGGGTTTATGAAATGCCGTATGGTCATTAAACCCAATGATGGGAAATTCCCAAACCTGCACTCTTGCAGGCGGGGACCGAGTGTGCGCCGGTATAAGCAAACACCTTAATCTTTGGATTAAGCAAGGGCATCGCTGTGTCCTTGGAATAAGAAATTATTCCTAAAATCGGTGTGCAACAATTCTGGTGCTATCTTCATAGATTATTTGCAATGATTATGTTGGAGTTGTCAAAAAAACCCAATGAGAGATCTGAAGATCCATTATAAAATTCAGTCCATGTATGTAATCATTATTTAGTATAATTTTTTACGATGAAACTCTTTGTTTTATTTAATTAATTTCTGTGTAATTTTTTTTTAAACTAGATTACATTTATTATTATTATTATAGGCTAACAAGAAAATAATCCCTTAGTAGTGAAGCATGCTGAGAATCCGAACAGGGAATAGAAGCTCTATTATGGAATAAATCTCAGGTATTAAATTCCTACATTATGTAATACAGGGGTGTTTAAAATAAAAATTTTTGTTTTATTTAAATCGCCTTTTTTTAAATTATTTTAATAAGATATTTTTTTGTATTAGTTGTAGGCTAGCAAGAAAGCCATCCCTTAGTAGTGAAGCATGCTGAGAATCCGAACAGGGATCTGATGTTCTATTATCGAATAAATCTCATGTATGTCGTTATTCTTATACTGCATGATAAAGAAGTGTTTACAATATTTTTATTTTTTTATTTTATTTAATTAATTTTCTGTAAATTATTATTTTAACCAGGTTACATGTTCTTTATTACTTACGGCCTGGTTACTACATGCGTTTGCCAAAAAAGCCTGAGGGGGCAAGGCAGGAACCTCCACGTGGTGCCTCTGGACAGCAAATGTAGAAGGAAGAATTTTGTAAATTTCATTGAATTAAAGCTGACCAATCCTGCCACCATAAACATATTTAAAGAAAAAAAGAACAAGTAAAAAATTTTCCACATACATTTTGTAATGATTTCGATAATATACCGTTAGTTTATAAGTGATTATCAGGCCGATCTGTCTAGAAAAGTCGCCGTTAGTTATCGTTCGTGTACGTTGATTTGGTCATCTGTGACCGTTGATAACACTTGGCTGTGTTCGGGTGACACGCCTCTGGGAGGTGTGTCGCGTCCTCGCAGTGGTGATTAAGGAGTTTTCGTTTTTATATCTTTTTTTGTTTAAATCTAAATAAAAGCCTAATGCTCATCCTTAACCTATTCATGTTATGGGTTAGTCAGTAAGTCCGGGACTCCGTATTTTCAAAGTCTGGAATTAGAGACCCAAAAAAACATCGTGGGAAAAGAAAACTTCCATTAACCGGCATTGAGAATCCAGAAGAGAAGGATTTGTTTCAATATAAATTGCTTATAAAAAATTAAGAATAAACGTTTATTTATTCACCTTTAGTATGATAACTACAAATCTAGATTCAAAATATAATTTGAGGTACATTGTTTAATTTTTTTTTATTTATTTATATTTATGTTTTATTTGCAGATTTCGTATGGCCCGCCACACAGCTGTTTGAGTCCATTTGTGATGTGAATTGCTTCTGTTTATTATTAAATTAGACATATATGTATTTTATTTTAATTTTAAGTCACTGTTGTAACTGACTGTAACTCAAAAATCTCACGTTTTCTAAATATGTAATTTATTGTGATTTATTTTTTCTACAGATTTATACTAAAAGAATTATTTATGTATTGTAATTTATATACTATTGTAACAACTAAGTATTTTAAAACTTTTTTACAACAAACATATTTTATTCACTTTTGAAAATCTTATTATTCCATTGATTTTACAGTGTAGATCATTTAATTGTATTTAATTTCAGAATTTGTTTTTTACATTTATTCTATATTTTGTTAATAATTTTTATGTCTACTGTATTTCTTAGTAGAAAAGGTGCGTGTACTACAAATCTCCAGTTTATTCATGTAATTCAACTGTGTATTATATATCTTTAAAGTAAATCAATCAAGTATGATGTTTCATGGGCTGAAGATTCTGTATATTAAGTTAAAGATAACTATGATTTACATTTACATAATGTTAAATTCAAAACAAAGAAATCTGATTTTTTGTGTCGCAAAGAGGGAGAAACGCGCTATATCTGGCGCTTTTTTAAACTTTTTTCCGATTTTGAAAATTTCAATAAGAAAACAGAATATGGTTTCGTTCTTAACAAATAGTGAACTTCTTATCAATATATCATGCTGGGGGGGAATATTTTTTTCAAAAATTTCAAGTTTAGACACCTGGAGGGCCTAAAATAAACCTGTAAGCTCGGATATAGTTTTCTTATAAGGCAATTTTTTATTCATATATTTGAAATATGTTTTGGTTTTCCCAACTTTTTTATTTGAGCTATTACTTATGTGAACATCCTTTTTTTGTTGTTGTTCTTTTTGCCCCAAAAGGAAGGGTTTAAATTATTTTTAACCATAACTTTTTGGTTTTATGAAAAACCTTTTGCGTTTTGTTTTATATTTCGAATTTCACTTTTGAAGGGTTATAGGTCGTTCTAAATTCCATGTAAGTTCTTGGAGATTTTTTCAGTTTTATGCTACCCGGAGTAATCGACTACCTTGAAATAATATATTGTCTTAAAGAGAAGTTTAATTGTAATTTTTGATTCGATTTTGAAGTTTACAAGTCAAACTGTTTGTGAGGTATTGATTTTTATTTGATATTTTTGTTGCTTCTGAACCATCTTATTAGGATTCCAGACATTATGTGTACAGAATTCTAAAAATAATTTAACAGTCTCAACCGAAATGTTTATAACAATTTTTAATACAATTATTACTAATATTCGAATTTATTAACACAAAACAAATTAATTATTTGTGTATTTTTAAAATTTAATAAACTATTTGAAACTAATTCTGGTTACAATCTTTAAGAGCAAATCATTTTTTATTTAGATCTCATAGGTGAAATGTTACTACCAAATGTAAAACTAACACCTTTGAATTAATTTTAGTAATAATTTCTTTTAAATTTATTTCAGGAATGGAAATAAATCTTAACCGTATTGGGAATAATATATAAAATTATAATCAAAAAACAAACGATAAATGGGATATATTATACTGTAAGAACTATCTTGAACATTTTAAATAATTCTTAACATTTAATAATCATGTTTTTGTTATAGTAGATTAAAATCATCTGAATTTTCATGTCTTTATTATAAACATAATAAATAGGAAAAAGACACTGATCTAAAGTAAAAAATTGTGGTTTATATTTCTCTTCACAACGATATCCCTATAACAGAATGGCCATTTTCAATTCGCTGTAGAATAATTTACCAGCTGACTTTGAAGTTGTAGTTTTAGACATTAAAATAAAACAGTTTTTCTAGGGGTTACTACTGAATTCAACCTACAAGAAAGCATGCATGATGAATTAAACGATTATTACAGAACATAAATAAATAAAATTTCTGTAATTCAAATGCCGAGCAGTGAATATTTACTTCCTTCAAATTCAAATTAATTCCTGAACAGATGAGTAAATAAAAAAGACAATTTAAAATAATTGAGGAAGTAATATTTAATCATAGATTTAATCTAAATATAAATATTTGAAATTTTTTTGTATACTGTTTTCAGTAATAACTATAAAACGATACAATGTATTGTAAGAGATTATTGTCTCCCTTAAATAGGAATTTGTCAGATTAACATTACTCCAATTTGTTCCATTAATAGTCTGAACAATGATCTTAATATTTGCAATCCTTTCATTATTTTGAATCGGACCACACTTAAATTTTGGTAATCATTGCGTAAGAAATGAATCGTAAAGTAAAGAAAGTAGCACAAATTAATATAAACAAAATTACGCCATTTTTTTTTTTTTTTGTTTAATGGACAATTTGTGCAGTTTGCCTAACAGATGCTTTAATAAATGTTACGAAAATGGAACTTGGAAACAATAGAAAACTTAAATAAAATGTTAAAAGTTTAATTTTTTTTTGTAATTATTTTTTAATGAAAAATGTTAATTACTTTCATGTATTTATTTTGCAAAGCTATATACCTTCATCGGGTATAATTTGATTTTAAAGTAGCGATTTATAGAGTAAAATAAGAAATCTGCAATTAAGACTTAGATATATGTTTACTATTCTGCATTTTCTTAAGTAAAACAAGTGTTCTTAGTCCTTTAAATAGTTCATAATAACGTAGGAATTAATTTTTATATAATGGTTAATATTTCTATAATATAAAATGTCCATGTATTGTGTACGGTCATAAATTCTATTTGTTACATATACATATAATCAGAGAAAAAAAATTTGTTTCATATATTGCCTCAAAAATTTGGCATTACAGTGAAAAACAGTTATAGTAAATAATAGTGTCGAACAGGTCATAGAAACGAAAATTGCTGTAAGTGGAAGAAGTGCATAAAACTATAGGTTAATTTTTATCCAATATTGCAACCAAAATTTATTATTAAAGTAATAAATTATGGCTTATAATGACATGGCTAAAAATGTAGTTTTAAAAGCTTTTATAAATGAATTTAACTAAAATCGTCATTTGATCTTTTTTTTTCTTAAAAAGGAAAATGATGACAACTCATACCAGTACTAAACAGTAAGTCACCAGTCAGATTTTGGTGAAATATAGTCAACGATATTAATATTCGATCACGACGTTATAGAACAAATGAAAGTATCAGATAAAAATAAAGTTTTATGAGTAATTTTTTTAATACATATATTTTAAGGATTTTTCTTTGTGTCATTATTGAAGTTTTATATCCATCTGTTGGTGCGTTCATTTATACCACAACGCCGTGGCCGAATAATAATGTGCCTGACTGTATATTATCGTGTTCTCATTCCTCATAGTTCGTAAATGCGGCTTCTCCACACTATTCCAGTGTTACGGCTTTAACAAGAAAAAAAAAGACGGAAAAATTATTCAAGCTAAAAAAGCTATCTCACGGCGGCTCGGACCGCCATATCCTTTCAAATTATCAACCTCGCCTGGAGGCTTGCGTAATTGACACGAATAAATTCAATTGTTAATCAAATAAAATGTATATATTCACACAATTAGACAACTGTAGTTACTCGGCAACGAAAGTATTTTGGAACTAAGATCAGATGATCAGAGCGTAAAACAAGGATAAGCAACAACAAACAAAAAAAATAAATATTTACAAAAATTCTTCGACTCGTATTAATTACTATGACGACGGGCAATAAATTTAATTCGAGTGTTATGAGCTCGCCGACCACGCAATCGCAATATCAACGGTAACCGTGTAACTAAAAATGATTTAATCGCCGACGAACCGAAAGTGTCGCTAAAACCCCAGTAGTAAATCAGCCGTCAGTATTGCCCGACCAGTCGCACTGACACTTCATCGCGCACACTCACATTTATTCTTATCATATGCGTAATTTTGAAAAATGACGTCGCTTATAGCCGGGCAGTATCTTTATGCCTAACCTTTGTTTATTTACGTTAAATATCTTGATAGTGTTGGTACGGCATTGAAATAAGATTCCAACTTCTCAATCATTCAAACCATTCAATATGAATTACGTTACTTTACTTGTTTCGAGACTATGCCATGTACAGATCTAAAAATAAGATAAAAATATACAATTGTGTTCACGTTTTTCATTTCTCACAGCATAGTAAAGCCAGAATTCCAAAAGGAAAAACCAGAATTTTATTTATGTTATACCATAGTAGCAAGGGCGTCACCAGCCGCCAGGGGGAGGCAAGATGATAGAACGAAGATATGAGCTATAGGAAAAATGAAATTTATAAGTTGTAAAGGCTACAAGAATAAAATCTTAATTAAAACATAATTTTTGTGAGTTTCTGGCAAATTATTCTTTATTATAAAACTCTTCCAAATTTTCCCGCAAGTACGCGCCTATGAATCATTATGGCCAGTTGATTAAAAAGTTTCAAGGCTCCAGGGGGGAGCAACTGCCCCCCCCCCCCCCCACTAGCGACGCCTATGCATAATAGGATCATGACAGTATAGAACCTTTTTTTATAAACATCATTAAATTTTTATATTCGATTAACTTTGATTATTACAGCTTTTTTACTATTATAATAAAATACAATTATAAATAGACTAATTCGATTTCAGACTAAATTTACATTTCATATTAAGTAATTTCCACTTTATTGGTATTTTTTTGTTTTATGTATACAAGTGCGAAGTTCATTAGCATATTTTATTTCGACTCCATCATTAAGACGGATTTTGTTTAATATGTTTTATCAGCAAGTTTATTCAATAAAACATATTTTTGCGATATGCATAAATGTAAGATACTACTCGTTACAGAAAAAAACTTCTGTTACTTTATGTTTAGAAAATGAGAAGTTCATTAAAATTGAATAAAATAGTTTAACGTTCCTCATACCAAAATTTTAAAATTAAAAAAAAAACAAAACTGAAAAGAAAATGTAAAACAGAATAAAGGAAAACTGGTTGAAGTAAATGTACTGAATTTTAAAAACAATTTTACATGGTTTTAATTTCATTAAAGCATTAGTGTTCATACTATTGAACCAAATTTTACAGAAGAAACCAACAAATTTGCTGAAAAACCAAGTATATGTATATAATTTTTAGTGTTCATCTTCATGAATACAGCAGTTCTTTAATTTCTATTGTATTGCTTCTTCAAAAACCACTGCAGGCAAATAATATTCCAAATGAAATTTTAAAAAATTGATTAGTGTTCGACCTTAATTTGTTTTGAAATGTTATGCACAAACAATTCAGTCCTAGAAAAAAATGTTTATAAAATTTTGAGATTACAACTCACTCCTTCCATACATCTATCACTGAAATTAAATTATTAGTTTAATGAGTTAAAACTTATTCTGTATATATTTTATAAAAGTATATATCACAGTAATCGTTCAGTAACAGTAAATTTTCAAATTAAACATGCGTTTTATTTAATTTCAGGCATAATGATTGAACCATTTAAAAACTTTTATTTATCTCTACTTAGTTTTCTACTTAAAAATAATATAACATAATTGAATTTGATATTTTACATTGCATACAAATTATTTACACATATAAAAATCATTTGTAAAATTTGTATTCGGCATAACAAAATTATAACTCTACTTTTTTATTTCATACATTTACTTTCTCTACTTATAATATTTGCTATTGAAAACTGTTTATTATGTATATTCTGGGTTATTTTTCATTTAGTATTATTTTATTAAGTTATGTGATTTTTAATCTTACTGCTTTAAGTCATTCATAATATATTTAACTGAAATCAATGTTTTTAAGAAATTTACACAGTATTGGGGAATTTATATTGAAAATTATCCAATAATACAGATATATAATTTTCTTTAAATATTTCAATTAAAGTTCTATTCTCATTTAACACATAATTTTTCTCAATAGTTTTGCATAAAATAAAATCCCGTATTATAATTTTGTTATACAATAAACAATATATTTTTCAAATTCGTTCTTCGTATTACTGTTTATCATTCTTAAATTTTTTATACATATTTAAAAAACTAAAATTTATTTTTATGAATTAATATTTTGCCGTCAGTTTTTATGTTTTTTAAAAACGAAAGCAATTTAAAATATATATATTTCATTAACAATTTTATTGCATCTAATAACTGTTAAATAAATTAAATTATATATATATATATATATATAAATAATTAGTAAATATAAAAATAATATTTTTTATTATATTTTAAGTATTTCTTTAAATATTTAACATTAATTATGATGAAAAAAAGCTAATTTGTGTAAATTCACATTAAAAGCCTATAAAATTTAAGAATATTATCAAATAATGACGTAAGAGGTTTTTCTTTCATTTCGGCTGCTCACTTCCATCGTTTTAGACGATTGTCTTCCAGCGTTTTAGTTGCTTTTGTGAAAATCGACTATATTTTTATCGATTATCACATGTTTGTAATATGACGTAATTGGGACTTTTACTAATAAATTCACTACCCGTTGTATTAAGAATTATGGAATATTAAAATGAAGTGAGTCAGTAATGGTCTTGTTGGTTTATCGGATTGTTTTGTTATTAGTTAAATAAAATTGTTTTATTTTACTTTATCTATGGGTTGTTTTGACAGTATTTTGTAATTTGTTAATTTTATATTTAAAATTCTGACACTTGTAATGTTTAAGTACTAGCGGATTTTGTTAAAATCATTTCCAATTTAGTTCCTGAAATTATGTATTTTTTAATTTATTACTTTCTCTCCCACATCGCCTTAATTTTGGCCGCAGGTGGTAAGTATTTCTATATTTTTTATAAATTTTCAATTTTTCGAATCGTTTTAAATTACGTTATACAATACTATAAGAATGGTGACAGTAAACTTTCACGTTTTTTTCTACTTTTGTTTTTATGAAGTACAGTTTGTATTTCGAACAATTTTTTTGAAGTTATTAAATGCCAGAAATTTTGAAAATCACATTTTCTTTTATATTTAATGTCTTGAACGTATAGTGTTAAATTTCATTAGGTGTGCGTAAATGGGAACTTGCTTGGGTTATTTTACACTATTTTTTCAAACGGACCTAATCGTTTCGAATGAAACCTAAATTTTTCAAAATTTACTAATAAAATATAATACTTTTTGGTTTATGGTTTACTGAAAGAGCAGTAAGATTAAAATATGTTAAAAATTGTTTAATAAATTTATCGTGGTTTTTAAATTTCTTAAGGTAGTCGTGCATTTCAATATTTGTGGTTTATTAAGAACAGTTTACAAAAATATAAAAAATGAATATTGAACGATAAAACACATATATTTAAAACAGTGATTACAATGCGGAAAAAAAGACTACACTACACATTTATTTGACATAATACAAACTACTTTAAAATTAAAGCACAACAACTGATAAACGTACCCATACACATCCTCCCAAAAGTTGAACTTGAATCATCTCCTACAATATTTAATACTAAATTATTAACAATATAAGTTTCGCAACGAACAGTAACCGTTATTTTTTCAAATGGTGAAAAAGGTTCCTTTAAATACACCCTGTCAAGAAAGTATCGGGAATTGTTAAATAAAACGAACAATTTTTAATTTTCATCCAAATTTATTTTGTCACCTTCAAAATAACATCCATTCGAAGCGATGCACATATGCCAACGCTTTTTCCACTCGGCAAAGCACTTCTGATAGGCGGTTTCCGGGATGGCCTTTAGCTCTCGCGTCGCATTCGTCTTGATGTCATCAATCGATTCGAAGCGCATTCCCCGTAGCGGAAATTTGAGTTTTGAGAATAGGAAGAAGTCGCAGGGTGCTAAATCTGGTGAATACGGCGGTTGTTCGATGATATTTACCGAGTGTTTGGCCAAAAACTCATTCACAATTATGGCTTTGTGAGACGGCGCATTATCGTGATGGAGAATCCAAGAATTGTCGACCCACAAATCGTTACGTTTACGACGGATAGCCTCTCTCAAACGTCTCAAAACACTTAAGTAAAACTCTTTGGTGACTGTCTGTCCGGCTGGCACATATTCATAGTGTACCACGCCTCGAATATCGAAGAAAACAATCAACATGATCTTCACTTTCGATCGGCTTTGGCGAGGTTTTTTCGGCTTTGGCGCGCCAATTGGCCGCCATTCGGACGATTGCTGGTTCGTAAGCGTGTCGTACTCGTACACCCATGTCTCGTCACCAGTAATTATCTTTTCCAAGAAGGTAGGATCCAAATTGGCTCGATCCAGCATGTCTGCAGCTACCTGTTCTCGGTACTTTTTTTGAAAGAAATTCAGGTCTTTCGGAACAAGCCGAGCCGCAACGCGTTGCATACCCAATTTTTCGTGCACAATCGTACGTACGCTCTCGTGTGACATGCCCAATCCATGAGCCATCTCTCTCAAGCTCACATGACAATTTTCAGCAACGATTTCCTTGATTTTATCGACGTTATCATCGGTCACACTCGTTGAAGGCCGTCCAGAGCGAGGCATGTCTTCGACCGTCTCCCGACCATCCTTGAACGCTCTGTACCACTCGTAAACCCGCGTTTTTGATAAAGCAGATTCACCAAAAGCCTTCTGTAACATTTTCAGTGTATCGGCACAAGAAATTTCGTTCGAAACACAGAATTTAACACAAGTACGTTGTTCAATATTTTCACTCATTGTAAAACTTCGACAAAACACTTCAAGGTCGACTGATTTTAACAGCTGCTGTAAACACACTGGTTGACAGATCGCGCTAAAAATAGGCATCATAATACAAAACAGTTGTACCAACCTGGAAAAAAAAAATTATCTGCCTAGCTATTACCCGGGAGATTTAAATTGACAATTCCCGATACTTTCTTGACAGGGTGTATGCCTCAAATGTACTATCGGCAGGTTCCATATTCTGTATAAATGTAATTTATATATATATAGTGAGAAAGTAATATATAAGCACATCTAAAATCAAGTTAAAAATTAACTGTTTTATTTTTAATAAAACTCTTGTCCAGTGTTGTGTATATTTACCATTAGAATATTGAAAAGAATCAATCGTAGAACATAGATCCTTATCGGACATCTATTAGTTTCCTGTGAAAATTTTATCTTGGAAAATAATTCCTCTGCACTTCGAAAAGTTTTTTATTATTTAAATTGTTTCTGTTGAAGACAGTTGATGATTTTGAACCATTTTATATTATCGAAAGTGCCATCGGTATCGAAACTTACTGACGTTAATTTATACTGATTTTTATAGTTATTAATAATTTCTACGCATTTCAAAACTACTTTTTTCGTCGTTTTTTTTTTTTTTTTTCAAGTGGGTTTGTCAGCAATGCCATTAGCACAAGAAATGGGAAGTAGAAGCAATAAATTTATATTCTTATGCATTTAAGGACAGAGGATAAAAATACTTTAAGGGCACGAATAATTGAAACAGAATGAAATGAGAGAATACAAACAGCACTGTAAGAAGTGGGGATATTAAGTTTTAACAGCAAAGAATGGAAGGACGATTGCTCAGCAGAGAAGGCTACACATTCAAATAAAATGTGATATCAGAGTCGCAAAGAAAGTAATTAGAAGGAGGTGAAAAGGACAAAATAGAGTAGATGCAGATGAAAACCAAGAAAATGATGCAGGAAGGAGACTATGGTTTTTTTATGTAACTATATTGTTGCTCATTTATATTTGTTTATTTTTATGCAGCGTCACTTGCTAAACGAGTTGAAGCTATAGCCAATATATCATGCGTCTTACTTAAGGGAGTATTCTGGTCCAGAGGCATAAATTTTGAACGTTTTGTCAAGCTCGATAGGGGGAAAAAAATTTACTATTCATTTTTTGCCAGATATTTATTTATATTTTAAAAATACACAAAAAAAAATGGGAAAAAAATAAAATTAAAAAAAGTTTTAAGTTGGTAAAGTTGAAGGTAAAAGAAAAGAGGGGTTCTGGTTAACACGATTACAGCCCTTCTAGTTACCTAAAATAAAATTCAAAAAATGATACTTAATTAGTAAGAATGTCGGAGAAAATGACTTTTTTTCGCAAAATGGCGGTCTTCTAGAAAAAAAATACATTTTTCGACCTTTTTTTATAATTTTTAAAATATTAAAATATTAAAAAAAGTAATTTTGATACAAAAGCGGTAGGAGTGAAGAAGGTTATATGTTGAAGGCTGGTACAAAATTTGAAGCAAATCGGTTAAATAAAACTTGAAATATCATGTTAATTATGTTGAAAAAAGTAGTTTTGAGAAACACGTTTAAAGTTTCGAACGAGTTTCAGGTAGCCGCAGCAATCCAAGTCACAAAATGATACGTTATACTTACATTTTGTTAATTACCTATTCCTGGTTCATAGAGTGTGTCTTTTTCGACTTCAAAATCGATATTTTCGGAAATTCGTTCTGATTTACGAGCAGTTCTAGCTTCCCTAGAAGCATCAGAGAAGTTCGTTACTCGGAGCGCTCAATTCGACTATTTTTAGCAGTGAACGCATAAGCTTCAAGACCAATAGTGATTCTCATGGCATTGATCATTTTTAAAAATGGTAAAAAGCTTTCAATGGAAATACGAACAGCTATATAATTTGCGATTTCAATTGTCCGTATTCCTGCATGCATATCTGATCTTAGCGGGATTTTTCCAATCTTCGCTCCACTCGATGTTGCTTAACACGCAGTAAGGATGGGCTCAGGCACATATTACTGTCTTAGCTTTCGATTACTACCACTCAGACACAAACGCAGTCTCTACTCGATGCAACTGTTCTTACGAACGTGCACGGGGATTTTTGGTTTTGGCTAGATAAGGATACTTAACGAAGCCATATATAGCGATGGCAAATTAGAACAATATCTGAGAGATTGTGAATTAATGAAGTATCAGAGAATATTTTCGAGCTCAATCATCGCCAAATGATAACGTTGTAAGTACCGAATCCGTCTCACACTTTACACACAAAAACTAAAATTAACACTCAAAATGATTTATTTTCAAACTGTGAGCAGTGTACGTACGTCTACGTTTCTTGAAGATTGAAGCTAAATTGAACTGAACTGAACATTGAACACGAAAAGGTTTTCAAAAAAATACGTTACTACGAGCTTCGATTAATCGATTTTTAAATATTTGAGATTACCTATGTTTATACATTTATATAATTTCATCTTGACGAGCTTAATTGCTGCACCGCTAAAATAACTATAACTTCGTAAATTATTGGTATTTTAAAATTTTCTCTCGTAGGTATATTCTTAAAAATCTAAATTTTAAAAATATGCAAAAAAAATTGATTTTTTCAAAACTCTAGACTAAAACACCCCGTTAAGTAATACAACTGTACTTTCTTCTATTTTTCTTCTTTAAGTCTTTCGACTTTCCATTTATATTGGTCGTTTTTGTAGAGTAATCCCTCTTTTGGTAAGGCGTATTTTTTGATATTAGTATCTCTCTTTAGATAGCTTATATTTATTCCGCCGAACATTTCTCTAATTCTTTTCCTACTATCTTTTGATTATTGTTCTAATAAATTCATTATTTCTTAATTTTAATTTTTTTCCTATCTATTAATGGTTTTTTTTCTTTTATTTTATCATTTGATTTTTAAATTTTTCGCAGTCACCGGGATATTCTTGGCTGTTTATTTCAAGTAATTTTTTTACACAGAATATTTCAACGATTTATTGTTTAATAATATATAAATTCTATTAATTTTCTTCTTTTCGAATTTGGTTGTCTATAGGCCACGTGAACACTACTAACTTTTCCCTTTTCCTTCTTCTCAATATTTCTTCATTATTTCTCTGTGCTTTTCTTTCTATCGTCTGTCCACTTTTGCCCGGTTCTCTTATTTTTGATTCTTTTATTTTATTCCTAAATTCTGTTCTGTTTTCAGTAGTTGATATATGAATTTGTTCATGAAGATCCTTCTTCATATTCGAGTACCACATTGGACTGGTTTTCAATCTATTAAAATATTGAAAGATTCGTTTAGTTAATCTCGGGTATTACACATTCTCTGGATATGTGCATAAAATGCCGACCTTCTTTTCCTCATAATGTCGGATAGTTTTTTCGCTTTCTTATACAGTTCTTTATTTGACTTGTTAGCGAACGTCCCCCCCCCCCCCCCTTCTTTTTGGGTCGAGAATTTTTCAATTTTTCTTTCCTTTTTTTTCCCCAATATTGAAGCCTTTCCTATATCATTCAACATTAAGCATTTAGGAGCAATGTCTCCGGTTTAATGACTGCGTTGTAATTATCTTAGCATTTATCGATATTAATTTTTTGTTGTACTCGTATACATTTTGCGTTAAATGAGAAAGCCGTTTCCATTTTCCTTGCTCTTATTTTCAGTGCTTCTCCATCCAAACGGTTTTGCTGAATAATCTTACTTAAGTATCTGAATTTTTAACTTTTTTAATTTTCCCATATTTTGTGCACACATGTCGAAGGGAGGTTGCAATGTTTATTATATATTCTGTCTTCTCAAAAGAGATTTGTAAATCAGTTGTTTTTTTTTTTTCTATTACTTATTTTAGAAGGTTGACTTACTTTTAAATCCTATGAAAAAATTGCCAAGTCATCTGCAAAAGCTAAACAATTAATAGCTAAATTCTACTTCTTTCATTCCAATCGTATTCTTTTACTTAAATTTTTTGTTTCTAGTAATTTTTTTATTGTTGTTGTTGTTTTTAATACTAAAGCATAGCTCTGTATTCAGTTAGAAAATTGCGATCTGTAAGTTTAATCGATAATAATCCGTAAATAGCCAAGTGAAAAATAAAACTGGCAACGAAGTAAATAATTCAACTGCACGCATAATTAAAAATAGATGCTTATACGTTGTAAACAAACGGAACATTCGAAGAACTATTCGGGTTTTACATTTTATTATACCCATGTAAAATTATTTATGGTAATATTCTTTCTTAAGATTATTGATTTAAAATGTTAAATTGCTAATTAAAATCTGTTTTAAACAGTTAGAATTTTTCACATGAGTAGCATATTCTAAAGGCAATTTATATTACTGGTTTAAATTTGTTTGTAAAATTTTAAGAGAATTAAACAGTGAAAAAAATATGTATTACTGTATTATTAGAGAAGCACTGAAAGAAAAAAACTATCCGCGAAATAATTACGATTAATGTTTTTGTTACAAATATTGTTTCGGTGTATTATATACTAATATAATTTGGACCCTATATTACAACAAAATTGAAATATGTAAGGCAGCTTCTAAATTTATTTAGTCGAATGTTTCTCCGCTTACAGAATTTTTAAATGAATGTGAATTATGTTCAAAAGTTGCGAAAACTTTCATATCCTTACGAAATATTTTGCAATACACACCGCTTGCAAATATGACAAAAAAGGAATTGCGATTGGTTAAATTATTTTATTTTTTTGTTTTTGTTTTTGAAATGTTGCTAGCGGTTTTGTTTAATTTAAACTGGTATGTTTCGTTGATTTATTTGTAAATTAATGGTAGCATGGAAGGTCGAATTATTGTTAAAAATGAAAAATTGTTATTTATAGTATAGATTTTTGTTTACAGTTGTATTTTTTGCAATTGAAATATTAATTTTAAAACTGTAATGGAACGAGTTTCTCTTTTCTTGAGTCCTTAACATTTTTTTATTTTTATTGTAAGGTTTTTCATAGATGATTATGAAATAGAGTACAGCTTCAGTAGTGAAGTATGAATATTCCATAATAATAAAACAACTTTATCTTCTTTACTGCCTATCAACCGATCTTCTTTATGATTCTTTTTGTAGGACCCTGTTTTTTTTTGTTTTTTTTTGAGTAATAGAATATTTTTAATTTCTTCTCTGTTCGTAAATTGCTAATTTTTCCGTTTCTCGATATTTTGATAATTTTGGTTAACTAAGAGTAAGATAAATCTGAAAATTATTGATATATTTAATAATGGAAATCGGTATTCTTCGAAAATATCTGCATATATAAATAGGATACATTTACATTTATTTGTACTTACTTCTTGTGTGACTTGTGATTTGACGACTGTTATATTAAATAAATTATTACTTTTTCGATATTTGGGTATATCAATTGCAGATAATTGCTGCGCTATTATTTTACAATAGACAAAGTTATTTCCAATTGTATTTTGTACCAGTTTACAGAATTGTAGAATTTATTGGCAATTCATTGTGCATTGCAAAAATATTTTCTGCATAAGTGATATATTTATGAACAAATTGTTGGACATTGATAAATGTTTCTTTTTATCTTGCATTAAGTAGAAGTGAACTTATTTCTAAAGAATTAAAGGATTGACTCATTTTCCAAATGTAAAATAATAAAATCTTACTACGATGCATAAATTTGGAAAATTCCAATCATTCGTGTACTATTCTAACGCTGATAGGTAAAAACGTTTATGGTTTCTTTGTTTCTTTTTTTATTTTTTATTTTTTTTTAATATTCTACCTTAATCGTCTTATTCTCAACTGTTAGGTTGATGTACTCAAACGGAACTTGATTAAGGCTGATATTTTTGATTTATTTAATGTTTTCGAAATCAAAATTATTGTGACTGTTACGTGCTAATTGTAAACGCTTACTTTCCCACACTGATACTATATACATATTTAGAACAAACATAAACGTAGTACCACTTCACCAATTCCAAACAAACCAGATTGTTATCTGTTTCAATTTTTTTTTTTTTTTTTCAATAATTAGTTGCGGTATCTTTCTAGTATCCACGCCGTTAAAGTAACTTTTAAAAACCACAACTCTTATTTTTGATGACAATTAATGAAAGATGTACGAAAGTGTTGAATGGGATGTTATCAAGTCATAAAAAAAGGAATAGTCCGGCCGCATGGTTTTCTTATCACTAAAATTAGATTCTTTGAGGTAAAAATAAAATATGGTTTTGTTGTATTTGATACAATAATTAAGCGATATAAATTACAACTTACTAAACAATTAAGCGATATAAATTACAACTTGCTAAACAATTAAGCGATATAAATTACAACTTACTAAACAATTAAGCGCATTTCATGATCGAAAATCTTTGTTATATTTTGTTTTCAATTTTGTATTTTTTCATTCTTAATAGTTAATTTATCAGATTTAATTAGGTCCTTAAAAAAATTATGCTCTTCTAAAACACAAGAGCAATTATTTTATTTATTTTTTTTACAAATTGCCGGTACAACAGCCCAAAGGGCAATTACTGTGTAGCGCTGCACACACACACACACACACACACACACATATATATATATATATATATATATATATATATATATATATATATATGTATATGTATATGTATATATACCCAAAAATACAAAATAAAGCAGGAAATAGATACATGTGCGTTATGTACACATTTGCCCCCTCCCCTCTATATATATATACGCGTATTTATCAATATAATTTACAAATGGAAGCATACATAGGAAAATAAGCACTCTTCAAAATTGAATTACACATGCATAGATGAGGAAACGCATAGTTTACCGTCAATTTGTTATCGATGAAAACAAGTTGGAAAATAATGAAATAAACTCACATTTATGTAATATATTCCAACACAGACGTATACATTTTATACTCCGGGCAACCCCACGTTTTTATTGAAAAATATCCTGAATGATTTTTAAGAACTTCCTAAAATTATTACTATCAAAAACCTCTTTTTAACTTGTTGTGTGTTCGTGTTTTCCTCTTTGATCTTTGTTTAGGAATTTTCGGTTCTTTTTTATCTTACTTTTTTAGATCCGTTACTCGTTGTTCGTCGTTTGTATTCGTTTTGGAATTTTCAGCTTCTATTATGTTTTTGTGTTTTTCTAATTTTTGTTTTTTAGTCTTATTTTTAAGTCCTTTGTTGTTTTTTATATATCTTTTTTCTTCTTCTTTTTTTTCTTGTTCCGGGGATTATTGGTATTTTTTCGTTGATTTTCAGTTTGGTTTCTATATCTATTGCCCCCCCCCCCCCCGCCCTTTTTCTTTTTTATGTTGTTGGGTTGTTTAGGTATTTTTTAGAATTGGGTTTTCCGTGTTGTTATAGGTTTCGTTTTTTTATTTTTGTCGCTATTGCCAACCGAAGTTTGCATTCTGGTGCTTTAGTTCGCTTCTGATAATGGTCAGTATAAGCTGACCGAAACGTTAATTAAGCGTTGAATTTTTGAAAACAAATATATTATATTTTCTAAACGCAGTGTCCGAAAATTATTTGTAATGGTTAATCACTACAGAAGTTTGAAACGTTTCATAAAAGTGAACAGTTAAAGCTTTTTCTGTCGTGAGATAGTTTAGGTAATAGTAGTATAATTTTTACAAGTGAACGACGTACGGAACCGGACACTTATAATACGTTCGTAGTTTTGGTTTTAAGAGCAAAAACCTCAACGACGGTCTCTTCGTTTTTAGAACGTTGCCTTCAATTTTTCATTGTACAATATATAATCGAGATGAATGAATTTTATGAAGACCAGCCAAAAAAAGTAAAACAAGAAGAAGAAGAGTTAATACATTAAGCAAAAGTAACCCAAGTCTGTGTGTAACGGAAAATCAAGGATGAATGCATTTACTAACTTGATTGAGATAATACATTTTAGCTGCATTCAATGACAGTCAGAGGTATCAATTGAGCCGGATAAAAACATTTTTGTATAAAATTGGACTAATAGCCAAGTTATCTAAGAAAATTTTCCTTTAAATCTTTTCTTTCTCGGTGAATTTGAACGTTTATTTTGTTTTTTTTTTAAATGGCGGTGAAATTCTATTTTTGAAGATAGAGTTGTTGTGTCGTTAAAAATATTTTAATAATTTGTAATAAATTTTTATCCGAACTATACTGCATTTAAATGAATTGCGCGGCCGCTTATGAAGAAAAATACGCGGCTATAAAGGACACTTTCACCCAAATTAATTTGTTTTTTATTTACCGCCGAGAACATTCGTAATATCTTATCTCATGCGGGAAGTTTCAGTCGCAGTTTTTTTCCCTCTTTTTTATGTTATACGAAGGCGAAGGTGAAAAGTCTATTCTTTTTTAATGCAGATAAATATTTTTACTTGCGTCGGCGGTATTCCTTATCATTATAATAAATAGTTGAAATTATCTTACACTTGTCAAATCGATTAATTTTAATTTGCTAGCAGACTTGAAAAGCGATGTTTCCAATTCGGTCGTTCATTTGTTTCTTGTTATAATGAATAATTTGTCTGAATGTATTCGTTGCTAATTTTAGTAAAAAAAAAAAAGCTACTACAAACTTTTTTTTCCTTCTTTATCGGGATTAGCCATTATGGCTGTTGACCAATAATTTTAAGCAGTAATAAACACATTCGAGCAACCAGACAACCATATTACACATATTACAAGCATTAAGCCCCAGGCATGACACACAACGCAGTGAAAATAGGATTTGACCATTGTCAATATTCCCTAAATACAATAACTTAATAAAATGAAAATTTAATATTAGCTATATAACGAGAGGTCTAAAGGCTTCAGACGTTTTAACCGTCTGTTGATACTGTTATCGAGCAGTTGGATCGCTGAAGGATTCGCGCGGCTTATAAGTCAGCGCTCATGTCTTCAAGTTTCCCCGACGATAATTTGTTTAACAGGTTTCACCGGAAAATCGCTGTGTAAATTATCGTTTCTTATATACCAAGATGCGTTCGTTATCATATGAAGCATTTTACTGTGGACGGTTTAAATTAGTTTTCTGTTTGACGGCTTCGTACAGCCCCATAATAGAGCTCCATACGTTCATATGGGTCAGACTATGACAGTATATATTAGACGTTTACTCACTAAACTTAGTTGCGATTTACATCCCTGTGTAATCAATAAAAACTCCGTATTCCGTGTTCCTTCCTTTTCATTTTCACATGCGATTTCCAAGTTGAACTCGGTATTTTTGCTCCAGTTTCGTTCTTTTGTTTATTCATCGAAAGGGTATTGATCGATCACTTGTTTATGCCATTCATTTTTGGTATTGATCAACTTTAATTAGTTACGTGTACAATCAAGAGTAAAGATCCACTATTCTGATAAATTAATCTCGGTCGCATAGAACTGAAATACCGGAATAATTTAATTTAAAGGTAATATTTGATCTACAGGGGAAGGGTAATAACTGCATAAGTTGTGACAATCGGTTTATGATTGGAAGATTCGTGAGTATTTGTTTGCCGAACGCAAAATACGTACCCTCTATTATTATTATTATTATTATTATTGTGCGTTAGATTTTTCCTTTTTTTGCTTTCGTAAGCACGTATTAATAGAACCAATGGAAATTGTAAATTTTATTTATTGGATAGATAAACTGACCTTTATACTGCGATAGTGCCAAGCCTTAAATTTACTAGCACGCTAGTTAATCAGAATAACCAAGCTGTCGCTAAGTTAAAATTTTTCATCAAACGACTTAACTTTGATAATGATTCCAAATCAAAATGAGAAAAAAAACAGTGCAGTGGTGTAGAAATATAATATCACTACTGGTAAAACGCAAAATCGTACACGGTATACTCTCTTCAATTTGTTAGCGATGCTTCGTACATTAATGTTGCAAATTTTTTTATGTTTTCAAAACTTGTTCTTTAAAACCATATTAATGAATATTTTAAAATTTAATACAAAAAATAAAAAATAAAAAAATACATTGCTACTTTATTAATAATATCCCAGTTCATTTACTGCATAGTAACAACAGCATACAGCCAATGTTACACACCACTTTCGTTTGTACGAGTATTGGAATTAAAATGGTACATTTAAATAAAATTTTTAACTTTTTTTTTTTCTTTCTTCATCGGATAACCGAAGTTGATTGAATTGTTTTTTATTAATAAATAGTTTTACCATATTTGCCACTGAATACATGTTACATTTGAACAAAGTTCTGAATGTAAACTTCGGTAATAGTTTAAAATTTAAAACATTTTGTATAATTTTAAAGCGTTTTATTTAAAAGCAGTAATCTTCAATTATATACGGATATTATTAATATATATATATATATATATATATATATATATATACAGTGCGTCCGAAAAGTTCCTAATGCGATTAAAAATCGAAAAATAAAGATAAACAATTTTATTTTCTAAGGTACTTTACATAACCTCTATGCAACATAATACGCTGCTGAGCTCGTTCCTGGAGCGCCTGGAAGCTCCTGGAGAAGGCGTTGCTTTCGATGCTGTTCAATTCGCGTGTCACTGCTTCTTGAATGGCTGGAATATCGTTAAATCGGGTCCCTTTCAAGGCGGTTTTGAGCTTAGGAAACAGAAAATAGTCACACGGATTCAGATTTAGAGAATAGGGGGGATGGTGCAACACGGCGACTTGCTTTTTCGCCAGAAACTGAGTGACAACTCCAGCCGTGTGAGCTGGCGCATTGTCGTGCAGAAGGAAAAAATCTTTTGGTTTCCACAGCTTGGACCGTACGCCTTGGATTTGTTTGCAAAGTCAATCCACAATTCCTAGATAGTAGGCTTCATTCACTGTGGCACCTGGAGGCAAAAATTCTTTGTGTACGATGCCTTGAGAGTCGTAGAAAGCGATCAACATTGTCTTGGTTTTCAATTTCACGAGGCGAACCTTCGCCCAACCAAGCACTCGACTGACATTTCGTGGTCGGATCATACTGAAACACCTATGTTTCATCCCCAGCGATGATTTTATTGAGTACAGAAGGGTTTTGTTGAACCATTTCAACAAGATTACGGCATGAGTTAGCGCGCTGTTCTTTCTACTCAAGCGTCAGACAATGAGGAACGAACCTCGCGCACAGCTTGCGCTTGCCCAAAGCGTTTCGAATGAGTTCGTGGACGACTGTTTTACCAATATTCAACTCGTCTGCTATCATACAGCAGGGTAGGTGACGGTCGTCGGCGAGTAAGGCTCGAATTCGGTCGACGTTTTCATTGATTGAGCTTGTTGATGGACGGGGCGCCCTTGGATCGTCTTCGAGAAACTGCCGGCCATCTTTAAAACGTTTAAACCACTCGAATACCTTCGAACGTGATAAACAATCATCACCATACACTCGTTTCATATCCGCGAACGTTTCGGTAGCGGTTTTACCAAGATTGAAATAAAATTGAATAACTGCTCTTTGCTCCATTTCGAAAACAGTGACAACAGATTTTGAACGCGATTACGCGAAACCATTTCTCACCAAAAAAAAAATCGCACTACCAGCCAACAAAAAATCATGTTTGGTGTCAAAACATAGTACTACGTTACGTAAATAGTTTTAAACAGATAGTGTTAGTAATTTCTCTGGAAAAAACCAGTCCCGGAACTTTTCAAACGTACTGTATATATATATATATATATACATAAACCAGTATAACTATTTGCAGTCTTACCCCCTAATTAATTTTAAAGATTTAATTAAGAATTTCTATGACAGAAGGTAACGTGGTTTATATATGGGCACATTATCAAACGGAACTTCCGACGAAATTCACAATTAAACCTATACTTCTGGATGAATGTTATTTCTGAGAATAAAAGTACAGTCAAAAACTATTTTTTAAATACTGATACTGGTGATCGCTTGCCCCAGACAAAATTACCGTTCGGCATGAACGAGAAATCTGTTCAGTTAACCGTCTTATTTTTGATTCTTTGTTTTTTATCTGTTATCGATAACTTATATTATCATTAATAATGAGGAAGTCATGTTGCGGCAATTTTAGCTATATCGGATATGTTGTTTGTAAGGGAGTCACGGTAGTCAAGGGCGTCGCCAGCCGATGAGCCAGGGAGGGGCAAGATGAGTTGCCAGTCGCCAGGGGGGGGGATATGATAGAAAGAGGATATGCGCTATAATAAGAAAAATCAAATTTATAACTTGTAAAGGCTTAATATTTTATTAAACAAGAATAAAATCTTAATTAAAACATAGGTTTTCCAAATTGTCCATGATTACGCGCCTATGAATACCTCATCCATGCCAGTTGATGAAAAAGTTTCAAGGCTCCAGGGGGGGCAGCTGCCCCTCCCTGCCCCTCCGCTGGCGACGCCCACGACGGTAGTACTAAATAAGCACAACGAGATCATAAAAATTTCGATTTTAAATGAAACGGGTAAATTTTAACGATTGATTGTTAAAAATCAAAACTTTACGAGAAATTTAATTTTTTCACTGCAAATTCCTAATATTCAGTTATTTGTAAAAGGTTCTATTAGAAGGTGTGACTACGTTTGTGATTAACATAAAATTTTAATTAATGCTGCTCAGCTCAGGCAGGCGTGTAGGACCTTTACCTGCGTCTCCTAGTATAGCATTTATAAATTTGCATAACAATATATGATTATTATATTTATGGTGGTTATAGTGCGCATTCTGTTCAGTAACTTATATCTGTGTGTTTATAATCGCCCTCTATTTTTTCTTGTTTTTAAATTTAAAATAATATATAATAATATATTAGCACAACGCAGCTAGTACTAAACAATAATTAAAATAATTAACGATTCGATGAGATCAATGTGAACACGAAAATTGTTACTATCGTGTTACAACATTATGTGGAACTTCGGTTTTCTACTATGTTTAAATGCGTGTAGGGTTTGTAAAGTTGAAATAAGCTACATTTCCGTGCCTGATTTTAATGTGTAGATTTTCATGACCGTGGATTATTTGAAGAAATACGAAATAAGAAGGTTTTTAGGTTTTCCGCGGACAGTCCTTGGCAGCGCATTTTTTCTCTTTCGTTTTTTTAATGGCACACTCTTTTAATAAGCGATTTAAAAAGTTTATCAAGAAAATGACTACGTGCATTAGTAAAATATAAATTAACGTATGAGGTTCTGTTAACCGGAAAGTGCTCTAAGAACATTGCTCGGAACTTTACACTATAAAATCTTTAAAAAAAATATAAAAGACAGAAATGTCCGCTTTTTCAGTCAGCTGTATCTAAAGTCTTGCATAGCACTGCTGATGCGTCTTAGTTTTGCATGAAATCAGTCAATAAGAATAAACAGACAAATTTTAAATCCTCTCATTGTTGGAATATTTAACAGAAACTGTTCAAATGTTACGACGCGCCGTTTAAAGTGATTCTAGTCACAAGATGGATTTTTCTTTCAGTTAGCAGTTTTATTTAATTTATTTTATATGTATATTGCAAAAAATAAATAGATAAATAAAATAGTGATGATATTAAAGAAACTTTCTAATTAATATTGTTATACAAGAGTGTTATTAAAAAAAAAAAAAAACAAAAAAAAAACAAAAACAAAAACTTCATATAAAAGTTGTTTTTTTTTGTTTTTTTTTTAATGAAAAAATAAGTGTACCTGATAAATGGAATTGTGGGAATATGTATAAAATGATTACCGTCATTTATAAAATATTGGAGCTTCGATCAAAGGGGAAAACAGTAAGTCACTGCAATGCATATGAACGCATGGAACATTATGAGAATTTTAAATTTACGTCTACTTGACATTTAACATAATGAAAATAAATACATGGTGTAAAGCGACCTTGGCCATTTTGGAAAATTACGTAAGTAACTTAAAATACAGAAATGCACAAATTTTGATTAATTGAAACAAATACCATGTTTAGTTTCAAATATTCTTATCTATAATTATCGCAAAGCTATATACTGCTCATAATTAGTGAAAACTGAAAAATTGTATTTAGTTGTTTTTAATTATTAAAGATTCGTATGTATTTCTGTATATTAATTCCATGCAATTGGAATGACGATATAATGAATTTTTTACTGCACGTAGGATTGTTAAAAAACTCTCGCGCTCAGAGAAGAAGTAAAGTTCAACGTTTACGTGTGTAGATTTATTAAAAAAAAAATTAGTTTTTTTTTTAAGTTTATTTTTTTTTTTCGTCAGATTTTTCGTTTTACGAGTGCATATAAAAACCGAATGTCAAAAATAATGTTTTCGTCATTCTGTTAAAGTGGTTTTAAAGGATCTGTATAGAAACGTTTTAATGAATTATGGAAATGAATTAATTCTTTATTATTATTATTTTATTTTATTTTTTTATTACGCCATGTACAGCCTTATGGCTAGAGGCGTGAGTACTGTTGGGATTTCGATTCAAGAGTAGAGACTGGTAGCTTGCAGGAAGGAGAAGAGCCGAGAGTTTTGATATCATTATCTGAAAGTAGAGATTCGAGAGATTTGTTTCGGATGTTTAGGTTTCTTGGGATTTGGAATTTTAGACAATCGATTAGTATGTGTTTGATGGAGATGGAGACTGTGCAGGATTCACATATAGGTCAAGGCTGTTTGTTTAGTATATAACCGTGAGTGAGAACTGAGTGACCTGTTCTTAGTCTGAGTAGTATGACTTTTCGTCAAATATATACGTTTATGGTTTTTAGTTTATTTGTGTCAGGGATCTGATTCCAATATTGTCGGAAGAATTTATGTACGAAGGATTTCCTGGATATTTTTAGGTCTGAAAGAGGAATTGGAACGTTTGGAATTGGAGAGATGGTCACGGGCAGTTTTGCTATTTCGTCTGCTTTCTCATTTCGACGGATGTTGCAATTGGATGGTATCCAACAGAAGATAATTTCTTTGTGAGAAAATAAGAGAGCACTTGTTATTTCTTGGGAAATGGGATGTTGTTTCTCTTTATGATAGTTTTGGATTGTGAGGAGTGCTGACAAAATGAGTCTGCTAGAATTAGTATATTGTTTGATGAGAGATCCATAAAGTGGCTAATTTGAGAGTGTAAAGTTCGATTGAGAGAACTGTAAAATGTGGGGAAGTAGTGGAAATTGTGTATTTCATTGTGATCGTGAATAATCGAGTATCCTGCTCCGCTTGATTTGAAGCCGTCAGTAGTGTATATTTTGACAAAGTTGGGATATTTGGTAAGGAGGTTGTTGAAGTGACGATTATAGGTGAGAGGGTTAGATTGAGATTTATCCAAGTGAGTGAATGACAGATCTATCTTCGGAGTGTATGAGGACCAGAGTGGATTGATATTGATAGGAAAGTGTTGAATATTAGTGTTTTTTAGGATAATTGATTTTAGAATATCGTCATTGTTGTGAGAGAGGGAGTTGAAAGGAATCATGAAATGGAGAGGGCTGTTGAAGTAGGGATTTGCGAGGATGTTAAGAGTAGTACATACTTGTGGAGATAAGATGTCTCCGAATGTTTAATAGAGGTTCTGACGATTCGCTTTGAAGACTGTCAATAGGAGTTGTATTATTTTCGTGATGTTTTTTGTTCAAAAATCGAACTTTTAACATTCTAATTCGTATTGTACTTAAAGTACACAATTTGCCAAAACAAAATCTGCGATAAACTTTCAATTCGCGTCTTAAGTGCAGTAAAAAGTGTTCTTATCAATATTTGTACGGAACGCAAAAAAGTGAGCCACCGATCGGATGATAGTTGTATTATTTATTTCAAATAAAACATTATGAGATCTGCCCGTGAATCTTACGCGGTAACACTGTTAGTCATTGAAATTGATTTGTCGGTTACTAGTTTAAATATTTGTCGATATGATCTTATAATGTTCCACTACTCCAGTATACTACGAAGAATAATCACTGTGTCATCGACGGATGTAGTCGGTGTAGTTTGATTGCAACGGACAAATATATCTAAAATGTAAATAGAACGGCGGGTAAAATGTTTATTTTTCGTCATATACTATGAAAATTAAAATGTTACAAAAGCTTAAAATATCAACGACGTTTTCTGTATTTTTACAGAATTTGTAGTAATATTTTTACTTAAATTACTCTTACTCGGTTGGAGTATTTTATTATTTCGGTTTTTCGCTGGAAAATGTTGACCTACCAATTAATCCCTTAACGCTACTACTAATTTTTTGAACTGTCTAGAATAACTGTTCTTAAAAATTTAATACTGAATAATCCGACAGTTATCGATTTCAGTATTCACAATACTACTTACGATCGCGACATGTTGTGACTAAGTTTAACACATATTAGTATTAGGGAAATTTTATCTTTATTTGGTGAAAGCCGGACGTGTCAATGTGAAAAGGTTAATCGATTTTATTACCTTTATGATCGATTTAAAATGTCTCTTTTTGCTTTAGATTATGAACTATAATCAGAACGTTTATAATCCTTCTACGTATAATATATTTTTGTAGAATCTCATTTGCCAATACGATTGAACGAATTTCGTCTACTATATCATCTAGCGCAGGTGTTGTTCCTTTTTACAGTTCGATCGGTCCTGGTTTTTTTGTCGTTATGCTGTCTGTACTGCTAGAAAGTCTGCGCGTTATTGGTTATTCTTGAGAGCAGTAAATCTTTTCACCGCGATCCACATAAACACTCTGTTCTACTCTGAAATTAACAAATCTGACAGAATTTTTTTATTTTTCGAGTATTATGCGTGCTTTAATGCGATGAATCGCTGACAGTAATAGCAAGTTGGGTTGTTTTGGGGATTAAATTGATGTGAAAGTATTTATTCGGTTTCTACGAAATATAGAGATAGAAAGGAGAAAAGATATGCAAAAAATATATTTAACGCCTGAAGTGTTACATCCTATTTTCCAACATAATCACCGAAGCGATCCAAACAATGTATAGTGGTACGAATGTTTCATGTCTCCGAAAGCCCATTCTGTGGTTAAATTTGTTAACACGTTATGATCTACAGCCTATGTACATTTTCTTTGCTGTTGCGTGCCGCTTTCCAACATCGAGTTCGCCTTTGGAATAGAAGAAAAAACGAAAACGGAGAATGTGCGGGAAATCCAAACAAATCTGATTTGAATGATGCGAACAACGAGTTCGCAGCACGTGAATCAAGCAAGATGGACTTTTTTGACAATTCCTCCGTCCTTTGAATTGGATCATCTGAAGGGTTTTCAAAGGCGTGTGACTGGTCGGACACTTACAAAAGAGCTTCTTCAAAATCACAGAAAATCGTGAAAAAAATCTTCTCAATAGATTTATTTCGTTTAACCCCCTGTTCCCTTTTAAACTTGGGATCGTTGCTTTGACCACAGAGATCGTCTGTAATAATACAAGAAAAAAAAATTCCATCGAAACCGATAACGAGTCAAAAAATTCAGCGCAGCAACCATTCGATTTGCTTTATTTCGTCGAATTCTCCCACCGCACTCCATTTCCAAGTGTTCACTAAGATCTGTAGAACACTGATAAGCAAAATTTCAGCGAAAAATTATCCTCTTTGAAACGATGTCGTATTTCCTCAGTTGTGTAAGTCCCCGATCTTTGCCTAACAATGCACGAACGATAATCATTGTCGTTGACTACATCATTTGGCAGGGCGCGATAAGTCGTGCAATTCTCTTCTGACCTCGACGAATTGTTTTATCTATCCTCTAATCATTTCAGTGCTCATTGTATATTGTCACAATATTCTCGAAAGATTTCAGTGGCATTTTTATCTTTTGCAAAAACCGGAAGACAGCACTCGAACTTCGCACACACATGACGTCACCGAGTCAGTTCTAACATATCTTTATTCGGACTGTACGCGCACGGTATTTCTACCAAAAATCCTCGCATCATCATCATCATCATTATATTTTGTTCTGTCAGAAACCGGAGCGTGCTACAGTATGGTTCCGCAACTGAGAAAAAAATATCGCACTTAGCCCGTTCAAATAAAAAAATACGTAAACCGTCTACTAGCTTCATTCATCTTTATAAAGAATAAAAAGCTAACACTATTTTATTCTAGCCCCGATAATTTATACATTTTTCTTTAATTACAAACATATCTCGCGAATTACTAGTTTTTTCGTTATTTTTTAAATCATCGAATTCATAATTCGGGATAATTAGGAAAATGATAATGTAAAAATGGAAACGAAAATCAAAAAGGGGTGATAACGCTTAGCCTTTGTTCAAATTTTTATTTTAGCGTAACTAACTTTCGGCTAAACGATTCTTGCACGTTTAATTCCCTTCTGGAAACTGTAAGCGAATTGTCGTCAATTTTCCCGTTATTAACCGTGCATACCTGAAATAATTACGGTTTACCGAACTGGGTCTTACGGTCCGCTTCAATTAATTTATTTTCCGAAGAGACAAAACTTCAATTAACCCGGCGTACGAGATATTGTGCATTTAATTACCTTGCCAGCTTCAGATTTTCCGTAAAAGGGTTTTGTAGTATTTGTAATACGTACCTCTGCCAAGGTAGTAGGCCATCGCCATATCTCTTTTTACGTTGACCTGTTGTAACGTCTTATCATCGGCACCGCCGCGTGCACCCCAGTTATACGGTCGTGTGTTCGTGGGTAACTGTGCACTTTATATTCATCTACTCTCTCTTTCGCATATTTTCCATCATCAACATTCTTCATCATTTCTTTTATCTGATTCTTGGTTTGTTTTGAAATCATTTATAATTAATATTCGACCGAAGTCGATTAATGTATAAATCCGTATTCGTGTCTCTATGTTGCTGCGCGTTTTGATTTTATACAATTGGTTAATTTTATATTCGTTTATTTTAAATTTCGCCCGTTACGTGAATGTAGCGACACGTTCGAAATGTTTCACTTTTTCTTTATTTTTTCTTTAGTTTTCTTCGTGTTTTCTGTTGTTCATTTTCTCTCCTTTCCTATTCGACGTACGAATATACACGCTATGTACGAAAGTTTGTCGTTAATTTCGAGTTTATAGTACTACAGTGAACTATCGGCATGGTCATTTGCGTGTAGAAATCAGAAAACTCTGGAAAATTCTTTATTAAACCAAAAAACCTCTATAAATTCCGCTAAAAAAAAAACAAAACAAAACATAATAGACTATTTTGTTTCGTGTATAAAAGTATGTTACAATCACAAATAAACGACGCGCGCTGTATTGCTTGCCCGATCCAGTTCAAGTTCGTTACCTGAACTGTCGACAGAAAATTCACTTTTTCAAAAAAAAATAAACCTTGTTAATGTGGGAGTAGGGTAGTCCAAGTTTTGTCGAGTTTTATTTTTTCAATGCCCTGCGTGATATTATTTTATCTCACGTTAACATATGCTGCTGCACTTGCTGCGCGACAAATGGGATGAATATACTTTTACGCATCCGATTACTAGTAGTTTTCCCGGTAACCAAATTATTTCTTTTACATCGGTTAAGGTAATGTGTGACTATTTCACATTCGACTACCGACGTCTCCGTATTCATCGCTGGACAATGGCAAAATAAACATTAATTAAACAATTTTTAAATTTCATACCATTCATATACCATTATCTATTTTCGCAAAAATAAGCCTTCCCACCATACTGCATCGCGATAACAACAAGCATTTTGAAAAAAATAATGTAAAGAGTTTGCGCTGCACATTTGTCCATATTATAATATCGAATTAACGTGAAAACTACACATCTGCCTGTGAAATACCGGTGCGTACTGCCATAGGTAATCATAACAGTCCGTTTTAAGACGTGGCTCGGACGAAGATCGAGTTGCCAGGTTTAGTGTCTATTCCTTCAGTTTCATATATTAACATTAGCAAAATGAATGAAATGTTTCGCTTTCTCTGGCTGAAAAAGTATTTCCCTAGATGTATTTTTCAAAGCATTTTAATTCTATCGCTGCCGGTTGCGATACGACTAAAAACAAAGGGGCTCATCTTCGAAAAAAATTTAACGAATATAGGAAGTCAGTAAAATTAAATAAAAACTGCAGACCGCTAGCTCTTCAAGAAGAAGTTCGTAAAGAATACAGTCTAAAATAATAAAAAAATGTATTTACATTGAAATAATAAGAAAATTATGAATAATTAAAGGAGAGATATTTTCAGTCATAACTATATTTTAAAAAATAATAATAATAGAAACCATTGCCCCCTACAACCAGCCAGCCTGATTTAAAGAAGTATACGAAGGTGTCGGCGGTGGCAGAGCCAATTAAAAATAAGTGCTGCTTTTTGCCACGCACTAGCCTACTAAAGGGGGTAGTATACAAAAAAGAGATACTCGAAAATAAAAAAAGTAATCTGTTTACACTTAAGAAAATTATGAAAAACGGAAAAAGTTAAAAGAGTAATCCTTACGGACAGTCTTACACTGAAATATATAAATAAGCGAGTTAAGCGACTAAAACTGCAGAGAACTATTCTGCGGTTTTTATAGTTGAAATATAAAAGAAAAATCAAAATGATCATCATCAGCGACTTTACTTACTTTTCTAAAATGTATCGGAAGAATATTTCAGTGGGATTAAAACAAATCATTTTTTTTTTTTTTTTTTTTTTAAATTAGAACAATAAATCAGAATTTGACCAATTCATTTTATTCTGATTATACATAGAAGAATTTGTATCGTAGGTTTTATTTGAGGATATATCGGGATTATTATTAAATGAGAGGAAGTTGTAAGTGTTACCGAGACTTGTAGAGTAAAATGAGAAGGAAGAGACAAGGATGAGCAGCTATTATGTGTGTCGAAACGAAGGAGATCTTAGCGATATATAGGTGTTTTGATTTGCAGTGAAAAAGAGTAGCAATTTCGTGTGTTAGGATTATAAGACAGGTGAATACGAGTTGGGAAATTATCAGTGTTACCGAATTGTAGCTTTGAGCTTTTATTGCGATTTTTGATTTTTTTAATTTCTATAGCTTCTTTGTAAGAGACATTTTAATTTTTTTAGTATGTAATGATCGGAATATTCATAACAGAATCATCTCCGTGACAAAAGACACAATTAGCAAATGACGAGTTAATTGGACAAAGATTAGTGTCGTAATTTTCAGTGCATCTAGCACACCTAACATTACTTCTATTTTCACATGACCGTATCGAAAACAGTTGTAACACAACATTAGTGTTTGCAAATGAAAAGTTCTACGTTAAATTTGATTTTATAAACACGTACGGAATCAGATAGAACAGAGCCTTGAAATTCAAATTCAATTTCAATTTCAATCAAAGCTGATGACATTAATTAATCGGATTTTTTCGTTTATTTGATATGTTCAGTGCTCTATTAATAGTACATAAGGATTCTAATCCTTCAATGATATCTTGACCTGTCATAATAATGTCGACATTTCTGATCATTTCAAAGCGATATATTAAATTATTCAGCGAATAACCTAGCAGATTATTTTCCTTTAATGCGGTGAAAGAAGAAAAAAATTAAATTCCACTCGAAGTCTATTTCTAACTGCTGAAGTAAATAATTCGCTTACAATAGCTAAAGAAGTAAACCTATAATGTTTTTGTTAACGCTTTCAATTAACATGTAAAACGGACTTCTGCAATTGGAAGGAAATAGATTAATCGAAACATTATCTAACAAAGTATTTGGAACAGGGTGGCCATCCAACCGGGAATAAGCCGGGAATTTTGTTGTAAAACCGGAAACAAAGTAAAGATATTTTTTATAATTTTTTACTGTACTTCACACTGAAGAATAAATTACGTAATTCTGTTTTCATTCGCATGAAATTTCAATATGCTGCGGCGGTCAAATATTATCAATAGTAACAAAAAAATTCAATTTTTCTTTTTGTACAATTCTAACAATCAGGAGATCGGGAGGATTCGGGAAACCACCGGGAATTTAAAAATTATATACGAGTAGCCACATTTGTAATAAAAGTAGACTCGTAGAGTATTATTGATTTTTCTTTCTCAGTACTGATGAAAGCTGAGATAACGATTCCGAGGTTTCACATTTATTATTGTTGTTATCAGCCACGAGCGGTAAACTATTCTAATTGATTTATTATCAGCGGTGAAGACACCGAGTCGTTCCCTCTCCCTTGATACATTCAATATAGTAGCCGCTGCCGATTTCAGCTGAAGCAATAAAAAATGGAAAAATTAATAAAAAGGAAAAGAAAGGGATGCGAAAGAAAGAAAGGCAAGAAAGATCTCTAAAAGAAAAAAAACTGAAAATAAACACCAATTAACAAAACTATTGTAAATTGAAAAACCTTGCCCGCTTTAGATAAACACGATAACACACTATCCACATTATGCAATGTTGTCTTTACTATTAAAAATTGTGATATTTAAAACATCTTTTTACGTGTTCTACATTTTTAAATATTCCTGTTTTCTTGTCCAAAGCTATCAGCCTACTTTCTTAATTGGCTCGCTTTAAAAAAATGGTGAAAAAAATGGTAAGACTACTTTAATTTGTTTTCCTTCAATCGAGGAATTTCCCAAATTCAGGCTAACGTCCAGAAGTCAAAATCGACGGTCATTCATCTTTTTGAAACACAATGCAAAATTTCTACTGTTCTCCTTTTATCTTTTTGTTTAACCTTTTCTTCCACCTTAACTTGTGGCGCTACATTATTTCTTCTCTATGTCAATTGCGTTTTAATCATAGCCTTTTTCCTTCATCTCGCTATGATTTTTTTACTTACAGACTTTCCTTACTTTCCTTTGCATTTCTCCGATAATAATCAGGAATGTAATTTGATCACATCCTTTTCAGATGTTCCACTTTGTCGTCTAAGCATCTTACTCTTTACCCCCAACTTTTTAAACTTAATATTCCTCCTTCTTATAGTACTGCATCGATTCTTCTCTGCGTAGCTTTCTGTTTCTCATCTTGGTTTCTTTATTGTCACTATAGCTATTCGAATAAGAATTTAAATAAATAATCTAGTGTTCCCTTTTTTTTTGTTGAACATATGTGAATGCCCTTTGTTGGCGAGCCCAGGAAAATAATGAAAAAAATTATACTACTCGGTCTTTTTTGAAGTTTTATTCGGATAAAATGAAATAGAATCGGTTAGAGAGACCGTCTTCTGTTAAAACCGACACATACGGTTTTCGAGGATGAACAATTTAAACTATCTATATTAAACTATTTTTGTAGTTAGGATCGGCTGAGTTGTCTGTGGATCGCGGGATAGCGGAAAAATAATTAAAAAGCTGGGCTGTCACTAATAGCGAACGTATTTTATGTCAATATAGAGGGAGGCGCATAACAAACCGACACATTTATTTTTTTGGTAATAAAACTATCGAGGGTAGGAGTTTTTACAAACTGGAATCGGAAAGTAGAAGGTTGAAGATTTATTTCATAGTTAGTAGTTCGCCAATATGTGGATATATGGAGTACGGAACAACGCATGTTTATGTTTAAGCATTTTTTTCGAACCAACTCATTTATTAGTATAACGGTGTAATACGCATTTGCGGAGTGGGAAAAGTACGCTAATTTCGAAAAAAGGCTAGGAAACCGTATTTTAAATAACGAGCATCCTCCGTACGATATTGTTCTTAAAAAATAAAGAAATTTTAACCTTCAACCTTCTACGAGTTTTCATTTCGTAAATATAACTTGAATATATAGAACGATTTGTATAAAACATTCAGGTCATAATTTTTGGCGCAATCGAAAAAAGAAATGTGTCTGGTTTTTTATGCGCCACCCTACACATAAAAAACAAGGTTATACTAAGTACCGAACCTTGGGAATATCATTTTCGCTATCAATACGTTCCAAGAAGGCGCAGAACCCAATAGCTCAGCTCGTTAAGAAGTCCTGGATGAACTTTATCATCATTCAAGCTTCCCTCAATCTTCTTTATTTAATTATTAAACGGTGTCGCCACTGAAGGTCTTAGGCGTTTTCAGTGTAAAAGAAAATGGTTAAGTGCTGTTGGCTTTGAACTGTTAATGTTTGCCTCTATAGCCTAACTAAATTTCACCGGGAAAAAATACGAGTAGATTATCAGAGACACAACGGGGTGTTTTTATGGACTAGGAAAGATGCGGAGAAGAAAGAGGAAGAAGTAACATCGGCAAAATGTTTTACGAAAGCAGTTGCCAGTTTAACATCATCTGCGATCACTCTGTCCTGAATTTTTAATGAACGTGGAGTGGGAGCTTGATAATTGCCATTAAGTAATTTCATTTTCATCCGCATCATAAGGTTTGATGAAGAGTTATTTATATTTATAGAAGATAAGAAGGATACTCAAATCTCCTGTTTTTAATGCGGATGCAAAATCGAGCAGCAGAATCTTTATTTTTTAAATATTACAAGATCTTCATTGAATTTTGTAGATTTATATCGCTTCAAGGTACGTTTCTTATTTTGAATTCCCAAACTCCTTTACTAAAACTGTTAATGTGCGGAATACTTGCTGAAGTAAGACATATTAACGATAGAGGAAATAATAACAGGGAAATGATCATTGAAATCAAGGTCCTCCACTACGCAACCGAAAATCTAAGAGGAATTAATGTCCAACGAAAGGCGAGGTGAATGGTAGAAAAGAAATTAAATGTAACATTAAAGTGAATAGAGGACTTCAAAGAAATCATGAGTCAAAATTTCTATTTAATATTATGTTTATTAGTAAAGATTCGTGGTGGTTTGTAGTTCGGGCTTCCAAATAGGAGAGTAGATATTGAAATCTTTTGAATGTAGCATTGGGAGCGATAATTGCAATATAAGTGAATTAATTAGTGACACAATGGTATCACTGTTAGGTGGAAGGTAATTATATATTAACAATGTAATGTTAAGCAAGGAGGACAAAAAAACTAATGACCGACATTGCTATTCCTGTACAGATACGAGCACCTACACTATATTTCTTACGGAAAATCTGGTAATTAGGAATAGTAAGGAAGTGAGATAATAAGATATGCGTTTCTTGTAAGTAAATGATCATAGAGTTTTCAGTAGAAATAAAATATTCCCATTCAGAAATGTTATTACGGAAGCCCCTGCAATTGCTCCGCATGATAAGTTATTCGCATCTTTTTCCTATTAATTCCATTCTTACGATTTGATTTATCTTACTGTTCTTTCTTGGTTATCTATTTATAAAATTCGTATTCAGTTAATTTTTTGAACTAAGTTCATCCTTCTGTGTGGATTCCAGTTCAGAAGTTTCATATTTTAGTTTGTTAATAACACGTGAACGGCGGTTTTAACACTTCGACCACTCAGATATGGCTTGATTTGTGTCAACGCCTGTAAAAGAGACCGCGTCTGTATCTTCAATAAATTCTTTTGCATAACTGTAAGCTGTAGTACTTAAGTATAGAAATAATGTGTCATATAAAGTTTTGGAAGTGCCCATAATCAAAAATTAAATATTATTTGTTGTCTTGAAAAGGTGCTTCGTTCTCCTTGTTAGGATTCCGTGCACATCTAGACACGCGGCAGCGTGTCAAGCCAAGAAAAAAGAACCGACGACGACGCAGCAGCCGTGTGTTATATTACATAAACCATTTGGAGCCACTTTTAACCCCTTAATAACTCAAAATCTATTCAACATAAACACATGAAATTTGGTTTATTTATTAAAACCCCTGAGATTAACTAGAACCCCAAATTTCATAAATACAACTCAAACGGTTATTGAGATATTAACGCCTAAAAATCGGCATTTTTATGACTGACTGACATATAGATCAAAAACTTAACCCACTTCCGGGTGACCTAAAAAGTTGAAATTTGGCGTCCAGCTGGTGTGAATACAAAGGAAAAAGTCAGAAAACAGTGAATTTTTGCGATTTGAAATATTTTCCAAGCAATTGATTTTTATTAACAGCTAGCGCGCTTTTTTTTTTAAGGCTTTGTGTGCGTTTTTATAATAAAATTGCTGTGAAGTAAGTTCTGCTTGACAAAGCTTATTATAAAAATGCTTCTTTACAAAAAATAAATACCGACTTCAAGGTTTATTATAAAAATTTAAAAATGCACTAAAAAGTAAAAAATAATTACTCCCGATAAGAAAATATATATCAGACTAATATAACTTAAGGTGATGTCGTAATTCTTATACAACATTAATACTTATTAGAGTTGACATCAAATTCATATTATAATAATAATTAAAAACTGCGTTAAATGTTCATTAAATTGTTCCTAGATATTGTAACATGAATTTGATGCCAACTCCAAAAAGTTAGTGTTGTATAAGAATTACGATATCACCTTAAGTTATATCACTCTGATATATATTTTTTATCGGGAGTAATGATTTTTTACTTTTTAGTGCATTTTGAAATTTTTTATAATAAACCTTGAAGTCGCTTTTTATTTTTTGTAAAAAAGGCATTTTGTTTTACAATTTTTAGCGTTATGCTTGAATTTTTTTCTCGTAAAAAATCAATTTTTTTTCACATTATTCTCCATACTTAATACTTAAAAAAATCGATTTATTTATTTTGAACTGCATTTCTACGGTAAAAACATCAAAAGTTACATTTCCATAGTAATTTGGCAAATTTATAATATTTTAAGTTAATAAATCTAACTTGTCGTTGAAACTAATCATGAATGCAAAGCATCCAAAAAGCTTCAACTCCCGCATTATTAATGATAACCCAAAAACTACCGATCAGATCTTGATCAAATTTAAATGGGGCCGCATGAGAAGCAGCATCATTTAATTAAAAGAAGAATCATCAAAATCGGTTCACCTAGAAGAAAGTTCCGTGGTAACACACATAAAAAAATAAATAAAAAAAAATACATTCGAATTGAATACCTCCTCCTTTTTTGAAGTCGGTTAAAAATGGATGACTATCTTAATGATAAACATATATTATGGAGCAATGCGATTCCAGCACAGCACAGGAAATGAACATGATATTGTATACTGATTTTGACATACTTGTAAAAAAAGAGATGAAAATAACATCGACATGTGTGCTGCAGTAAGGGTTTTTTGCCACTTCTTCCCCTCAGCCATACAGGTCTGAAGTGGTGGTAGTTTTAGAGTTAGAGGACAGACGGACTCGGTAACTTGACTTTCAAAAAGTGCTCACTTTGTATGCCTATTTTGAAGAATAAACAATTTGAATTTGAATTTGAATTTTAACGAACAATAATAATAATACAAAAAGTAATGATATCCCATCAAAAAACATAAGTGTAAAAATGGGAGCCAAGTTCAAAATTAAGAATATGCGTGTTTGTCGACTTCGCCGACAAAAGTATTGAGATCTAAATGGGTGCCAAATTCTGTAGATCAGTGTCTTTCAAAGTGTGGGTCGGGGGGTCGCGAACGAAACATAAGGGGGTCGCCGATTACAAATAAATTGAAAAAAAAAGCACGAATAAAATTGAATGATTTATTAAAAATTAAAAACAACACAAAATCAAGTATGAAATGTTTTTAGTTACTTATCATTAATTAATTATTAGTGAGATGGGTATGCCTGTTTTTCTTTTACTAATCTGTTCGTGGGTGTATTTTTGATATGCAAACGATTAAGTCCTTTTCTAATTCCATTCTGTTTCTATATTTATTTTTTAAATGTACCATTGATGAGAACGTTAATTCACACATATAGGATGTCGCAAATGGTACTCTATTAACCTCTCAGAGCTTCCCTAGCAAGTTCTGGGTATTTTTCTTTTCGTTTTATACGGAATTCGTCAATCTTCTGTGAATTAAATTCCATTTTAAGCATCCCGTCGGACGCAAGATCTATGAGTTTTTCTTTCATCGTTGTAATAAGTTTAGCTAGTTCTAACGGCTTTTCCATAAAAGGATTAAGGATCCATCTTTGTCCATCATCATCTTCAGATTTGGTTTCTGAAAAGTGATTTAATAGTTGGTCTTTCAAATTTTTTCAATCCTACAATCATATTAAAAATTTCAACGTAAATTTTCACTGATTGATCATTTGAGATCTCTTCGATAATTTGCTCAACACAAGGAAATGACTCAAACACATTTTTCTTCATGGAAGGCATCCATAAACGAATTTTTTAAACGAACACACTGATTTTATCCTTTGCTGTTAGAATTATGTGTGCTATAATCGTGTTTAGAACTCACTAAACGCACCGAGACACAAGGGCGGATGTGGCGCGATATTTTTCTCCCTTGTGATGTTATTGACTTTGTTGTTATTGTAAACATCATTTCTGATAATTTCTGAATCTGTTTTTGGAACTTTTATTAATACTGTCACGTTTTTGAAACTGAAAACTAACTTCTCTGATGCAATTATTTTTGTGTTTGTAAATCTCCATTGGTTCTCTGATAAGTCGTATGGAGGTCTTACTTCCTGCACTTAGATTATTTGCATTTTCCTAATCGATTAATTTCTTTCAATTTTCTACATTTAAGATCCAGTTTGTTGTGGGTATGCTGGTGAACAGTGATATCACATGAAAACTCACCCATTGTCAGTTGTTCAATTGCAATGGTATGAATTCTTGACAAAAGATGCAGTACCGCCTACAAATGGTGCGAGTTTTTTGGCTAACTTTGGACAGCTCGTAAGTAGGCGAGTCAGTACTGGCAAAGAAGGGAATACCTCCTGCATTTGTTGACAGGCCATAAAAGTTCGGTATTTTTGGATCACTTTGTATCAACGATTTCTTTGTTAAATCCGTTTCGGTTCATAATAACAAAAAGTAATAACCGGGTAACCGAAAGACAAAATATAATAATTAATAATACAAGATTCAAAATGAAAAAAACTTACTCAATTAACAACGTTGAATACATAACCAAATTAATTCGGTAAGTTTCTCGTTTTGAACCCCGTATTATTAATTATTATATTTTTTCTTTCGGTTACCCGGTTATTATTAACGATTTATTTGTTTGAACATCCAAATCTGTTTTATTTAATAATTTCTTGACTTTCTTGTACTTTAAAGTTGGTTCAGTTTTTTTGTGTTATCGACAAGACATATAACGTCTATCTATTGGTAACCAATAAGACACTTGACAAAGGTAAAACATATTTAGCTCTTACATAACATAATTGTTGTAAAATGTTTGTGATGCGGGGGCCGCAAGATTTATTCCGATCATAGGGGGGTCGTGACATGAAAAAGTTTGAAAAACACTGCTGTAGATGATACTGAAATTTATTTATAAGAACATACAACATTCTAAAATAAATTTAAAACACAATTTATTTTTTTTTTCATGGACAACAATGTTTGCTATTTAAAAATATATCTTCTTAAATTTGAACTGTCAAATTATTTACACAAAGCAGAGCTCACGATTTCACTTGGTTAGTTTTAACATACAAATTATCTTATATTTGGCGAATTATATTATACGCAAGTTACTGTTTTTATATTGTAAGGTCAACATATCTTACTCTTCTAAAAATTTGGTTTGCTGGTAAAAACTAGCCAAGTCAAATCGTGAGCTTTAATTTATCCTAAATTATCTGCTTTGTGTAAATAATTCGACTGTTCAAATTTAAAAAGTTACATTTTTAAATAGCAAACTTTGTTCTAGCAGAAAAAAGCAAGAAATTGTGTTTTACATTTACTTTTGGAACGTTGTATGTTCTTATAAATAAATTTCAGGATTATCTACAGAACTTGGCACCTATTTAATCTCAATTCTTTTGTCGGCGAAGTCGACAACCACGGATATTCTTAATATTGAACTTGACTCCCATTTTTACATTTATGTTTTTGATGGGATATTTCGCGTTAGGACTTTTAATGTTATTAATTGTAACAATCGAGTTATCAGTAAATGATATTAAATTACGCAGATCGCAGCTTGGTTATAATTTTCTAATTAAACGGCTTTCTGTGTCCTCATCTAATCTTATCTCTTCCTATCTTAGTATTAAAAACCAATGGCGTTTTGCTCCTCACAAAATCCCAATCCTTTCTCTCGTAGCAGCTCGAGTCTCCAATTTTTCGCCTTATGTCTTTTCTTATTCCAAGCTTTCTTACTTTTCCCATGACTTTTTCAGCATTTGGCAGACTATTAATCTCTTCTCTCTCCCACTCCAAACTAGCTCCACCGCACATTCTTCAATCCAAACCGAATTCCTCCACATGCTGGACACATCTTTCCTTTCTCATCTAACATTCTTCACTGACGGTTCTAAAAACGAAAATGGGGTGGGCGGCGCGTTTACCTCCCTCTCACTTAATCACTCTGAGTCCTTCAAGCTCCCTTCCTTCTGTTCTATCTTCACAGCGGAGTCTATCTCCATTTTACGCGCAGTCTCGTTCATTCCATCCATAAGAGAGATCAGTAAATGTCTGATTGTCTCCGATTCCAAAAGTGTTCTTCAAGCCATCTCTTCTCCTCCTTCTCATTCCTCCAATCCTATCATTCTTTTAATTCGTTTTCTTATATCCAAATTACTTTCATCCCGTTCCATTACTATTGACCTTCTGTGGGTTCCTAGTCACTCTGGCATCGAGGACAACGAGTTAGCGGACTTTTTAGCCCGTTCGGCCGCCCGCGATGGTCCTTTATTCTGCAAAATTCCTACCTCGGACATCCTCCTTCTTTCCTCAGCTAATCATTCCCGACTATGGTCGGACATCTATCCTTCTCTATTTTCTAATCCCGCCTCTCATTATCTTCAAATTCAACCGGTTCCCTCTTCCCAGCCGTGGTTTCAATCCTATTCTTATCAACGCTCCGCGATCATTTCCTTAATCAGACTGCGTATTAATCACTCACTTCTACCCTCTTCACGTTTTCGTTTTTCCCTGTCCCCTTCTACCGATTGTCCCCTTCATAATTCCATCTCTCCTCTCATATGTGATGCAAACCACATCTTCTTTGAATGCCCTGCCCTTGATTCCGAGCGCTTTGTATTGTACTCGAAAATCTTGGCACTGGGTCTTCCTGCTCCGTATAATTCTTCCTTTGTCCTTTCCTTTCCATCTCCAGATATAATCCCTGTACTCCAATCTTTCCTAAGCTCTATTTCTAATCGTCTTTTTGTTTAACCCCTTCCTTAATTTCTGTTTTTGTTGGGTCAATGCCGCTGGCGCGCCCAAAAAAAGAAAAAAAAAAAAAAGATATTAAATTAGAAATATTATTGATTATCTGGAAACTGTTAGCGATTGTGTTTGCACCGATTGCATGATAGTAGTAGGCGTTGTATTACTCTGATCGGGTTTCGTAGATAGCTGCGTATGTTGTATTGTATTAGTACACAAGCTGCTTGTTTTACCCTTGTGTAAATTTGAATTGATTCTTCTATACGAATTCAGAATGAGTAACATACACCTGCCTAGTATAAATAAGAAACGGACTACAAGTAATACAAAAAACACCTACTTTATATGGTCCAGAGGAATAAATAATAAAATTGAAAATGTCGACGAGCAGATACTAATGAAATTAATAGAAGTAATGTCCTAGGATATATACTTCAGGAACGGAAGATAGGATTGTGGAAGAGTTAAAACATGGCTAATGGAGTGGTGCACGAAATAAGTAAAACATCCCCTGATATTATATTTAAAAAAAAAAAAAAAAAGTGTACATCCTGTCTTTACAAAATATTTTGGTAATCGTATCTTAGTTACGTTTATATGTGTATATCGAAAATTCAAGAAACGCGAGATTTACGTACGTACTGAGCAAATATGCTTATTCACCATCGTTAATAGAATGATCAATTTAACTAAAAGTGAACATTTGTGTAATTTAAGTAAATTTTGAAATAAGCGTGTCGGGCACTCGCACTACGGGCAGCATTGCTCATCGAGACTCAACTTATTTAATAAAACGAAAAAAAAAAAAAAAAAAACAGAAATAAACACGACATCACTTTGAAATGATTACTTTTAAACTACACCAGTACGTATTAGAGTTGACACCGAATTCAAACTGCAGAAATAATTAAGGACCATATTTAATGAGTTTAACAACACAGTCACTCGTTTTCCATAAGCCATTTATTGAAAAAATCAAGGAATATGGAATGTAGTTTTTAATTATTGTTTCAATTTGAATCTAGTGCCTGCTCTAATAATGTTTTTTAAGAATGCTCTTATGTGTATTACTCTGAAATGCATTATTTTTTATTAAATAATTATTTATTACTTTTTAGGGCATTTTTATTAAAATTTTTAGAAATGTTTTTTTTTTTTTTTTTTTTTTTTTAACTATTTTATTTCACAATAAATATTTTTGAGTGCTGATGCGGATAGACCAATCTGAAATTATGCTACTTTCTGTCTCTTAAAGCTAAATATTGGTTTAGCAGTAATGTTCAGATTCCATCAGTGATGTGTAAATCGTTCTTTAAGAGGGGTTTCAAATTCATTATTTTTATTCAAATCTACATTTCTATGAGAAACTAACATTGATAATACTTAAAGCTACTCGCATTCTTCGCTTCTTTAATTTTAAAATTTTTGGGTGTTTATATTTCCCCTATAGCTTAACGAAAATTTTTTGTTTTATTTTTGTCTATTTATGTTAAGCAAAGAAAGTATATCTCTAAGGAAAGTTCTTTTTTTTTTTATCGTTATTTGATGACTATTCAGTCAGTATTTATCGTACTTATAAGACAACCACTGACCGCGATATAGTTCCTAATAAACACGGAATTATTTGGTTCGCTTCACATAGTCAAAAGTTATACACGGTAATTTAAAAACAGTATTTCCGTCAGTGATGAGTTTGAAAATGGCTCTATAGCGGTTTCAGATTCATTTTCTTTATTCAAATCTATAATTAACATAGCAATTAACGTTGATAATACTTCAATTTTTTATCTTACTAGAAATTAGTTTTTTTTTTTTTAATTATGTTTACATAGTAAATTGATAATATTTTAATTAATTGCGTTAGTTATATTGCTAAAAACTTCTCTAAAGGGGGACTCTCCTTTTTTCAAGTTACTTGCTTTTTAAGAAAGAAAAACAATTATTATAAACACGATTTCTAATAAGACGATTTCCATGAATTTAATTGAAAGAAAAGTTAATTATTTCAAAACGGTTGGGTTTATTTTCGTATTTTTTATTTTGAATAAGGTCGCGTAATGTTAAATTCGTTTATTTTACGCGTTTTTAAGGAAAGATTGGCAAACGCTGCTCTGTAAGTAATGTTCCGTGAAACAACTGTAACTATTTTCTTTATAAACCAGTAATTTAATTATCAAAGAATAAGTGTAAATTTAATTTTTACCATTTTTTATGTTTTAAATTTTACTACTTCTTGCCTGCAACATCTCATTATGCCCATTATATTATCTTTTATTCATCGATTATTCATCAGTCGGGAGATTTTTCTTTATTAGTAAACCTCCAAAGTGTAACGCATGTTATTTACAATGCTACAATAACTTTACAGAGAAAACGGCGAAGTTAAAAATAACATAGCTAATAAAACTTTGGTAGTTTATATTTGCGTAAATTCAGAATGTGTAAAAAAATTTAGTGAACAAGTGAGCGGAGTACATAATGGAACTAGAACAGTCAGAGTGAAACTCCAAATGGATCGACTTCATCCATCACTTTAATATATTCGAAAAAACCGATTCTCTCGATATAAACGAGAAAAAAAAAGTCAAGGATATTAAACGAATGATTTAACACTTGTGATAATATCAAACCGTAAGAAATAAGATACGGATTGACATCGAAATAAGGAAGAGGAGGATAGATCAGTAGAATAGCGAAGGAAATTTAAAAAATCTAGAATGTAAACCCGTTAAACCTGTATATCAAACTGATTAAAGCTGAGATGATACGATTAAAAACTTGAATATAAAATGAATCTCCTACTTAATAAAATTTAAATTACTATAATTCACAATGCTGAATCTTTGATTATTGTACTGTATAATTTTACTAAGTGCTATGAATATCAATGTTTCGGTGCAATTTGAAAAAATTAAGAAATCAAATTAATAAGTAAAGCTAATAAATCCAATTCAGTTATAAATTACGAACTAAGCGGAAAAAACAGTTGAAAAATATATTAATCCCGATAAAACACGAACTATCTAAATAAAAACCCGTTTAGTTTTCGTAAGAAAACATCTGCGGGGTTAATTTGTATAAATATGTATGTATGTGTGCGTATATATATATATATATATATATATATACGTATAAATAAAGTGTACCAGATAGTATTAAGAAACAAGCAGAAAAATAATCAAGACAATTAAGAAAAACATTTTTAGCAATTTATAACATCGTATTTTAAAAGATTTCAAATTTGAAAATTATTTCAATGCTAATGCTAAATGAAGTTAATACTGACCATTAAAAAAATAGGATTTTTTAAAAAATTTAAAAGAATTAAAGCTTTTGAAGAAATTAAAAAAAAAGAAAATTGGAAAAATGAATATATGGAGGGGGAGGGTGAAACATGGCAAAATGATAAAATATAATGGAAGAAGCGAAGTGGTCCATAGATGGGGAAATTTGATGAGAAAAAGAAGAAATAGTCAGAAATAATTAAAAATCAGAAACAGTCGAGTAGTTTTTGAAAATCTCTGTTCGCTTTATGGCTACTTCATTCATACTGAAATAATTTCGAATACTGAAAAATTACAAAACCTCTTTTATTTATAAAGAGAAATTTTTTAATAATCGAAATGGGACGCATAGAGTTAGAATGTCGCAGGAGGAGTGCAAAGCTAGAAAACGCGAACAAACGCGTAAGACATATTAGGCAATATAACTTACTAATACTATTTTAGCATAGTTACAAGAAGAATATGGTGATGTAATAATACCATAGAATGATAAGCAGCTCTATCAGTGGGAACAAACCGAAATTTCCATCAAAAATAAATTATTTTGCAGCAAATAATAATATTAAAAAAAGTGCAATAAATTTTCGTAACTCTTACAATTTTGGTTCATTCATTTTGCTATTATTTGTAGTGTGTGAACTGATATGAGTTAACACCAAAAATTAACGAACTAAAATTACAGCTTTAACATATTGAAAATAGCGCAAAAAAAGAAGAAAAAAAAAACAAGTAACAAAAAGAGGAAATTTTGAAAGTTTTTTTTTTTTCTCGATGGAACTTTAACGAAAGACAATAAACGGTGCCCAGTAAATCACGACTATTTGTTCGAGGGCGATCACCCTCCAACCACTTGTCCATTCTACCACGCACAAGAGCCACCGGCGGTTGATCATATTCTCATAAATTGCTCTACATTCGATGGATTAAGGGCAGTCCTGTAACTGGAGACCCTTGGTTCGTAATAGTCTAGATATTATACACGGCCCGGAGATTAACCAAAGTTGAAATATATATAAAAAAAAATGAACAATATAAATATATATAAAAACTGCTTTTGTGTTAAAATCTACCCACACTGAACCACTTCTCCTTCTACGTGACTAATATCTAACCCATCATCTGTGTATATGCGCACTAACCAAACCTTCGGAATGTTGACTTAGTCGTACTAAAATTTTATATTAAATTATTCGCTAAATTTTTAAGATTTCAAATTACATTTTTCATTTTTATTTAATTTTCTGTAAAACGCACCTTAAAATTATTGTATTCGTTGATCAATTGTACTGGAAACAAACTAAAAAGTAACGAGACGTTGTACGTATCAATATGAACGAAGAAAGATGCAAAGCAAACTGGTGTGTCAGCGTTATAATAATTTACCGAATGATTTGTAAAATGGGATTTCATTTTTGACGCGATGAATCCTTATTACGGATATTAATCTCAGTGTAAATGCTCCACTTCTCGTCAATTGGGATCAACAGTTTTCCAAATCCGCGCTTTTCTGAAGAATAGAATAAACTATGATCAGACCAAACAACCACTACTTAAATCCATAGAGTCTAACACTAACCCGTGGTTATCACCACTCTCAATCTCACGTAAGGAAATTGCAATTCGATCGTGATTTTGGTTGAGACACAGCATTATCTAACGACTATGTTTTGGAGAAGGCTCTTTTCCATCTTACTGTTTTCTTTCTGGGCACGGAGACCCAGAAAATGTGAAGCATCTGCTAAAATGGGGCCGGCGTGTTACCGACTCTGCAATTTCGAATCATCATCCGGATGGTCTTAAATTTTACAACATACATGCCTATTGTAACTTTAGTTACATCCGAGATTCTTCTTAAAAGAAAAAAGAAGAAGAAAAGAATTTATCGACGCGCTTATGTTTTATGACTGCATATCTGAGGAAAATTTCTGACATGGACTATTTTGCGTTGACGAATGAATGGCACAAAAGAGAATAGAAAAAAATCGGAGAAAACAAATTATACTAAAGAGATCGATTTTTGCTTTGTCGTGGCACTGTCGATAGTAACTAATATTAATGATATAATATTTTAGCAATCGGTTTGATTTTTTTTTTTGTAAATGTTGGGTTGGTCAGAAAAGACATTGGCTCAAGAAGAGGGAAAGGATGAGAAGCGGAATCAGATATTTATACGATTAGATATGGAGGATAGAAATGACTCAGGTGTCGGAATGACCGAAGATGATGGCAAGGAGAGAACAAAAGATGCACAATACGGAGTTTGAAGTTGAATTATTTTTAGCAATCGACAAGCGTTATTATTAGCGACTGGTTTTTACTTGGATAAAAAATTAAATTTGTACATTTTACAAGACAAATATATAATCCGATTTTTTTCCCATTGAAGGAGAAATTTAACCATTTTATAAATAACGGTACTACTGAATTTATTAATATTTTTTATACACTACAAATATAGTATATTAGTTGTTGGTGATTTTTTTTTTTTTAATCAATGAAAATCTTATGTTCCTTAGTAAGAAATAAAATTCGTTATACTGGATGAAGGTAAAAAAAAAATCAACATCATTCACAGTGTCCGCGGCTGTTATTTAGATGTTCATTGCTTTGAGTGTTGATGTTAATGGAAAGAATTTTTTGTAATGTGTACAATAAACTGTTGGCTTTATTTTTAAATGTTTACTTTCAACGGGGCACCGGTGTCAACAAAGGAAAAAAACAAAAAACACTTTTCACAATTTATAAGCTACACAGCTATGCTTATCGGAATAATTTTTATCACAGCCTGAATCTATGTCTGCATATTTGTTACATTGTTTTACACTATTTACTTTATAGTGTTTGTTTTTACACATGTTTGTGTGCAAAAATCAGTACCATTTTTACGTTTTATCAAAGAAGTGAATGTAGTAACTTCACGGTATGCAAAGCTATCTGCTCGCATTTGTTCATCACATTATGAATGATAATCGCAATCACTCCCCGTAACTAAAGCTAATTTTTCTATTATTTTGCAGTGTATAATTATCTAACACTAAAATGATTTGAATGATTAGGTTGATTGTGGAATAAAAAATAAATAAAAACATCGTCTCTCGTATCTGTATATATTATTGTATATTAGCTGTTCAAAATTTCTTTAGTTATTTATTTGTCAGCATGCTTGAAAATCAGAATTGTCCAGCCTGTATCCACGAACACATTTCATTATATTGCACTTACAGGGTGGCTATTTTCTGGAAAATCTGGAAGGATCGAGGAATTTCATTAATCAGGGAAAAATCACAGGGAGTCTGAAGGTGATACAGAAATACCTGCATGATGTTTAGTGTATAAAACTTGGAAGTATTAAAAATTATTGCGAAACTACTACGCATACTCCCCTTGTATAATTAATAAAAAATCTCTTCAGATATTTCTGGTGATCAGAATGATGAGGCATGAAATTAAAGTGGTGACAAATTTTATGCTATGTTAATGAGAAGTAGAAATTACATTTTACTATTTGAGATTATGTACGCATTATTTGCCTGAAATAGTGACGTGACAATTATAAAATATGTGTCTATTATTATTTCGCTCGTCTTTTTACGAATTAATGATAATTGTATTTTTTATTTTTTGATCAGTGTACTTTAAAAACGTATTGCAAAATATTTGGAAGTTATGGGTTTTTCTGAGTGGCTATTGTAATCACGTTCTTTCCGAATGCTTTGCTCGTTGTACCGAATGTTCTTTCCTGTACCCTCAACTCTTGGCGCTGGACCCTGCTACTTCTTTCGGTGCTTCCTTATCATTTCCTTCGCAACTCCAACTTTTGTGCTTTGCATTTCTAATCGTATAATGTTTTAACCTTTTAGGTGCTTGTTTTTACTGTTGGATCAAAGCCGCTGGCGTGTCGTAAAAAAAAAAACAAAAAAAAACGGTCTACATAACATTTTTTTGCAACCCGAGGTATTAAAAATATATATAAGAAGGCGTTTTTTTTTCAACCTCCGATGAATTATAATAGGGAACAAAATAAATATATTACCAAAAGTTATGTATGAACATGGTTACATTTCCACATGATCGTCATGAAGATTCAGGCATTTGACACATTGGTAGACACAAAAACGTTACTGCCAGTGATGTGAAATGAGCCTAAACATTGTTTGAATATGTCTCCATCGGTATAGAAGCTGTAATCTCCTAGTCTGTTCTTCAGGAAAGAAGAAAGATAAAAATCACTCGGTACTAAGTTGGAGCTATAGGTCGAGTACAAACACGTCTCATTTAAATTTCTCTACAGGTTAGATTACAGCATCATTATAAGGGCAAACATCGCTGTGAATGGAACATCTCTGGAAGTCAGCATTTTTCTTCTTTTGCGCTGAGTGGGTCTTTCATAGTAACTTTCATCTCTTAATGTAACCATACTTGTTCATAACTTTTAATAAATTCATTTTATTATTCTTTACTTCCGTCTTTTTTATAGGCCATTGGAGGTTGAAAAAAACACCTACATACATAAATCACTAGTTTAATAGTTGTACTGCTAATGTTCCTTTCCATCGCATGAACTATTCCACGGATAATTAATAATTCCCCCAAACTACTGAAAAATTTTCTTCCTGCGTTACTGAACGTCTACATTAATAAATAAAACTTGAAAAGAAGACTATAAAATATTAATAATACATAAATAAAATTAGCTGAAGATAATGAAAAATAAAAAGAGTAGAACAAAGACACCGGGTCAGCATTAAATAAAAAGAGCGTCTTTATCGTTTCAGCAGCCTTGTCCTATTTCGAGGTGGATTTAATTTAGTGTTAGATAACTTTTTAAACGATATATGAAAAAGAAAAGTATTAAAAACCGCTGATTATTTTTGTAAAAAAATTAACTCTTGATTTTGCGGATACTTTTTTTGATTCAATGATTATTTTACGTCTTAATTATAAAATTAATTAAAGAAGGAAAAAAATGAAAACACACTAACACTAAACTAAAATTTATTCGGAAGTTGAAGCCGAAACGTTACGAGGCTGAAATGATTCTACCTCTTAAAGAGGTATCTGTATATTTTAAACTTTCACATGGACATCAAATTTGATATAAATAAATTATATACCCAATAACATACAAAATGAAACAATTATCAAGTTATTGGAAACTAGTTGGCATTTTTAAATGTAATTGTATTTTGTATGTTTTTGTGTGTACAATTTATTTATATCAAATTAAAAAGGAAACTTTACTAGGGTTATATTTTTTCATTTTAATTCGATCAATTTATTAAAATATTTTTACTATTTTTGAATTCACCACTGGACATTGTTTAAATTGATTGGCTTTTAAAGAATATTTTTTTTTAATAATCATATAATTCAAATAGCCAACAGGTTTACTAACGGTTCTAAAATCGAAGATCGTGGTAGTGCAGTGGGTACAGCCTTTTTTATCAAAGAAATAACATTACAGAAGTTTAAGCTGCCACCTAAGGCAACGATTTATACTGCTGAATTATTGGCCATAGATAAGGCTTTGGAGTTTTTAACAATCACACTTGATGTCGACAAAAGATACCTGGTTTGCAGTGACAGCCTAAGTTCATTATCAGCGATAAAATGTGATGAACTTAACTATAAAGAAATAAGAAATAAGTGCATTAAGATAATTAATAGAGGAATGGATTTGAAATCTTGTTGGGTTCCAGGTCATTGTGGTATAGAGGGAAATGATAATGTCGATCTGTTTGCCAAGGAAGCTGCTTCTGGAGACGTTCCATGTCCTTTCATCCCTTCTACTGATTTATTTCGAAAAATTAAAAGAGACAATCGACAAAACTGGATAAATATAAAGAACAACTCAAATTTAGGTAGGTTCTATAATACAGTTCAACCAACTATCTCGTCGAGACCATATTATTATGTGCCGTTAACTATCCCTGAAAAGCTTATTAGAAAATTTGTTACCTTGATCTGTCGTCTTTGTATGGAGCATACACGAGTTTCACAGAATTTTCAAGGACAAACATTAAATTTGTTTTGCAGCGATCACGAGATGATTAGTTACTCGGAGGGCATCAATCATTTGTTATTTTTTTTTCAAATTATTTGACAGACGCAGAGATACATCTTTCAGGCACTTAATTTCCTTGACCGTTTTTCCTCCTTATAACGTGCAGTATTTGCTTTTTTGTGGGGACCAGGTTTTGGTCGCCTTATTTTGGTTCATAATCGATTGCAACATTGTGGTTTAGATTGCAGTTGTTTAGAATTATTTATTTTCTATTTCGTTTATGTATACACTTTTATAATATTTTATTTTATCTATTTATTCATTCTTATTTTATTTTTTTATTTTTTTTTTTCCTTGTATTTTATTTATATATTTGAAATAAGAAGGTTGGTTTCTGTTTAGAGAATATTTGTGTTGAAAGTGGCCAATGGTTTAGATGCCGGGCCAAAAAGGAAAAAAAAAATGGACACTATTTGAATTAATGGATAACATTTATACATAATCAAATTATGTCAGAAGTTTTTTCTGAAAAAAAAACTGATTCTTATTTTTCACTTTTATTACTTACAAATTGAATTTTTAATATTTATTTATTTATTATTATTATTATTATTCATATGTGTTTTTAGTAGCCTACTATTACAGTGATTTGTATATGTTTTAGCAAAACTTATACTTCAAATTTATATTAATTCGTCTGATATAGGTACGTTATTCGTATTTATATTATAGTTCACAGTCATACTTATTTAAATATTAAATTAAAAGCATTTGTGTTAGGCCGCTAACTTCGAATTCAATTGCTATTGTTTTATCATTAAATTTGTTGGCTTTGTACAAAATGGAAGGGAACCGTAACAAATGTTGCCAAACATTAACTGTAGACGGCGAATTTCTAATATGCTCTGCGTGCAAGGGAGAATTGCATTTTGATTGCGGCGGCGTTGCTCCTCGAAACATGGGGGCGCATAGATAAACCGGCAAAAGGCGCTTGGAGCTGTCCATCTTGCAAAGCAATTACAAAAGACCAAATTGAAGCTGCCTTATGGAAAGAAATGGAGTTCTTGTACAATCAGATTGACACTTTAGTAAAAAAAAATAGAAAATATAGAATCATTGTATCAGGAGTCGCAAACTAAACTAGCTGAAACAGTGGAAATTCTACTGATTGTAAGAAAGGAGAACGCCGTTTGTTTTAAGCAAGCAAAACAATGAGCTGCAATGGCGAGTTGACCAGCTGGAGCAGCAGACTAAAAAGAACAACGTAGTTATTTCTAACATACCTACCACTCAACAAGAAAATCTAAACCACTTGATGATCAAAATTGTAGAAATGACTGCACTAAAATTACTGAATCAAATATAGACATTTGCTATCGACTACAGAAGTCTCCTTAACAACAATTTGCAAATATTGCGGTCCGCCTATGTCGCAGGGATAAGAAGTTTGAGTTGCTACAAAATTGACGTGTTATACGGCCTACATTAAATGATATTGGCTTCGCAGGTTTCGCAACGAAGAACTAATTTGTTGTTTCTAAACACCTGACCGCAACAAATTCTAAACTTTTGCAAGAGGCAAGAACACTGAGACTAAATGGTTACTGGAAGTTTGTTTGGGTAAAGGATGGAAAAAGTTTTGCCCGGCGAGTTGAAAAGGTTCCAGTTATAAGGATCACATCCTGAAAATAAAATTAAGTACACTGTAGATATATTCATTAGAGGAAATTGAAATTGAAATGAAAAGATACATATAATTTGAACAACGGAAAATTTGGATAACGTAAAATAATATTTGTATTTAGGGATGAAACAGAGCGGAAAATGAATGAAAACAGATTTCAATTAATACCAAATAAAATTAAACACGCAACTAACATTACAATTATAAACAAGCATATAGTTTGTCCCCGGAGTTCCTAGGAGTTCAGAGAAATAAAATGTAAAGTAACTACCCTGTTTGACAATATTAAAAACATAGTATAAACAATTTATTAATTTACTAATTTCAAAGGATTTTGACAAGTTTTATAGTGTTTTTGTGTAGCTTATACACTATTACTGATATGGGAAAATTATAAACTTATTTTTACTTCATTACAAATATTATTACTCAACGAATTCGTTTTACACTTTTAATTTTAGTTTTAGTTTTAGTTTTAAATGTAATTCTTGGTTAACGTATATTGTAACGGAGTTCCTACACTGAGTTCCAAGGGATAAGGATATACATGTGGTTAGATTAAACATTAGCATATGTTATTTACAGTATAACTTCTTATATTTAAGAACGTTTTTAATTATTTAAATATTATAACATTGTAAACATGGGGTAAACAAAAAATGTTACATAAAATAAATTTTGACTTAGCAGAATAATAAATTTGAATTTCGCAGAATATATATTTAGCACATGTACGTTCATTTATACTTCCGTTACTCGTGCAACTACTATGCGCATAGACGACTTATACATATTAAATTGTAAAATTTTTGTAAATTTTAGAAATTGCAAAATACATTGATTTGATTTGATTATTATTATTATTATTATTATTATTATTATTATTATTATTATTATTATTATTATTATATCCATGGACCAGAAAAGGTGCTTGGCCTTGTTTTTTTTTCCTTATTAAAATCATAATAAACATACTATTTACTATGATAAAAAGAGGCGGTACGACGTGTTACATCAATTTATTTAGTAGATAATATTCATACAGCATACATTCAGCAAATTCCCTATCATGTATCGTTATAAGTACGTTAAATTGTAAGTATGTGATATTCTGAAGCGGCGCAGTACGTAAAGGTATTTTTTTTCTTTCAATTAAATCGCCGCTCGAGAAAACAAGTATATTATATTTCACCAAGTGACAACCTCTAAACGTACATCTTTTACATTTTTATTTGTTAAAACTTCGACGTTTTATCGCTCTCTAACAGTTAATGGCGAGTTATTCAAGAACGTTATTTATTCTCCAAATAATGGAAATTTAAAAGTTAAAGGAATGTCCCACCCGCCCCCCAAGTATATTTAAATATCAATAGAATTTTAAAAACTACAGTTTTATAGCTAATATTAAGAAAATACCACAATCGAAAATAAATTTAAAAATTAAATATATAATTAATAAAAAGATTGTGAACAAATTACTAACATTTAACAGAAATTACAGTCGAACATTATACACAATTAAAATAATTTTAAAGTGTCTACCTTTAAATCTCAAGCCAAGAAATAAATAAATATGCAGATGATTCCACATTAGTTGTTTCATCATTTGTGGCAGAATCAATTTCGTATAGATTAAGTAAAGCAGTAAACAAATCAAGAAACGTTTTTAAAAATAACGGATTAAGATAAATGATCAGAAAATGGAAGCGATTCTATTTACGAAACACGGACTAGCTATAAATAATTACATTAATATCTCAAGCGCTGAATTAGAATGGAAGCCTTCTGTTTTCAGTATTTAGGTCGTGTACTTGGTAAGAGACTAACTTTCACCGAACATATAAATAATAATATTACAAAAAAGCAGAAAAAAGTCTGTCTTATCTCCACACTGTTTAATAATTGGAAATCACGCTTATCGGTTAAAAAAAGACCTGTCATTTGCAAAAACGAGTAATTTTACACAAACCGCTCTGTCTGTCCCTTCCGATTACATGCCTCCATGTAAAATGTGCAAAATCACCGTCTCGGAATAACTTAGACAAGCCGAGGTATATACCAAAATCGGAGCTATCTACGCGAGCATGTTTAAAACTGCTTTGTATGCACCGATTAGATATACAATTCAAAAAGTTTTTGATCTGTACAATGCATTCGACTTATAATAAATTAATGATATATGGAACTGCGACTATTCAAACTCGTAGGCATAGATAGAAAAGATATAAACGCAAGCATTATTGAAATAAATAATTTATATAAAGGCTTGGCAACTCTGTATCTCAGCGGGTTCTTCTATGACATTTGAATGTATGTAATTATGTATCATCAGTGCGCGTTGGTTAAGTAAGGATTTTTTATTTTTTTCGGCAATACAATTATGGGTTTTATTTTTAAAAAATTTGTTAGATATAATTAATTATGGAACATAAAGTGTTCATCATTTTTAATTTTTGATGTGGAAAATATTATATATTTCAAATGCATTTTGTTTGCAATTGCTGTAGAGAAATACGTTTGTTTTTTTTTTTGCCCCCCCTCCCCGTCCCCCCATCTTTATAATTTTACCTACATACTAATTTTTCATTTCTACCGAAAATTCCAATTAATTAATATTCATGCAGATCAAATTTTAACCATAATTGACTTCTCTAATTAATTTTAGGCAGCTGTCCCAAATTTTTCAATCTCACTAACCGTAAATGATAATCTAAAAAGTAACACATATATAATTCCATATGGAAGATTTAAAAATTTTTGTTAAGTTAGTGACTTTTTAGTCGAAGATGGTATATCATATTTTCAAACCAAGATTTTATTTTAGCTTGATAACGCATATGTATACAAGTCCCGTCATGTACCAATGTTGTTTTTAAACCGAAATATTTTTTGTAAGTTGGAATAAATTTCGATAAAAAACTAAATAAAATTTGCGTTATTTTAAATGTTTCTTTCGGTGTTGTTTAAATCTCTGCATAATTACTAATTAGTTATTAGAAGGAATAATTCAGATTTTCAATTATTATTCAAAATATGCGGCTGCAACCTAAAAATTTATTTACATTGATAAGTTAAAAAACGGAATAATTTTAGTACGTTTCCACGTATTTTACCATCATTGTTTTGCGAGCTTGACAGTCTACAATTTATACAATAAGGGTTTCGATTATTTTACGTCTCATAAATGCGATGAATTAAAAATGGGAAATAGTAAATTGTCATGTTAAACGAAACAGGAAATGACACTCTAAACTTCAGGGGGCACTGAACAATCTAAAAGTAATTGTCCGCTGGAATTGTGGATTAAACATAAAACAAAAAAAAAAAAAAGAAAATAAAATGCAATACAAAGAACCAATAAACACATAGCCAATCCCCCCCCCATATATATAGATACACGTGTGTGCGCGCGTGTGTGTGTGTGTGTATGCGTTTAGTTGTTATGGGAGAGAAGAAGAATGATTCATTTTGCTATCCGAAAAAGATTATTATGCAAACAGAGAGGAAGAATAAAAAAGAAGTAATATTGTAAATAGTATTGGCAAAGAACTGCTTCCAAGAAAAGAAGAGATTACTCACGTGAAAAACAACGCATCAAGTGTATTAGTATGTTGGAATATGTCAGTTTTTATGTGCGTCTGTTTTGTCGGCGAAAGTATTATTTGACTACCTTTAGAATAGCAAATTTAATTAGACTTCTCTTTAACAAAAAGCGAAAAGCTATCCGCAGTATATTCAATTTTTTTAATTTTTGCACACATTAACAGAGAACCTTTGCCCAGGAATAAAACGAAGGAGAGGAAATCAGTTAGATAACAATTCGATCAGAGATTGAAAATGAAAAAACCAAGGAGAAGAATAATGGACAAAAAAGGAAATGACAAGATAAACGAGCACAAAGAGGGTAGGAAGTTTGAATATTAGCATATGAGGATAAAAAATAGAACGTTTAATTGAGAAAAGACATTCAAGGAGGATGTGGTTGAAGTCGCAGAAAACAGCAAGGAGAAGATATCACAGAAAAGCAAAAGCGAGAAGAAGATAATAGAATACGATTAAGAAGTATAGAAATAATAAAAACGTCCGCAAAATGTCGAAGTAGAACTTCTACTGGTTGTCTTAAATTGAAACAGATTTAAAAAAAAAAAAAAAAAAATTTACTTTTTTGTTGAGAAGAAGTCGTCAACTATGAATATCAATCCGACACGGAGATAATTTTTTTAAACCTTCAGAGTACTACAGTTAGATTTGAACCGAGTTACTCTCGAACACACTGCCAACTTGACTACGGTAACTGGCTCGTTGAACATAAAGATGTATATTCTCTCTTTAGGCTTTAATCTATAGTCGAAACAAATGTTTACTGCAGACCTGATAAAAGGTGTGATATTGATGAATAAATCTACACGAACCGAAAATATGTTATTTAAATTAATATATTTTCTATTTTTGTGCAGGTTTTTTTTTAATCGGCATTAACAAATAATAATAATGAAGATGAATAGTCAAATTAATTGTCTTAACGTAGAGAATATCGCGTTGTATAGCGAATTACACATGATTGTAAGCTGATGATGATGCGGGATTGTTAATTATTATTGGCGAGTTATAAAAAAGTGGATTCAAATGTTAATATTAGAGAAAAGGCACGAATCTATGTACGCAAATCTAATCGTGTAAGCTACGCTGGAAAAACAGTAAAACGAGTCTCAAAAATGATTGAAAGCTTATTCGAAAAACATCATTCCATCAAAAATGAATCGGAGTGGGGAAACTTTTATAAGATTAATATTAATTTTAATTTAAAACGACGTTGTTCCTTTTTTTTTTTTTTTTTTTTTTTTCTTTCTTTGCGTCTTTCCGTAAAATTGATAAGCATCGAAATGCTGTATTTTAATGTAATACTCCGTGAACATCGGAAAACAGAAAACTAAATAATTCGAATATTTTTATAACGCTTAATTAAGAATTTTATAAATGATGCATTAAAAAGACGGAAATCAGCATAGATAAAAAAGAAACAGAAATACGAGTACTTATTATTACACGTTGTAAACTAATAGAACAGCTAAAGAAGTTTTAAAATAAAGTCGTTATAGTTCAGAGTGACTGCCACACTGGGAAAACCAGGAAACTGAGAATTTTGAATGTTAGGAAAAACCTGGGATAAACTGGGCATTTTATCGTAAAGCCAGGAAAAAAATAAACAAAGAATATATGTGTATAAATTATAAAACTATAACATGGACACTATGTATAAGTACACTAGCGCATCGATGATGAATCGCCTTACCGCGTATAAGAAGTACAATTTTAAGTGTTACAAATTGTAATTTGCAACGTAAAAAGTTGTAGGAGAGAAAGTTCTAAAAAACCTACGAATAGATATAATAATTAGTTTAAAAATAAATCCACAATCAAAAAAGAAAAGAAAAAAATAGAGGTACCGCAAACAGGAAAAGAGAAAAAAAGATAGTTTACAAACACTATAAGAGGTTATGTTTATATGTATTTTGAATACATAAATTGCTATCGCCCAGAATCGTAATTTCCAATAACACTAATAAGAGGACTGCTACGAGTTAAACAACTTTCAAAAACTTTCTTGACTAAAAACAATAATTACAAAGGTACGCAATTTAAGGGCATTATGCACCTCTGAAATCCAGGTGTAACGGAAGACGTTTAATATGCACCTAAAACATCTGTTTTTTGTATGAGCTGTAATCGTTTGTAACGTCCATTAGAAAAACAACCAAAATACATTTTCAATAATGAAAATTTTTTTAAAGTGAAAAATAAAAGCGTTCTTTAAGATTACGTGTCAAACTTTTTGAAATTATTTGCACAGCTATTTAATTTTTTATAGGTAATTACTTTTATAAAAACAAAAGACGTAAATTTCATTTGCCTGCGTAAATAATAGTAATATCTTTAAAAGTCATTCATTACAAACACGGAGACCAACTTATAAACAATATTGAGGAAGGAGCTGAAGGTCCTTTCTTGTAATTCGGAATTGTACTATTCACACTATACGCTATAATTTCAACTGTAAATTTTATATCTTATTTGTGTTGTTTTTATTTATAATAAATACCTTCTTCCCCCCCCCCCCCCCCCTACATAAAACAAGTAGCTGCTCATTTCAAGTATATCCTTACACATATAGGAAACCCACGGCAAACCTAAATGGAATTTGATTCGGATGTATCAAGTGTGTAATAGTTAAAATTTTGACGTAGCATTAATAATTTTTGTATCGTGCGTTGCTCAGTTTATCGGGAGGTCTGAGCCCTCTTAATTAAAACTATTTTTGAGAATGGAGGCTCGAGCTTCGATGAAGTTGATGTCTGTGATTAGAAATGTAAATGTTGGATTTTAAGTAAGTTATATAATTCAGAACTCAACGTGCCGTAAAAAAATTATTGAATTTTTGCGAAAATAAAGTAAACATTCACATTATTGAAATTAATGACCGTTATAAAACGGTATTTAACGCGTGAATAAAATTTAACTTCGAGTAACGAAAAAAGCTTAATTGAAATTTTTTTCTTCCTCTTATATTTTATTTGGCCTGCCTCTTCAGTCTGTTGTTACTTGAGCGGAACGGGGTTCGTGTGAACTTTTGTACAAGTCTACTGATCGGCGAATAAGGAATTTTCGGACCGGAAAATCCAGAAATTTAAAAATTAAGATTCGGGTGGCGGCCACCCTGTATTTACAATTGGCTAATCGTCGACGGTTATGAGAAAGAGGCAGCAACACGAAAAAAGGAAACTACATGTATTTGATATCTTACGGGGGGGGGGCTCCGATTAGACGCGATGTTTGAAAATTGAAAACTAAAAATTAAAACGAAAGGTATGCATTAGGAGCTCCGAAATGTACAAATCGAGTGTGAGAGTAATCCGAAAGAAAGAAAAATAGGCTGAAAGTATTCAAAATGCGGTGATAACTCAGAAATTCCACATCATATATTCCTCGGACTACTGTCGAAATAAGAAATAGACTAAAGGAAACTCAAAAATGAAAAAGCGCCACGAATAAAACACAATTTCGTGAAAGAATATTAGGTTAGGCACGCACGGAAAGAATAAAAATAATCATAGAAGAAGAATAAAGGAAGAAAATGAAAGTCAGAAAAGACTTAACTGTTGCATAGTGTGAATGAAGTACCCCGGTTAATCAAAAAGAAGCGCTGATATAGAAGCATTTAAATTGTAATACTGAGACATATAACTGTCATCTAATTATTACTAACAGAGTGGAATTCTGCAAGAAGTTAAAGAGACCGCAAATCTTCATTCTTTCATATGCATCAACGAATAATAAAATTATTAATAATCTGGTGAGACTATGTTTTTGCGGGGTTTTGTTTTTTGTTTTTTTTTTAGTTTTCAACGTATTTAGAAAAACAAAAAGTATTTCATTAATGTTTATCGGCTTATGTAATTTGACTCTAAATGCAACCGCGATGGTGTGCTGTGTTTAGACTAGTGCCGTATAGGCGGACACGTTTTCCTCAATTGACTGTCCTGTTGTTCTGTTTAATCAACCAGACTGTTCCAGTAATTTTTGTCAGTTGAATATCCGCTACCTAGAATTTAACTTAAGAGAAGTGGGTTTTTCTACGACCTCGTGACACCATCGTGTACGCTAGTATACACATATGTGTGCGTGAGATGTAATTGCAGCGCCGCTTGTTTTGATTGAGTCACATACGGTGTTTCACGGTAATGCTCACATTTAGCAGTGCATAACTAATTGATAAAATACTTAATCAACGACAACGCTAAAGCTACGGCAGCTCGGTTTTATTTCCTGTTATTGAACTTTATAAAGATACATATATCGTGTTCTTCTTTTTTTTCTTTCTTCATTTTATTTATTATTTTTTTTTTAGAATAAATCGGCTGAGAAACAATTCCCATTTTTCCCCAGAAAATTTGGAACTATCAAATCTAAATCCTATTCTTTAATTTTCCACCTATTGTCGAATCAGTTATGCCATAACGGTACTTGGATATTTTCACGTGACGTCGTTTTGTTTACATACGGATGTTAAAATCGAATCTTTACTTTGCGCGAAGTGTACCGTCATCGGAGATCGAATTCGTTGATTCCTTTCGAGGTCATTTTACATATTTACATCATTTGAAAGATCTATAAAATTTACACGCTGAACGTCGGGCACGTATTACTTTTGCCATTCTGTTGCGAGAAGTCATGTAATGGTAATTCATTGACGACTACCGCCAAATTACATTGCGTCCAAGTCCCACCGGTTATCAGAATGATATTTTATTTCTACTATAGTTGTTAGAAACGATGTAAATGTATATATATATATTTATATTTATATATATGTATATATTATATGTATGTATGTATATAGTGAAAATAATAAAAATTCGATTACATCCTTACTTCCTCCGTGCAACATACAATGTGAGGTAATGCGAAGTAATGGAATGAGTATCGAGATAAATTACAAAAACAATTTAATTCTATCTAATAAATAAACACGTAAATAGCGAATATATTATTTAAATTAAAAAACATCATCGCGTTTTGTGAGAACACATATGTAAATTGTCACTGTGAGAAAAATGATAGTGTTTTTTAATTTAAACAATATATTTTCCGTATACATATGTGTTTATTTATCAGTCAGAATTATAATAACGGAAATGGATTATTAATTGTTTGAATCTACAGTGGTTGCATTTATAAATATTACAATATTTAAATCCACATACGAGCGAACGAGAAGCGTGAAATAATAAACGTAATAAATATTCAAAATATACTTGTGCAATAAACGGTTTTAATAGTTCGGTGTAAGCGAACCAATTTTGCCAATTCGTATTTCATTTTTTTTTTTTTTTATCCTTTGAATTTCCTATTCGAATAATGAAAAAATCTTTAATTCATTTTCATTTCTTTTTTTTCTCTTCTTTTTAATAATTCGAACGAAAGTATTGCGCGGGAGTAGGAAAAAGGATATAGACAAAAGAATTGATATTAGGGCTCACAAACAGAGCATTTAATCCATCTTTGACAAAAGTAAATATTTAAACTACGGTAAAGGCATACAAAAGTTTTAGAAGAATGAAAAATAAAGCAGAATGGGAGAAGTGGTATTGGGAACTATTAATTAAGAAAAATGAAAAGAATAGGACGAGAAATCAGCAGATGAAAACTCATAGCTTGAAAAAGGAGGCAAGCTGTAATCAATTCGCACAAGCACAACTAATAAAGCGATTAAAAACTCGTTACACTATGTTTGGAATGAGGCGCGGGCCGGGGAGGCAAGGTTGGATAAAAAAATACAGTGAATAACGTTCGTCGCTGCGTGTCTGCAGAAGATACTGAGAACAGTTATAACTATACAGTGGGCACTTCATGATCAGAATTGAGGAATAAAATTAACCCTCCTTGCTATTGAAGACTTGTTTGTATTGTGAGTTTGATATTTCGTATATTTGTATATGCTCTAAAACTTTAAAAAATGTCCTAGCTTGCAAACATTTTGCTCGTCTATAATATTGTCTTTACAATTCTGATCGCTATCATTACTTGTACTCTTATAGCCTTTTAAATAATTAGCTATAATTGTTGCGATGAGCGAGCAAATGCGTCCACTTTTGTAATTTTCCTATGCGCATCGTTCAAAAACGACCTTTACAGTGAAAGTTAACTCACCGTTAGATTTATGTCAAAAAATGTTGATAACGGATTGTGTTATTTAAGAATAATTTCACTTTTGCCTTCTTACAATACGAACGGATGATGCGATATTAATGCATACATACGTAGAAAAGAGAGATTTTTTTAACTTCTACATTATTAATGAATGTAGCGAATGTAATTTTATTAAAAATGTTAAAACATGCATCAGCAGCAAAATTACAATAGAATATATTGAATGTTTAATTTTGTGAATAACATAGTGAGGGAATTTCATGAATGACGCGATAGATATTGTTCCGAAGTTCGTCGTTAATATGAATATAATTTTATTAAAACGAAAAATTGGAAAACCATAGCAGAATATATTTCATAAGTGCTTAATTTCAAGTAACGATATAGCGGAAATTAAAAAGTGTGTTCATGTTTGTGTATGCAATCCTGATTTATTACTTCAGGTAATGCAGACTTACAACGGTAATACAATTACGTATTATATTAAGATTTTCCCCTTTGTGTTTTATTATTCGTAATAGTAATGCTCCGTATATTAATCGACACAGCTCAGTGAAAAAACTAAACACGCTAAATTTTTCATCGAAACAGGGATACGCCAAATTTTGTTCCAAAAAGTAGATATGTCGAATTTCGATATAAAATTAGGGGGACACGCCAAATTTTACTCCAGTAAATGCCCAGCCAACCAAAAATATGATTCCTCTCCTGTATCTCTTCGATATTTATCTATTTTTTCTTGTATTATTGTTATTATTATTATCATTTTTTGTTACTTTTTAAAAAAAAGTTTACACTGACTACTCGAAAAAAAAATTAGTTTGATTCACATCGATGTATTAAAAAATTAAATGTACATTTTGGAACGATGTTATTGGAAGCGGGAATAGTATGAAAATGAATCAAAATAGAATTCGAACGGGAGACTCGAAAAGTACTCTTAATCGGAATTGCTGTAAAGTGATAATGATTATCGTTTATTATTTGATGTGACAAGTAAATTTAATGAAAAAAACAGACATTCACACTTCATTAGTTAGTGAAATAGACGAATCTTACAAAAAAAAAAGTGTATCTTTCTTCGGTTTATCGGAATATAATGAAAAATTTTGACTGTAAACTTTACGCCGCGTATGCTATCGTCAATTTCTAATGTTAAATTACTCTCACTCTCTTGAATTTCAGTACACATATTCATTTTAAACACTTGCTTTCTCTTTATTACAGAATATTTAAAAAGTCATCCGACGAAATTATTACTTTACTGTACTAATTTTTAATTTTCGGCTAGTTTAACTTGTTTTTGTTTCGTTTTTTTTTTTTGTTTTTTTTTTTTTTTTTTTTAACTTTATTCCGTATAGATAGAAACGCTCTCAACGTTCATTTTCTTCAACACGCTTTTTTTTAATTTTTTTTTTTTTACTCGGACAATCGTTATAACACATGACAGCGAACCGCAGAGTAGTCGGCGATAAAAGTAACAGCAGATTTCTTTTAATATTTAAAAATTTTAAAACTTACAACAAAGTATATAGTCAGTATTGCGAATATTAACAAAGTCAAAGTATTCATTGATACAGGCGGTCGTATAAAAAGTTTTAAACTATCAAATTAATTTTAATCAATTATCAAGAAATCTGTTATTACTAGCATTTTAATTTTCAACTATTACAAGTATGTAATGTCTGCTTTTCGCATCGAAATTCGACACGCCTACTTCTTGGAGCAAAATTTGGTGTGTCTAGTTTTTCCAATGAGCTGTCGTAATGTTGCAAACATTTTTTATATTTCCGAAATTTGTTCGTTAGAATCGTATCATTCAACATTTTAAAATCTAGTAGAAAAAGTATATTTCTACACCAATTATTAATAACAATGAAATGAATCATTTATATTCTTTAAAATGTAACTCTATTTTATAGCGTTTTTTACTACTTCATAAAATACATTTATTAATTTTTATTTTGCAGATATAAATCATTTGTACTCTACGGATCAGCTGCAAAAACCTTCTGAAGATGTTACCTACGTTCTTATGCATCCGGATTATCAAGAAATGTCCGGTAATATATTCGACGTCAACGCAGGTACAGCAAATATAAATCTGTTATAATACTATAGGATATTTAAGTTGAAGGTAAAAAAAAGCTGACCGAAAATGTCGGATAGAAAATTTAAAAGAGGGGAAATAATGAAAAATCTAAATCGATAATTTAAAGCGTGTTCCTCCCGGTTGTGGTATTTCTAATATCTAATTGTGAGACACGTAAAAAGACGGAATAATAATCCTGAAAACGTTTCTATTTATTTATGTTTAAAATTATTCATTATTTTCCTTATGTTTATAATTATTTATTATTTTACTTATTACCGAGAATTAATGAAATATATAAAAAACTTTATTAAGATCACGTTTCACAATCGTTAACTGCGATGCTATGGCATATCTGGGATATGTAGAATAGTTTCTTTTTCTTTCCACGCATTGTTCTTGACTAGTTCACGGTTTATGATTATTTCTTTTCGTTTCCTGCAAAGGTTGTAAGCTCTGTTCTCTGCAGTTACAGCCGTAAAGCTAAATGGTGATCCCTCATTGCCACTTAAACCCATATATCCTTCTATAGCGTTAATTTATTTCTTACACTACAATGACAATCAACGTCGATAAATGCAAAACATATGCATCCTGAAAAGAGAAGGAATAACATTTCCGAAGGTAAGAGCAAAAAGAGTTAGCCGTTCCATACCATGGCCACATCTGCAATTACAGAGCCCACAGTACCGACGGACAAAAGAATCAGCATACAAATAATTAAGGAAGAAGAAACACGGAATGTCTGAAAAGCAGTTAGAGCCATCAAACACCAAAGCTATATAGAACACATAGCGTGCCGTAAAGAGTTATCTGAAAGTTCAATGACCTTCTCCACCACTATAAAGCAAAGTTTATAACTCTTAATTATGAAAAATTATTATGGCGACGACTGCGAAAACAGCGCATGCTGTCAAAAGGAAACGATACCACGGAGTCAATACCTATTGTATATCAATCTTCTTCTTCTTTTGTCTTATCCGCTTAGCGAATGTTGACGACCAATGTGTTCAATAATTCCCTGTTACGCGCCACATCCATTGGTTTCCCCTTATAGTATTGTTGATACCTATTTAGCTTTTTATGTTGTCTAGCCAAGACATTCTCGGTCTGCACGTTCCCGTTTTCCGTCTACTTTTCCTTATAATATTAGTTGCAGTAGCTCATATTTGTCTCCTCACATAATGTGGCGCAGATAGTTCATTTTTCGCTTTTTAATTAGGGCCAGTAGTTGCTCGGTTTTTTCTAGACGTCGTTGCACTTCTTCATTAGTCACTTTCTCGGTCCAGCTGATCTTCAAAAGCCGTCAATAAATCCACCTTTCGAATGTTTCAATGCTCTTCAATGCGGCTGCCGTGAGCGTCCATGTTTCATCAATAAAAAAAAAAAAAAAAAAATGTAATATACTCATTTAAAATAAAAATAAAATTATTAAACCCGTTGCTGAAGATAAGCGCGTGTAATATTCGAAATTGTAAGAAGCATTTCGCTGATAAGAGCCGTACAATGGTGCAAAAAAAAAACAACAAAAAAACAAAAAACAAAAAAAACAAGAATCTTCATCTGTAAATTTTAGTTGTTATTCTTTTACGTATCTTCTTCGATTACTCGTCCAAGTATCTATTTGCCTAAAAGATAAGTATGTCTTTTATTTCGATTTAAAATGAAGATTCGGCACTCGATCGTAGGATCGATTTTATATATTGAACAACAAATAACAAAAAGGTGTATTATTCAATATATCAATTACGCGAATCGACTGAAATCATTTTATATAAAGTAGAAAATAAAAATCCTCGAGAGCGGTTTTTTGTTTTTCCTACATAATTTGACATTTTTTCATCCAGCAAATTTTATTTAAATATAAAACAATGATACTATGTGCGTCATTTTTAAGTTCAATCCGTACAACAAATATAAACAAATTGTAATGTAAATATTAAAAAATAAAACCATTTGTCGTTCATAATAATAATAATGGATTTAAAAAGTGAAAAAAAAAAAGAAACTATCAAGTAAAATACTAATTAGTAATATAAAAATAATGTATTTCTATTTCGGTCGGTGAAGAGAAGAAGATATTGATAATTTTAGATATTAGGTATATAATTTTTATAAGTTGAACGCGGTAGTATTAAAACAAAATTATAAAAATTTTAATCTTAACTATCAGTTATTATAAATTAAAACTTTAAAACGGGATTCAATTTTTTCATTATACATATTATTCTAATATTTAGATATTTGTAACAATTTCTATCAGAAGGAGTGACTACGTTTGTAATTAACATAATATATTTATATTAATGCTTACTTAGCTCAGTTGTGTGTAAGACCCCTCCGCATTTGCTTCCTGGTTATTATTATTATTATTGCAGTTGTTGGAATAATTATTACCTATTGAAATTTTGCTCATCAGTTTACAGTTCTCTATCTGCTTCTCGGCTACGCACTTGTCCACACACACACACGCTTATAAATGTATACTTTCTCATTAATAAATTACTGCTGCGCGCTAATAAATTTGATATTTTGGTTTAGTAAATAGTATGAAGGACAGATTGAAAAGATCAGACAAATATCAAGAAGGAAATGTTCCAACTATTTCAGTAGTTTCTCATTCGGATTTAGGGAACAACAATAATTCTTCACGAACCAGTATTAACAGCCCCACAACAACAGCAGGTACAAGCATTACGTTTATTTTACATATTATTCTTAATATATAATAAAGCGATATCTTTATTTTTATTTATGAATTTAGTAACGAACTTGCATTACATGCGTAATATACACGTAGAAATGAAAATATTGTTGCAAACATAAAGAAAAACCAATTACTCTATGGTCTGAACATAACCAGTCAATTCAGCCTCCAGATCATTTAAACAAAAACGCGTGATTTATTTTTTAATTGGTAGGCTTTAGATCGTTCGCATAATAATTTATATATCTTTAAGTCCTTAACGGTCACGAATGTCTGAATTGAATATGGAGGAAAATTTCTCAAAATAATTAGTTCAGTTAAAAGCTTTATTCTAATACTATGATCAGTAAAAGCGATTAAAAATAATAAATAAATTCCCTTCAATACCGCGACGTTAGGATGTAAAAGAAATAATGCGCTAGGAGATAAGTTTTTCTTATGGAGTGACACTAGGGAAAACTTATATTCGATTCGCAGGACGTTAACACATTGTGATAATCAGCTTTTCGGTAGGCAGTGTGAAATGAGGAGGTCGGTAAATATGTATTCAAGATTGCTCAGTAATTTTGGTTCTGACAAGATAAAGCCTACACTCACCGTGCCGAATGTTGCGAAAGTATATCCTCAATAGAATGCAATTATCATCCATGATCCTGATATTTAATAATGATTTCAGAAGGAATAACTTCTTTGACTAACGCGTTAAACTCTGATTATTTCTTTCTGATATGAATAATTGCGACGTTTAAATTTAAAGTTGCCTTGTGACCGAAACATAGTAAGCCAAATTTAGAGGAAGATGAGACGCCATTTTTTTTAAAATACGGGTATTTGCAATATTTTTGCATAATGTTGGACCACCGCAATCGTTGAGCGTAACCAAACCACACAGTGTGGGAGCATTTGGAAATACGTTAAATCTCCATCTTGTTTATAAGAAATATCGATTAGAGTTCCCATTAAACCGTTACACACAAGTCATCCTTTGTCCCAAAATTAATATGTAACGTAAGTCAATTGTTAAACGCAGTGTATCTTTGCTAAACCATAAGTTTCTTCATTACTTGCTTGCGCTACAACTAAACTGTTATTTTTGAGATTCACTTGGAGCTAAGGTTGTATTAAGATATTCGAAAAATTCTCAGTGTTGTACGCTGTAATTCTTCATTTGATAGCTTTCGGTCGAATTACATTTCGAAATTTAGCTATACCATGGATATTTGTTTTTCTAAACGTATTGCAATGAAATTATAATTACTTTCGGTTGTTATTCTATCAGCAGTGTGGCGCCAGTATATAACAGAAAACTGCGCTTATTCACTTCAGTTTCGTCTCATTACGGTTTCTAATGTAAAAACCTGGGTCAACATTTTTCTGTAGCAGGAGATTCCTAAGGATAGGTCGATATCGGATCGTAAAGGCTTCCGTGTCTATTAGAGGAATTCGACATGTATTAAAATTCCTCGAAGGATTCTAAAAGCGCCGATTAAAACACTTCTTTTCATACAACTTTTTGTATGAATGACGTGAATTTTCTCTTACTAAGAACTCCTGCTTCCTTATTTACCATCGATAGTAACGATTTTGAAGGATATAACATTGAGCTTTATAATATACAGCTATTAAAACTATAGTTTCATGTAGGAAATGTATGTGTCCTTGGGTCAACTTTGTGTAAATAAACGGTTTATTTCGCGTCTTTTATTTTTTTATACATTTGTTAAATTGTAACGTTGTAATTAGTAACTAATGATCCGTAATGAAATTAAAATTTCACATGCCACTTCTTATTGTGTACGAAAATGACCGATTAATATTTTCTTTGCATCAGCTCGTTATCTATTCTTGATAAAGGAAAATCAGCATTAAGCTTTTATTTTTCATTTTTTTATATATATATATATATATATATATATATTTTAAGAAATATTAGCTATTCGTAAATTAAACTCTTAACCTAATCTTATTAATTTCGCCCCCTCCCCCCAATCGTTTTTTTTTATATATATATAACGGTAAATATTTTTATTCCTCTCTTTTTCTCTAACTTTATTCTGTCCTTAACATTTATTTTATATATTAAATGATTATTTATATATATATTTTTTTTTTTCAATTATTTCACTTGGGTTTTCGTAAAATTTCATTTTCCCGTTATTCGCCATTACGGTAAGAATGTATTGGGTATATGCATTAATTCCCGTCGTTTTACACTAGATCGCGTTAGTAGTATTTTTTCCAAGCGGTCAATTTTTACAACTATTATGTCACGTGAAAGTACTATCATTAGGTTTTTTTATTCAGTGTGTGTGTTACTCTGTTGAAACGTACATAACACATTTTTTTGAAGCTTTAAAAATGGAAAGTTTCGTACCAAAAAAGGAGCATTTGCTGGAAGTTTTACTTCATTATTTCATATTTTGGTGGAAGTTTCATGGAGATCATGCTCTAGCTGAGGCAACTTGTCGTGAGTGATTTAGACGATTTAAAAGTGGCGATTTCGATGTGCATGATAAGGAACGTCCCGGCCGGTCGAAAAAGTTTGAAGATGAAGAATTGGAAGCTTTACTCGATCAAGACTCGTGCCAAATGCAAGAAGAGCGTACAGAATCATCGAGAGCAGATCAAGCAACAATTTCCAGACGTTTAATAGTACTTGGATTCATCCAAAAGCAAGGAAATTGGGTGCCGCACGAACTGGGGCCAAGAGGCGTCGAAAGACGATTTTGCAAGTCTGAAACGCTGCTTTAGCGTCACAAAACGAAGTCGTTTCTCCGTCGAATTGTTACGGGCGATGAAAAGTGGGATCTATTATGATAGTCCAAAGCGCAACAAATCATATGTGAACCCCGGCCAACCGGGAACAACGACACTAAAGCCAAATATCCGTGGCACCAAGGTAATGCTCTGTATTTGGTAGGATCGGAAGGGTGTCATCTATTATGAGCTGTTAAAACCGGGTGAAACGATCACGAGAGACCTGTACCGAACACAATTGATCCCTTTGAAAAGAGAGAGCATTGAACGAAAAACGGCCAGAATATGTGATCAGACACGAGTCCATCATTTTCCATCATGACAATGCTCGGCCTCATGTTGCGCGACCAGTTAAAAACTATTTGAAAAATAGTGGATGGGAAGTTTTTCCCCGCCCGCCGTATAGCCCAAACATTGCCCCTTCTGGCTACGACTTGTTTCGTTCGATGCAGAATGCCTTAGCTGCTGGAATACGCTTTAATTCAGAATAAGGTATCAAAATTTGGCTTGATTCGTTTCTGGGCTCAAAAGATGAGAAGTCGTTTTGGGATGAAATCCATATATTGCCAGTAAAGATGGGAAGAAGTCCTAGCTTCCGATGGACAATACTTTGAATAAAATACATTGTACCTTTATCTTAAAATAAACATTCATTTTCATTAAAAATACAATGGAAATTAATGCATACACCCAATATAAAAAAAACCTTCAAATTTCCACGTTACTCGCAAAAGTATCAGTACATATATATGTCTTTGAGATTTAATATATTCAAAAAAATAGCTACCGTGTAGAATTGTTTTTGTAAGTAAAAAAGAATAAATCTCAAAACGTACCGTTAATTTTTAAATTTTATTTTTATTTTGTATTATCTATCATCATTTACAACATTCGAATTAACAGAATTGCAAGTTATAGAAAATAATAGACGATGGCTACTGTAGTATGCTATATATTCACGTGTTTCGAGATGATCGATGTGACGAGAGAATACAGCATCAATTATTTTTCTGTTTCGTGAGGTAGATATGGCGAGATCGTTGTTTAGTTGTAAGCCTAACTAAATGCGCACAAGTCCAATAAATTCCGGTCCGTGCGGTCCTCTTAATTCCAAATTAAAGTCTCCACTAACGAGCATCGCTATATCGTAATAATTATGTTTTTCAGGTACCTTTAATTTAGGACTGTACGCAATAAGATTTAAGACGATGAATTATTGAATTTTCTCAAACGAAGTATTCGGTGAGATGTAAACTGATGCGAGTATAGTTCTTTTAGCATTGATTGTTGTCTTGACCGAGCAAAAGTCGCCAACACCGTCATGACATGTCGCGAGTTGATCCACGCTCATATTATTTTGATCAAACTTCCGCAAATCGTTTTTGATATTGTTAGACTGCAATGCGTTGAAAACAGTTATGTTTTCGCAAATGGCAACACCACCAGAACGAATCGCATTCATTTTAAATTGAGTGCAAAATCCTAGCATTTCAATAGAACAATCGTTTTTAAACCACGTTTCAGACAAGGCAAGAAATTTACATCGCGGATTAATCGCTAGTTAAATCGAGCAAGTGTGCGTTTAGCGATTGAGTGTTGAATGTACACAACGAGAGCGACGTGAAATCCGTCTGCGTAAAACGATTCAGAAAATTCCGGCACTGATCGCCTACCGTTTGTAAATGATGCCGTTCGGGACGAGTAAACTCGTTCCTTTAAGGATCTCGATTCAACTCTCCGCGATGGTGATAAAATGTGTAATTTCGTTAAGAATAGTCCAGCAAAGAGACGCGAGAAAGGGCTACATAAACGAGCTGCTGTCCAGGACACTTACTTTACTTGTAAATGATCGAGTGTAGCGCCTTGAGATTTGTGTATAGTAATTGCACAGGCTTCAACAAGGGGGACTTTTACAAGCAACGATTTTACTGTTTGTTTGCACGATGCAAGTACGTTGAGTTATCGGTATCCACGAATGATTGATGTTCGGATTTGCAAGTATGTGTCTCTGGGCTCTTGAGCGCAGTAAACGGCCGATTTTTGAATGGTCGAAAGACAGCCAGAATCGTTTTATCACACTTGTTTCAATGTAGCGTAAAGTGCCGATTGCGCCGTTGACGAGACCATCTAGCACGTCAATATTCGCTCTGATCATATACGGTTTACCAATTTGAAGGAAAACGATCTTGCGTTTATGTGATTCCTGCGGCGAATCGGCCATTGATTTTGGTTCCACATTGCAAACTTTTTGTTTTTTATTCATTTGCCGTTGTCGCCACTCATGGCTTCGTTCGGCACCACTCTTCGAAGCAGGTTTATTCAAATCGATGAATCGAAAGAAACGCTTCAAACTTCTCATTTTCGGTAGTATTGGAACCGAAAGGTGTTTCCTTCATGAACTGAAGGAATTCATGGCTGTTCTGAAATTCCTTGTCCCTCTTGCGTTCACGTGATTCCTGCGTCGAATCGGCCATTGATTTTGGTTTTCTATCATTGTTTTTTATTTTTTCCGAGTCACGAAGTTGAATATAATTTACATATAAATTAAATCGAATGAACAGGCAATTACGTGAAAATTACGTATCGAATTACCTAGCAAAAATTAAATCGCCACATACCATTCCAAGTGCTGGGTTTTTAATTCTAAATTTCGAGAATTGTCGCGCAAAACCTTCAGACAGCAAGAAAAAAGTTTTACGAAATTATCTGCGGAATGTTAAAATGTTTTACGAAATTAGAAAGAGAACGTTGCGTTCCGTTGCGTTTTGCGTTGCGTTACACGATTTTAGGTTGATCCCCAGCCTAAAGACATAAATATGTCAAAAAAAAAAATAATAATAATAATAATATTATTTGCTCGAAATGTTTTACGATAATATCGTATTCTTCGCTGCCGTTTATTTCAAGACTCACCTATTCGTTATCATTATGAATTTTATTTAATTTGTACAAGTTCTAGAACTTTTCTCTGTTTATGAGTTTTCTATATATTTAGTGTCAGTATTCGTTAATAAAGATCGAAGCTTTGCGTCTTCTCTATTTTAATTTCTAGTACTTCTCTTTGTAAAGGTATTATGCGAACTGTATTGATATTGCAATCTTTCAATTTCATCTGTGTTTTAACGGCATTTATTTTCCCTACCGACTTCTTAATTGGATTTATAAGGAACTCCGTTAATTAAATTACTGATTATGTTTCTTTAGAGCATTGTGATACAGTAAGTGCATATTGATCCGTTAATGCTCTTCTGAAACATATGTAACGGCATTTGTTATCGGTGGCTCTTAGTAATGTTTCCCAACCAACATCTTTCTCGTTTTTTTTTTTATTAATTCATCGTTATTAATTAGTAAACTATCCTAATTTGCTTTGAAGTTTTTTAGTTTTGTAGTAAATTCACTAACCAACTACGTTATGCTCTTGGCTAATTAAATTTCATTTATTTTCAGGTTCTTCGATTACGAATAAAGTAACCAAAGTGGAAACAATCAAAAACAGCGTTAACGATTCCACCGGCACGCTAGTTAAACAGAATAGCAGTCTTACCAGTAATAGCTCTATTGTGAAACTGCCGTCAGTTGTAATTTCCAATAATGATACCAAATATGTGAACAATAGCAGCACTATTAATGATAATGTTAAACCGCCTGCAACGGGAATTGTGGCAAATACTTCAGTAGTTGACAATCTTAATAACACTGTGACCAATGTTACCCATACACCCATTGAAGTTTTTCCGGAAGCTTCACTGCCTTCAGGTTAGTAAATGCAGTAACATCATCGATCGATCGTGCGAACTATTTTAATGCAATCGATAAATATTTCTATATTACTTATGCAATGATTAAATGTATTTTTTTATTTTTTTTATTTGTGTATATGTTGTTAAATCGAGTCCTTCTTACGTTTATTTCCTTAGTATAATTTCCGTATGTGTACTGAATGTGCATTAAGGATATTTTCTACAGTTTTCGAATTTCACGTTACGATGTTATACAAAATAATAATTTGAATCTGTTAAATCGACAAGAGAAAAATCGCGAAATTTCGAAAGAATAATGCTGTAATAATAGGTGATAAACGCTATTGTTCAAGCGTTTTTTTCTGTGTATAAATCTATGTTATATTAATATAATACGTTGCATATATATTGGCACCTGTAAATAACTTCCATGAAAATGTATTTTTTAACCCATTCGTCTCAAAAACCAATGATGGCATTGACGCAACGATTTATAGAATATGTTGCTATTTTCTCGAATTACAAGGAAAGGGAAATTAGTGAATTCCTAACTTCAACATTAAAAATGCAAATACTGATATGGTCCTTTATATCGTCAAAAAAAATTTAAATCCGCCGAAAACTTCCGGTTACAATTTTATCAGTAACGACATATTAAAAAACCTACCTTCAAAAGCTGTAAGCTATATAACGACGCTTTCTAACTCGATAATACGTATGCCCACTTCCCTACCCAGTATGGAAAATTATACAGGTTACTACGACATGCCTTAAATCAGGTAAAGCCGCAAGTAATGTCTCTCTTCCTACTATGCAATAAGTTTTTGCTTACGGTATATCCGAACTGTTTGAAAAAAGGTCATTTAAAATATTACAGCCAGTTTTAACACCAATCGGCTTCAGCATTAAGCACGCTGCAGTTAAACAACTAAATATCAACGACAGCGTTGACATGGATACGAAATTTGGACGTGTCGCTGTAGCGTTTCTGTATCAAGAAGAAGTTAAATAATAACTGCACAGCATCGCAAATGTGAGGTTACTGGATGTCTCGAGAAAAAACAATACCGTTCAATTTCAAATCTTTGACAAGCTGTGGCATATAGGCCTTTTATATAAACTAAAAAAAATATTACCACAGTTTTATAAACCTGCTTCCAAAATCTTATCTAGATGACAGACTTTTTCAAATTAAACAACAAAACGAGCTCTCTGGCTTTGCATGTATATCAGTTCCTCGAGTCTTAATTTTAAACCCCGTATTATATATTTTACCGTCTTCTAACTTTCCCGAACTTCTATTCATATCCATATAAAATGTTCGAATTCCAGTTGAAATACGAGGGGCGATCTAAAAGTCATTGCCGCGTCTCTATAACTCCGTCCCATGTTGAGTTACGAAAATGAAACAAAAATCAAAATATTCGCCGGGAAATTGTCTATTTTTCCACATAATTACCATTACAATTTAAACATTTATCATATCGTGTTACAAGTTTTTCTATTCCCGTGTAATAGAACACATGGTCCAAATTTCTTTAACCATGTCGTTATCGTTTCCTTTAACTCGTCGTTGCTGTCGTACCGTTGCGATCCTAAAAACCTCTTCGATGAAAATCGGACGGTGCAAAGTCTGGGGAATACGGAAGTTGTCGAAAAGAAGAGTCGGCGCCGAAAAAATGCCGAATGGAGAAATTTGCTCACAAACTGATGGTGACCGTCTTTTCTGGGACTTCGCGGGCATACTTCTCATCGATTTTATGAACCGAGGGACCATCATAAACTCGTCTTTTTCCGGCAGTTGAAGGGGTTTTTAGGATCGTAACGATGCGACAACGACAACGAGTTAAAAGAAACGGTAACGACATGGCTCAAAAATTTGGACGGCACATTACGGGAATAGAAAAACTTACAGCACGATATGATAAATGTTTAAATTGTAATGGTAATTATGTGGAAAAATAGCAATTTCCTCGCGAATTTTTTGGGTTTTGTTTTTCTGATCGCCCCTTGTATACGAAAAATAACATTTGTATGTAAAATTTTGAATGAACATTTAAAAATACCTTTAAACTTAAAACAATAAAAATCGTGCACTTTTCATTAATGTACACAATTTTTTTTAAATAAATAGTATACATATCGTCACGATAGCCTAGTTTCTAGAGTGCTTGGCTTCCGTTACGGGGAAGTCTTGAGTTCGATCCCGCGCGACCACAAAAATTATTACGAAAAATTAAATTAAATCGCTAGTTCTCGTGGAAGGCAATGGCAAACCACCACCATACCATATCGTATACGCGCTAGGTAGTATACAACAGACACATAGAGGACTGCATTTGTAGCGCGATAAATCAATATTTACAATCAATTCTAAATGTAGTCTTACGTGCGAGTTTTATAGGGCACTTGAGATATCGTTGTCTCGATAGAATTTGAAACGATCCTATTATTTTTAATTTCTCCTCGCTCTGATGTAGCTTGTTTTCTTTAAAATTTCCATGTACATTTCGGCAGTCCATTCGCTGCGAAACACTTCACGCCATAAGATTATCGTTATTTTTAACTTGCAGCTCTGAATTATTCATTTATACACCACACTTTCTGTCTACCGTCTCAAACATCCAATTTTCACTTGTCACAGAATATGACATTTCTGCAAAATGTTCATGATGGAATTGAAAAATCAATGCGCTTTTTCTGGTTAACTGAATTAATAAACGGTTTACGTTTGACAGTTCGCGAACTATGGCCCCAAATATATTTTATAGCTTTGTCTATTAGTTTCACCTTTTTTTTTTCGTGCAAAGTACCGTGGTTAATTTTGGTGTACTCATTTTTGCCTTTCGATAAAACGTTTATCATACTCTGTTAGCTTTACGAATACAAGTAGTATATTTGTACAAAGTATTCACGAAACGCATCAATAAATATTTTTATTTAAATTTTCTTTTCAGTTCTGCCGATTTTTCAATTTATTAATCGCTTTGACCTTTTTCTTTTTTTATGTTTTGCTTTTACTTTTTTTATTATTTTCAATACGAAGACCGGTTAATTCTTAATAATAGAGATTTTTTTTATTATTAATTTATGCCAGCAATGTCTTTACTGTAAAGGCCGATTCTTTATAAGTAGGTACAGCTTCCTTTACGTTACCAAAATTTTACATATTATTTCTGTTTATATATGTACATACTAATTTAGATTCCGTACTTTCGATACAATCTTCCAGCGGTATTCGATTTAAAAAGAATTCTTGTTTATATTCCACTTTACTTCGATCTCCGACTGTGTTATCTTTCGGCCTAATTGTTGGCCGAAGCAAATGAAAAACGTTCACGCGGCTAAAAGTTAAATTTCTAGCAGTACGATCAGATGATCGACTGGTAGAGTAAACGCTATGCAGATGTGTCTCAGTGCGTGACTACCGATATGAGTGTTGGTATACATCGACAGCGAATGTGAGGCAAATTTGTAGTTACTTATGTTGAACGGCATTGAATTTCGGGCGGAGGTATGTAAAATCCCGCGTTGTTGGGGGGTAGTGCAACTCTGAGTTGAACGAAAAACTTTTTTTTTTTGCTAAAGAAATAAATCTTTTTAAAGTCCATTATTACCTCACCATGCACTGTGGCTAATTCGTCCGCCGTACCAGTATCAGTGCTGTCTTTCTATGCTAGTCGCTGTAATGTGTCCATTACATTAGTCATATATATTTGTATAAAAATAATAATAAACAAAAAATAAATAAAAATAAAAATAATTTGGAATGTGTGGTGCGAGTGCGAGTGTGCGCGTGCATGGAACTGTTGTCGGTGGGACCAGCCAATCAGCATCCTGCTGGAAACAAAAAGGATCTACCTGATTCGGCAAAATCCAGCGGTCACGGTCGAGTAGGCGTTCGATAATTTAAAAAAAAGGCGAGATGAAGATTTTAGCGAAAAAGGCGGTGGCAGCCTGATAGAGTCTCAGTTTTTACCTTCGAGCAAGCGGTCTCAGTTTTTACCTTCGAGCAGTCAACCTCAAGTTGATCGTCGGCCAAGTCAGTGAGTCAAGTCCCGTTTTACCGGTAGAGGAGGCTCCGGTTTTTAATTTTGTAGAAATACTTCCGTTTTGATTTCTCGTGGAAAAGTCGCCGTCTTGTTACTACGTTCGACATTCGTTAAATTTATTGTAAATATCGAAGTGACGCGAGTAGTGATTCTTGCTGTTCGGCAAAGTTTGGATTCGGATATGCAACTGGCCCTCAACGATAGTGTTCGATAAATCTTCCTCGACCGATTCCGATTTCTGCAACGCAACCGACCGCCGAATCGCCATCAATAGATCCAGGATCACCGACAACAGTGATACGTATCATTCATATTCACTTTACAAATATATTGTTGTGTATTTATAATTGCGCTATTTTCGGACTAAATATTGTTTTTTCAGCGGTCGACCGGTCCCGAAAGATAGGTGTGAGTTTTGCTTAATATATTTTTCAGTAATTTCAATTAAATAGTTTTCCGTTCGTAATCATATAAAGAAAAAGTAAAACATTCTCTGATAAGCTTAAATAAAATCTAAACAAATCAAATCCACGAGCGTAAAACCTCGTGGTTGGCATCCCTGACTACCAAGTTAACGTCTAGAACCGTTACATCGCTTTGATTAAATTGTTTTTTTTTTTTTTTTTAATCTAATCGGCTTATTCGGAGTATCTGATAAAAATTTTACCGGTCGAGTTATTTATTTTTGTCTCCTTTTGTATATTTGTTAAATATTTATGTATTTATTTAATCTGAATTGAGTAACGTACTCAGCTCGATGTCTAACACAGTCGCTACTACATGGTGCAATTTTCAATCAATCGATCAAAATCTAAAATTTCGTCCAAAGTCAAGAAAAAATTAAATCTAAACTAGATCTATAACTTCGTTCAAAAACTAAATTTGTATTTCAAAATTTTTTAAAAATCTCGACTAAAAAAATCATTTTTTTCGGGAGGACCTTTTATACCCGCCCATTGACGTGCACTGTCCATTACTGTGAGATTTGCTAGAAACAACTATCTGTTGTTTAGACTGTTTCACGGGGTTTTAAAAATCTATTCATTAAGAAGAGTGTCTGCAAAAAAAAATTGACTACATGATACATACGTTCGAGTTCGTAAAAATTCTGGTTACCTCAAAAAAAAGCCGTTCCTAACTGTACAAAGAATGGTTGTAAAATTAAAACCTACCAAGTTGCTAGGCATAAATTTTAATAACAAAAAAAATTGCTCTATCCATCAATAATTTAATTGATTATAGGAATTTTTGTATACGCTTGAAGAGAGATTATTAAAAGCAATAAATAAAGTGCAAGTAAAATAATACAAAAATAAAGGAGAAGCTAGTAAAATTTGCAAAACCAAGAAAAGAAAAGAAATAAAAATAATTATTTCACCTTTTTTTAATGTATTCGCCGCGGTATTCATGAATGCTCTGTACAAATACAAATACAGTATTTGTATTCGCTGTCTGACGAATACAGATATTATATTCCTACAAAGTATTTATGGATTCTTTGCACGAATACTAGTTGTATTCGTAATTATATTCAAATAAAATTTGTCCAACTTTAATGTGCCTGATATCTTGTCATTTTTTAGGTTTTCTTTTTTATGATAATAATAAAATTTACAAAAAGACCTTTTTGTGCTTTTTTTAAACTGTAAATTGATTTCTAAACGCAGTGTCTGAATATTAATGCGACCACTTTGTATGTTCACGTTCACGGCTCCGGCTGTATCTTTAATTGCTGCACCAATAAATACATATCAAGACGGTCTAGTCATTCTTTGGGTTACTGTACTGTTGCAATTTGACTTCGGACGTCAGGGTCGTCATACAACCTAAAATTAAAAATATCCAATTTTTATTTGTTTTTATTTTTTTTCATCAAAAAAATTAGCGTCAGTTTAAGAAAATTACCTAGCTTAGAAAATTTTTACGAGAATAATACGTGCAATCTCACCGTCCGCTTTCAGACGCAGTGGTATCAAACGGAAAGCAGCGACACCTTTATTTAATGAAAACTGAAAATTACTAAATACACTAATTCATTTTGTAATTTCTAGCATTATTTTTGTTGAAAGTGATGTATGAACAACTGCATTAATAATAATAAATAATTTAACCAAGTTTATTGAAAGAGATTTCGAACCATTATATTTTTCGTTCTGATTTAGTTTAAAAAATTTCAATTTCAGTTTTTGGTTCAGTTCCTGATTGTTAAAACTAATTTTCCAAGAAAAATATCAAATGTTTCTATTATATATATGTGTGTATGCGTCAAGCCTTTTAAAATTAAACCTGTCTTCGCTGTGGATGATGGGAGGGAGCATTAATGCCTTTAAACACGAATAAAATCTCACCACCGTAAACAATTGAACATAACAGAGATCAACTTGATTTACTATAAACGATTTGATTCTTCTACTAGTTAAAGTCGCGGTTTAACATTGCTTCAATACAATATGTTTAACAAGTTCAAAAGTCTAAAAAGAAACTTTTTCTCATTTGCTAATTTACATAGAAACAGTTTTATGTTCTCCTCTTTAAACCTGTCGAACAGCCCTTTGCATGAGGCAAAATTCTTTTCAATGTTTTCTTTTATGACTTCTAGACATCTGAAGTGATTCATAATATATGTATTAAATTCCATTTAATTCAACGGGCCACCATGAAACAATGTCTCAACCTATAAGATATGTTTCGCTGTGGAACGTCTATCAATATCTACTAAATTTATTAATCCACCTAATCTGGACAATCGATTAAAAATAAAATAACTAAAAACTTTAATGCAAAAAAAACAAGTACTTGCGATTAGAATTCAAGAGAAACTATAGGTCAATAATGCTAAAAATGATGTCAACAGATGGCTGTTTATTTATAGTTGCCAACGCCATGCTCAACTTGAAATATTATGATGTCTCATTTTGGACAGACGTCTCACAGTAGTTCACCCTCCTCCGTACTCTTGATTTAATTTTTACTTACCTAATGGGAATATTAATTTTGAATTATGCGAAGTAACTGTATAGAACAACCAATTTTATTTCAGGATATATTTCTTTCCCTGGCGACATAAATGAAACAATGCTTAATCAGCACAACATTAGTCAGAAAATTGAAGTAAGTATATACGCTGTATTTTCGATATTTTCTCAATAAATATTTATGAATAATATGTTTGTAATATATTGCTAAGAATTATTCTATGGGGCTTGTAGTGAAATATTAATTTCTCTGTCATTTTTTGCAACAAGTATGGTAAATGTAAAGATTACAAGGGCTTATACCTTCTTCAGTATTCTGTTCCCGAGATTTTCCAATCATTGAAGAAAACCAATAATTGCTTTTAATATTTTACTTTTTCGTTTGATCCGTGCGTACATAAGAATGTGTGTGTGCGTGCGCATAAAATCCGTACAATGCAACATGATTTTTCAGTGGATACCATTTCGGAATTTAATAGTTTATTTTTCTGTTTTTCCCCTGATTAAATGATCAGCAAAAATGAAATCATCTTCTATTATCCACAATGTGATATGCTTAGCTTAGTGGGATAAATAGATTAAAAAATCTTTACTTCTAATTGTAATTCCTTTTTTTTTTTTTTTTTTTTTTTTCATCGCCAAAAATAAACCCGATAATAGGTGAAAATGTTATTTTAAGCCAGCTAATAAAGAGAACAATTTCTTAGTTTTTCAGGTAAGTTACATAATATTCTCTGTTAAATCAGTTTGTAGGACATGTTGGAAAAGTTCATTTTAATTTTTGAATATTCAGATTGAAAGCGTAGTTAAACATTAACAATATACAAGCATGCCAAACTACTAATGTTTAAAAATTTTATTTAACGTAATCTCTCTATTTAATTTCGCACCATGTGGTTGAAATAGTTCTTATATAGAGTGCTAACATTAAATGCGTTTCTTTTTTATATATTTAGTTTTCTTTCTTTATTATATAATCCAAGAAAAATATACTCTTTTTTATTTAAATTATAATAATTTATTAACTTCTTTAATGTCTAATTTTCTACATATATGCATATTAAAAGAAAATAATTTGAATGAAGATTAAAATTTTAATACTATTCCGCTAATATCATTTTTATCCATACAAACTTCGTTTACGATATTCGCTTATTAGTTTTATGCACTTTTATATTTATTTAGAATGTAAATTTTTTACATTGAAACGAAATGTATCACAATCAAAAGTTTAAATTTTGATATTAAGCGCTTTATTTTTAATTTTTAATAATGATGTTAATTAGTCAAATGCAATTTTTTGCCAAATAGGATAACCACATTTACTATAATAGTACTCGTATAAACAACGCGACTATGGCGAAACATTATTGGGTCGATGTAAATAACCTAAGTACATTATTATCCAGCTCGTATCGAAGAGCTTCTGTAAGTTTTTCACTTTATAGTTTAAACATAATTTTAGTAAATATTCTTTTTATAACTTTTTTTTCTTTCTATTGGCTGTGTTATTAATGTATTTCTTTTCTTCTCTGTTAAATAAAAAAATCTAATATATACCGTGAATATTAGAACTATCCGAATCGTCACAACGTAAATTTCATGCAATAATTTATTCCTTGATAAGTTAACTTCATGGGAAATTAATAAAATCGATTAGATAAATTGTAGAACGAAATGATATCTATGGAATACAGAGTAGAGAGGTCGATATGGAAAATACAGAGAAGTATATATGATATAGAAAATCGAAGGCAACTTCTGAAAACAATTGTGCAAGTTAAAAACAGTTACAAATGTGGTTCGGAATCAATTTTAAACGTTATAAGAAAAAGAAATTAAAATTCTTAAAAAACGTTAATTTTAATACCGAAGGTAGAAGTATTCAAAGAATAAGTGGATCTCAATAATAAATGAATCGAAAGCAAAGTAGCCAAATCTGCTTTCTGTCACCAATTTCTAAGAAGAGCGTTTTAAAGAAGACTTAAGTATTTTCCGTTGGTCGGTTTTTAACTTTGGTAATTGCTTTCATTAAACTATTTTTACGGGAAAAAAACATTTATGTTAAATTTAGAATAAAATAATAATGCAAGTATGTTTCTTATAGTTATAAGAGGTTGTTTTCCCAAAAAAAAATTAATTACATAAGTACTGTACAATGTGATTAAAGTTAGAAAATAAAGTGCAGAATCAAATGAATGTTCAAGCAGTTTAACTCTCTTTCAATATTGGTATAAAATTCATGATACCTTCTACGTGATTTACACTATCAAAAGATTTTTGCAAATCTTAAAAAAGAAAAAGAATAAATAAGTAAATTCCGCTACTTTTAATTTACTTTTTATCGATATATTAAAAAAAAGAATGTGCTGTATAATGCATTATTTCATCTTAAATTTTATTTAATTTTATTAAATTTTCATGAATCAAAATTAGACGGTGAAGTTACCATTTAAATTCCTATTTTACGGACATGAAATTGAAAATGTAACCATAGCAACGGGTGGATTTATTTATACAGGAGATTTTGTTCATTCTTGGTTAGCAGCAACACAGTACATAGCTCCATTGATGGCTAATTTCGATACAAGCCTTTCGAATTATTCCTGCGTCAAATACGGTTCAAATGGTTAGTTCTTCTAACATTTTTTTTTTGGATACTTCTTGATTTCTCGTCATTTTTTAAATCACGTGCATCGTGTAACATTTAAATAAGAAAATCATTTTAAAATAACTATTATATGTATTGTCATTTTTCTTTATTTTAGCAACTAGATTTACTGTTCTTTGGGAGAATGTAATTTTACAAGATAAACCAAAAGCTGGAAATTTTACGTTTCAAGTATCGTTGCAATCAAACGGGGATATCATATTTGTTTACAAAGATATTCCGGATGTTACTGGTGACATCACAGAAGATTTTCATCCCGTGAAGGTTGGCTTATCAGACGCGTATATTTTGGATCGAACAATATTTCGTGAGTACTTTATTTAAATGGTATTTAACAAGTACGTCCATATTTTAGTTTTCCTTTTCTTTGCAACTGCTGTATATATATTTAAACGTTTTAGTTTTTTAACGTTTATTGAATCTCGAACACTTGATCGGTCGTCTATATATTTTTTTCAATATTTTCATGTGTGTGTGTATATATATATATATATATATATATTAGCTGTTACCATAACTTCGCTCGTATACTAGTACCCTTTTAAACCTACTTTTAAAAATTAATAAAAAAAACTTATTTTATCTAAATTATATATCTTTATATATAAAATTGTAGGACACTGTTTGTAATGCTACTCCTCCTCAATGGCTAAACCGATATCGATGAAATTTTGTGTGGGTGTTTAAGAGGGCCCATGTATGGTTTAAATTAAAATTGGACCAGGTAGATTCCTCCCAACCCGCACAATTTCAATTATTACTTCTGGAAGGAGAGAAATGGAGAAAAATGTTCTTTTCACTGAGCCGTGCTGTGACGTCACAGGCGATAACATGATAATAATAAAAATGATCGTTACGCTCTTCGTTCGTGTTCTAGCAAACCCCCTCCCCACTTTGTCCAACCTGTGGATACCTTTTTAAAAGTATATTCCCAAATATTGTACATTTATTGAACTTAATTCATTTTGAGTATTAATTTTATCTTAATAAAAACCTGAATTTAATTGAGCTAATAAGTTAACGCAACCTTTATTGATTCTGAGGCGGTACGAAGTTCGCCGGGTCAGCTAGTAAATATATATATATGTGTGTGTGTGTGTGTGTGTGTGTGTAAGGTAACGCGGTAATCTAATAGTTAAGGTGTTTGGCTACCAAACCAGAGGTTACGGGTTTAAGGCTTGTCTCGTTGCAGAAACAAGTCGCCTCAAGTTTACCCAGCCTGGAATAAGTGAGGACTAAAGAAATCTGGGGAATGAACAAAGATGGCTGAGAGAAAGGAACTAGTCCCCCTACTTCATCAGTGCCATTTGGCTCAGTACATTGTGAACCTTAACTTCACAATTCTCGACGCTCTGTCAAGGGTATGGGACTTACTTTACTTTACGTTTACTTTATAAATATAACTTAGCCCTTCGGGCTTGGCAAGGAGCAAGCTCCCTTGACCCCCAATATTTTTTCTTCTAAAATTTTTTCAGAAAAATCGTTTTCAATTGACCACGCCATTCTTCCCCGTCTTTTTTTTTTTTTTAATTTAGCAAACGTATAACACAGCATTCAATCTTTGTTGTCTTGTATAAAGTAACGGGACATAATCATGAGACAAAATATGGTGTGTTCCGGGCTAAGAATGACATACTCATTAATATATATGTATGTCTACATAAGGGAAAAGTGTATTATAGTGAACATTTTGTTAAATTTTTATTGTACTTTATTCCACTTTTTAAATTTGTAAGTTCATTGTCTAAATATTCATTGCAGTCAACTGAGTGATATTTCTGCAGATCCCTTATTTTTCAACATTATAATTGTCTGTTTTTTAATCCTTATTCACCATTTTCATCATATCATTAGCTTATTGTGTAAATAGTCCATTAATTTACTCGTTAGCTGTTGCTCGCGACTTCGCCCGCGTATTAATACCTGTTTAAATGTTTAACCTTTTCTCTTATTTCCTATGGTGCAATCTAAATTTCCAGTGAAGATTTATTTCCTCCCTTCAGTTTTTTTTCTTTTGCAAATATCATTAATATAATAATTAAACAAACTTTAGGAATGTTCCACAACAGCAAACTACAGTAATTGACTGGGATTTAAGGTCTAAATGTATATATATATATATATATCCGATAACGACTATTATAACTGCTGTTGCAACATTCTTTATTATTATCTCTGTAATTAAAATTTTTTTTTTTTTTGCAAATACACTGCATAACTAAATTATGTATTCAAATATTTAAACAAAAATAAAAGGTATTATTATTAAGAATTATTTGCGTAATTAGTATACTTCCAAATGCAATAACTGAATACTATGTCTAGGTTATACACCTACTTTCGCGACTTCACCTTCTTTGCTGAAATACTTATTAGAGTCAACTAAGCTTCATTTCTGAAAATCAAATTACCGCATCGCTACAATCATCTGTTTTTTTCTCCTTCTTAATAATTCCATTTTCCTCGTATCATTCACTTATTCTATAAACTGTCCTCCCTCTATTTTCCCAATTCCTTCTTTGGGTTTTAAATATAAATGTTTTTTTTTTCCTTTTTCTTCGAGGAAGTTTTTAATTAATATATTTATGGAGAGGTTCTTTCTCTCTCTATGAAACCTATTTATCACTCTCCAACAAAAACGACCCATGTTCAATTAAAGATTCTCGGTCTTTTTATAACCTATGTCTGCAGCAATCTAACAAAAAGTTTCGCTCAACCAAAGATCACACACAACAATCATTTTAAAAATATAAAATCAACAACTAACATATTTTCCTCCTTTTTACCTTACGTGCATAGAATATTCCGTTATAAAATGATAGCGACTTGGTCACAGTAATCTTCTAAAATTACTTATTTAAGAGAACTTATTCTCAATCTGCATACCCCCTTTGTTCTACGTTTTCCGACCTCTCCGTTAAGCATTTTATAAAAATTAATTTATTACGACACTAACAAAGCAGAATAGTTCGACAAGGATTTAAAATTTGAATATAAATAATAGTTTCGGTTGCAACTATTAATTCTTTTACAGGATTCTATATTTCTCTGTAAAAACTAATAGAAAGCGCTTTATTTCTTTTTTAACCGACTTCAAAAAAGGAGAAGGTATTCAATTCGACTGTATTTTTTTTTTTTTTTTTTTTATGTGTGTTACCACAGAACTTTCTTCTAGATGAACCGATTTTGATGATTCTTCTTTTATTTGAAAGGTGGTGTTTGTCATGTGGTCCCATTTAAATTTGATCAGGGTCTGACCGATAGGTTTTGAGTTATCCTTAATAATGCTGGATATTGAAGCTTTTTGGATGCTTTTCATTCATGATTGTTTTCACCGTCGGATTAGATTTTTGACTTAAAATACTATAAATTTGCCAAATTACCATGGAAATGTAGCTTTTGGTGTTTTTACCGTGGAAATAAATGTTTTAATTTAATTGAATAAAAATGCACTAAAAAGTAAAAAATAAAATGCTTTTTTACAAAAAATAAATACCGACTTCAAGGTTTATTATAAAAATTTAAAAATGCACTAAAAAGTAAAAAATAATTACTCCCGATAAGAAAATATATATATCAGAGTGATATAACACTTAAGTGGTGATATCGTAATTCTTATACAACATTAATTTTTTGGAGTTGGCATCAAATTCATATTAAAAGAATAATTAAAAACTGCATTAAATGTTGATTAAATTGTTCCTAACATGAATTTAATTCCAACTCCAAAAAGTTAATGTTGTATAAGAATTACGATATCACCTTAAGTTATATCACTCTGATATATATATTTTATCGGAAGTAATTATTTTTTACTTTTTAGTGCATTTTTAAATTTTTATAATAAACCTTGAAGTCGGTATTTATTTTTTGTAAAAAAGCATTTTTTAATTCTTCGCGTTGAATATAGCTGTTAGGCTAGGAGCGCGATTTTTATATTTAAATCTTGTCATAGAGATTTAATGATTTGAGTAGCGCAAAGAGAGAAGAGACGGAATACGGTGTTCTTACTTGTGCCATTAATTTATAAAACGTTTGCTTATACTTTATTTACCATAGTAATCATTTTATTTTCATTTTTACGTTTAATTTATATTTACCGTGGTAATTGTTTTATTTGATTTATTTACTGTAGTAACTTACTTATTCTGTTATACATTAAGAACTTATAAATTATGTAATATAACCTTCCAGAGGAATCAGCCTATCCACTAGTGAAAATCGGAATAAAATTTCGTGAGATTCGTGCGTACAAACAGATAGATAGACAAATTTTCCGACTTTCACTTATATTCATATACACGCACGCGCGCGTGTGTGTGTGTGTACATATTGATGCAGATTCGATGTTTGTAGTGCAATCCTTTTGGCGAAGGCTTAGTAGAAATTAACTTTTACATTTTATTATTGTATTTAAAAAAAGATATAATTTTTTACAAACATCGTGATAGTTAACCTTTTTATTTAATTTCCGGTAAAAACTTTTAATAAGTAAAAACTATAAATGTCGAAGTTCATTGAGCTCTATCAAAAAACACGAATTATTATTCACTTACACAGGAAAATATTAAATTATTAACCTCATCATCGCTGATATTTTATTTTCGTAATTGAGAATGAAAACAAAAAAGAAAAAACCATTTGAATTTCACACAACCGAAGTTAAACTTATTCATGTAGTATTTTCAACGAGAAACGTCTGGCAAGCTTGAACCTGTAAGTATGATTGAAACTTACCTTGCCCAGACTACTTTTGAATTATAAAAATTGATTTTCATATCTTTTATTTTTAACTTGTAGGATACGTACGACAGCAATTCATAAGTCTTTCAGCCGGTAGTATCCATGTCCCACCGTCTCTGCCATTCATGCACCATCAAATCGTTAATATATATTTTTTAAATTTTGTTCGAAACAGGCTGCAAAATCTCCAAAAAATTATTTTCTAGTAAACCCGGCAGTTTTATGGAGGTTCATTCACTTGCATACAAACAGACAGATAGACAAATTTTCCGACTTTCATTTATATTCATATACACGCGCGCGCATGTTTGTGTACATATTGGTGCGGATTCGATATTTGTGGTGCAATCCTTTAGCGAAGTCTTGGTAGAAATTAATTGTTACATTTTATTATTGTATTTTCCGGTTTCTCGGACGCCACCGATTATCAGTACAGGTTGAAGTATCTTTGTGTATACTAAACCGGTGATGCAGCTATGGTCGGCAGGTGCATGCGTATTGCGCTACGTGCCGAAACATCATCAGGCGGTATCAAACAGTAAGAACATATAAAAACTGGCAAAGGTAAAACAAAAGTTGTTTGTTTGCAGCGAATTGATTGTTATCTCGATTCAGTAGCTGATCTAGTGGTCAATTATGCGGCAGTCGCATAGCCATAAATTAAATCGAATGTGTTTTGTGCTTTCGCGTTGATTAAGTACGCGTAGCAACCATAATGCGTAATGTTTTCTGGGAGCTACATACAAAATTCATCTAGTTAGCCCAGCTATGGCGGTTTTTGTCGAATAAGTAAAAAAAATAGAATGGTAAAGTACACTCGGCAAAATAAAAATAAAAATCGGATCAAATATTACTACGGTAAATATTTCAAAAAAAATGATTACCATGGTAAATAGAAATTAAACGTAAAAAATTAAATAAAATGGTTACTACGGTAAATATTAATATAAGCTGACGTTTTATTAATTTCTGGCGCAGGTAAGAACACCGTGTTCTGTCTTTTCTCCTTCCCATTAATCAAACCATTAAATCTCTATAACAGAATCTAAATAGGCAAACTGCGCTCTTAGCCTAGATAGTGTGTACACAGCGCGGAGATTTAAGAAGAAAGTAAGGAATTTTCTATTCGTTTTTACAGAGAAACAAAAGAAATTATGACAGAACTTTTAATTGTTGCTATCGGAAATGTTATTTATATTCAATTTTAAATCCTTGTCCAACTATTGTGGTTTGCTGTTATGGTAATAAATTAAATTATATACAATGCTTAACGAAGTGTTTAGAAGATGCAGAACAAAATGACTATGCGGGTAGAAAATAAGTATTTCAACAAAAAAAGTGAAGTTGCGAGAGCAGCTTTGTAACGTAGGCTTAGTACTGAATTACCGCATAATCTTTCGCAAAAATGTTACATTGTAAATAATTTTTTATAGTAAGATTGCCTTTTAATTTTTTCTTAAATATTTCTATGCACAATTTAGTAACGATGCAGTGTGTTAGGAATGTTCTATAAAAAAATACATTAGAAATTACAAAGAAATTAATAAAGACTCCTGCCACAGAAGTTTTAATAGTTGCTATTAGAAACATTATTTACATTTAAACCTTACACGCTTGCCAAATACTGTGCTTTGAGTTTGGAATGTATTTAAAGTTTATTTTAATCATTGTATTACTAATATTCTCAAAAAAAAACGGAAAACTGAATAGACGGAATAAGTCTTAAATGGAAATACAGAGCTCACCGTATAAAGAAAAAGAAAAAATTAAAGATTTCAAAAATGTAAAAACTGTGGGAAAGGAATTGCTGAACCGATTTTGTTCTGATTTTCATCAATAATCCCTAAGGAAGATTTGAAAGCATAATTTATATAATTTTTTTTTTTTTGAGTCAAACGACCCATGCGAATTAGGCAAAAAGTGGGTATAAAATAAAATACAAATCTTAATAAGTTCTTACTATAATATGTATAAATTCTTAATAACAAAAAAAAAAAAAAAAAAAAAAAAAGTAAATAAAAATAAATTAATTTCTGGATACAGATTTAAACAGGTATTAATATACGGGCGAACCCTCGGATAACAGATAGTGTGTGTGCATGTGTATTAACAGAATGGATTGATAGCAAAAAAAAAAGCAAAAGAACAGATTATTATCCCGCGAGAATTCCTTACATGTACGAGACATACCGTAAAAAAATCGATTACGTAAGATACCGAAAAATATTAGAATTTTACGATGGAGACAAACGTTAAGCAATAAACCGACAACAAAACAAACACTGCGATAACCATTTCATGACCGACAATGTTTATACCGCATTTACTACAGAATAGTGATTAATCCACCCTGACTCAGTGCATCACTGACTTTCATCTCTAATTACCTTGGCACATACATGCATCAAAAATACATATATATTTATACTCCGCACGTATCATTAACGCCCGCACAATTCACATGTAGCCAAAAATATAGCTACACACGATGCAACTAACGAAACGGCAGTCACATCCATCATAAAACCAGACATTCTTTATAATTACTTAATACAATTACGGTCAAATGCACCAGAAAAGAACCAGTTGTTATTTAATAATAGTGAACACCCCTCTCGAATTCATAACAATATACATTTCTTTCTGTCGTATCGCTTGATTCCGAGCGTCGTGACTACACCTATTTGTACATTCTAGTTGTACAGAATAGGCAGCGCTCATGGCAATTGCTATACGCAATGCGAGTGTACGCACGCAATACCACACCCGGAACTGATTGCAGTCGCTTGATTTATCGATATAGAAGTGTAATTCCCGCGTGTGACTGCTTGTGTGTACTAAACTAGCGCACATGTGATATTGTACGTGGTGGTTTGACATTACCTTCCAAGTGATTATTAGCGATCATTTTAATTTAATTCTTTGTAATAAGTTCTGTCATCGCCCGGGATTGAACCCGTGACCTCCGTAACGAAAGTCAAGCGCTCTAGCAACTAGATTATCGCGACGACCAACAATATGCATATATAACGCGAAACTGACTTTAAAAGTTGTTTACAGTTTCCCGATCCATTTGTATCAAAATTTGATTTGGAAATTTTTTAATTTTCTTTTCATAAATTTCTTTTTATTATTATTTCAATTTTAGATATTCGACGAAAAACTATTTTTGAATATCATCGCATTCATTTTGATAAAAAGGATTTAAGCAATTGGACGGTAATTTACCTGAAACCGCGAGAAACGTGTATGAATAGAACAACTTGCGAATCTTGTCTAGCTGGTGATATGGTATTTAAGGTAATTTTTGAATTTTACGTTTATTGGGATATAAGCACAATTATTCGTTACAACTAGATAATTATTTAGTAGATGTAAGTATTGTTACTAACCCGCTTTTTTTTTTTTTTTTTTTTTTTTTTTTTTTTGTGGAGCGTTGCCGATTAAAGAAAAACGGAACGGAAAAGATACGTAAAAAGAAAAAGAAAGAAAAAAACAGAAAAGACGATGAAACAAAAAAATAAAAATAAAACGACAAAAAAAAAGCTACAAATACGTCGCGGATAATTTGCGACTTCTAGTCGAGGCGAACATCAGGCTTTTTTTAATATGTATATACATTCGAAAAAGAAAGAGAAAAATTGAAGTACTTCGTTTAAAAGGAACGAAAAAGAACACGAACTATTAATTGTTCAGTTTCGGTCAGCCGTACTGCGCTCGAATTCTAACTCGCTCAAACGTCAAAAGATAACAATTCAGAACTCTTATTACATTCGGTTGACCTGAGCCGGATTTTTTTCTTTTCACCGCCCGATGTAGTACGATATTTCGGCACGTGTCGCAGACAGCGCGCACACGCGGATGCCATCGGCCCGTACACAACGACACTGATCAGAGCCGATAATCGACGACGTTCGGAAACCAAAAATAATACTAAAAACAGAACTGTTTATTTATTAAATCGTCGTCGAAAGATCGCGCCACCAATCCTAATTCTCATCAGAATAGAATGACTTGCGTTATCTAAATTATATGCACTTATAAAATTTGACTTCAGTTTGCAGTATAGCGTTTTCTACATATTCACGACTTAATTTAAAGGGCTTGCTTTTAACCCACCGCTATTTTATATAGTTTATTATATGTGTAGTTTCATTCGGCATTGTCGTAAATTTAAATTGTCGCTTAAACGTGTAAAACGCGATGGTTGATTTTAATTTGTTTTTGCTTTATCTTTAATTTTAACCTAACATTGCTTTTTTAACATCGGTACATATACGAGGGGCGTTCGAAAAATAAGTGTACACATTTTCGTTCTCCGCTTACGGTAACACTGAAGCCATGAAACTGAGGTATTCTCAAAGGTTAGAAACGATCAGTTGTTAGAACGAATAAACGATGAGTACGACACCAGCTGTGCCGCTCAAATACGAGTTACGTGCAGTGATAAAATGTTTAACCATTGAAAAGATTCCGGGCGTCAAAATTTATCGACGTTTATGTGCAGCGTATGGAGACAAAAATGTGATAACACGAGCAGCTGTATATCGCTGGGTAGAACAATTTGAAGGGGGAGGAATGGACACACACGACGAAACGCGAAGTGGTCCACCTTCTGACAGCGTGAACGACGAAACAATTAACACTGTACGCACCCTCGTGGACGAAGATCGCCCGCTATACAATATCTGAATCCTTACGAAACATTTACACGTAACAAAGTGGCCGCTTAAAAAATACTCTGGTGGTGAAGCGACCAGGTAAGCTACAAAAGGCGTAGAGTCCTCATTCACGACAACGCTTGTCCTCATGTCGCGGCTCAAGTGAGGACCCTGCTCGTTGATTTCCGGTGGGATGTCTTCGAACATCCCCCGTACTTACCAGACCTCGCCCTATCTGATTACCACGCTTTCCCCGACTTGAAGAGAGATCTTGATGGGCGGGTTTTTTTCTGGACGCATCATCTTTGAAGGAAGCGGTCGCTGCGTTCTTCAAAAATTTGGACGTTACATGGTATGCAGCTGAAATAGAAATGCTGATCTCACGTTATGACAGATGCCTGCAGCGATATGGCGATTATGTGGAAAAGTAGAGTAACATTTCATAAATAATAAAATATTTTTTCGATTTTGGTTTGTCCGTTCTTTCTTGTTTCCTGAGGGTTGTATACTTACATTTCCAACGTCCCTCGTATATTAGCAAAATTTTTCCGATATGTTTTATTCGATGAAAAAAATTTATTTGTAAACTAACCATTATTTGCTTCTGTAAACTCTACATTCGAGCAACTTTCCTCATACTTTTTGGTTTTCAGTGGAAAATTTTTCTGCTATTATCGCGCTTTTTGAAAATTATCATCCCGTCTCTAAAAGGATATCACGCAGAAATATGAAAATAATCAAATTTATCTTTCGTAATGCAAAATATTTCTGTATTTTTTTTTTTTTTCAATATAAAGTTTTGACTTGCGTTTTTAAAAACAAAAATTTTATAACAAACGGTACGCACAGAACAAAAAGAAGAAAAACGAGAAACGTTAACAATTAAACGCTTAATTTACAGCTCTGAAAAGTATGGCAGTTGCAGGAAAGGCTGTTACAACGCGGTACGCGACAGCCCGAAGCCCTGCTCACTCTCATCATACGTCCATCTCGCACTATAATAATAAATTTTCGAACTAGTGCTAGTGAAATCATCAAGCGTCGCCTGCTAGAGGAGAAATGAATTCAGCTCGGAAAATTTTCGTTTTGAATGTAATTTTATTGTTTGTTTGTTTGTTTGTTTTGTTTTGTTTGTTTTTTTTTTTTTGTTTTTTTTTTTCTATTACTATTAGTATTATTTGCATTCTGATTCCTTATTTCTTATTTTTTAATTTCATTCAAATTTTATTTATTTTCCTGGAACAGGAGACCCTAAAAAATACCATCAATCCGAATTCTGCAAATAATTTGAACTAAATATGTTATTTACATCGTTAAAAAAGGAAAGTATCACTGTTTTCGATATTATTTAATTCAAATTTTTCTAGCGTGTTAAATTTAGACGACTAAAATTTCGATCCTGACTTATTAGCAGTTTTAGAATAGTAATTTTTTTGTCGCATGTAAAATATTTAGAATTTCCAAAAGGTTAGAAAAATTGTTATGCTTGAAAAAATTTAGCCGTTTCCTTTTCTTCTAGTTTGGTCCGACGGAGAAACACTACAGTGATTCCGACAAGTTTCGCATCCACGCGTTTAATTTATATATTTATATATCTTTTTTTTTTTTTTTTGTTTAAAAAATTTTATAGAATAAAATTTTAGATAAAAATGTTTTAATATTGATGAGATATCGTTGCTGTTACGAACTAACAGAAAAGTTAGTATTTTAATAATTCAAAAATTTTGGGAACTCACTTGAGATATCGAATTAAATTAAACGTAAATATAAATAAGATCCCTAAATATTTAAAAATAAATTAAAAGCGCGTCCAATTTCGACTATGTTAATTATTATAATCACAGTATGGTATAGTTTTAATTCTGATTTATTTGTATTTTTCACATATTTCGTATGGTTTATTTAACATTGAAAACTTACATTAGTACCGATATATTATTGAAAATGAATGTCATTCGCATTACTAGTTGTGTTTAGAGAAAAAATAGTTTTATATTTTTGTTTTTGTACAATTTTTTGATAATCGCGACACAGAGTAAAAATTTTTATTTTTGAAATAATCGAATTTCGAGTAAATATTTTCCGAATTGCTGGGTCGATATTCTTTATAAATTATACAAAAAACCTATTTTTATTTCTGTACGTAAATAGTTTTTAGAGATTGCTTTGCAAACTGTTTTAATAATATTTTCCTGTAGTGTCAATGGTGTGATAATCGCTGTTCTACTGGAGTTGATAGAAACAGACACGACTGGATGAAAAAAGATTGTGATAGAAGAAAGATCAACGACCAAAAGCAGTGCGGAGGAAATATAGCAGAAAATATTCCAGTACCCGGAGCTCATAAAGCTTCCAAAAATAGCGGTATGTGTTTCATTCATTATATGAAATCCGCGTAATTAATACGTGTATTAATGGTTTGCCTAACATAAAAACTTAGTTTGTTGATGAATTCGAGTAATAAAACAGATAATCGTGTTTTAGACTATTCGTGATATAACGTTGTAAAATTGAATTTTTACATAAAAACACTTAACGGTAAATTGAAATAAAAGAATCTATTTATTTAACGGTATTTTTATCCTTACACGCTATTCATTTATTAAAATCCTGTTGTGTGAGACTGTTTATTTATTTAGAATTATATATACTTTTGCTAGTAAATAGGTTAAAGACCTATTTATTACAGAGTAAAATTTACAAAAAGTGTACACAATAGAATGTGAATAATAAAAGAAAAAAAATAAGAATTATATAAAACGGTATGAATAAAAATTACTGGAACTGTTATAATTCCATAGATTCGGAGTGAGCTCTCAAGATCCTCTGTTCGTGCATATAAAGAGTACAAAGAATCGAAATAAAATTCGTAAATGATGACTATTCTTACTAATGATGAGTAAGTAAGTTGGTTATTTGGGGGGGGGGTACAGCTCCGGAACTAAATCAAAGATATTCATTGAACCTCTATATAGGTATAGATTCAACGTGTATGTAGCATATTAGTTTTGTTGATACAACATATTAGTATTGATACTGAAAAATGCCAGTTGCGTAAACAGATTCAGAAGTGAATCAAGTCGCCTGTGCGGTAGAGAATAAAAGAAACAACAGCGTTAAACAATATTGCGAGTGTGTAGTGTTGTGACAAGAATAAACAAGCGAACTGAAGAAGAAATGGAAAAAAAAATGGTTTGCAGCCTATTGATATAATGAAAAAGGAGAAAGAAGGTGCTAAGTTACTAATCTTACATAGTGTTGTACGAAAAGAACTGTGCCTATGGGGAAAATGATAAACACGGAAATAAACGGTTTATTTACTTTTCAAGATAAGTTTTGTAACTTCCATGTATGCGAACCTGGACGTGTTTGTGTTACTCGTAACATCTTTTTCTTCTTCCGAATTTAAAACAGTACCGAATCATTTGTCGGATCAGTTGGTTATCGTTGGTTCGGAATTTTAAGCACGTATATATTCAATACTATATAGCCAAAGTTATATCACCGACTTCACCATGTGATATGGATTTTCGTACATACGAAGGCCATCCGGAAAGTAGTGCCCGTTTGCACTGTGTGGAGTGTTGGCAAGTAGGGGAGCCGCCGGACAAGTATTAACACGTTCAGTTGTATTTCAGCGGTCTGTCTGTAAAGATACGTCTCGCTGGTATTAACTGTGTTGATTCCGTGAGTGTTTATAATGTTCAAGAAAATTGAGAACACCGCCAGTTGTAAAGTTAAGGCTATGATTAGATTTCTCAACGCAAGAAATGTGCCACCTTGCGACATTCATCGTCAATTGAAGGTGTATGGAAACAATATTATGGATGAGTCTCACTTGTTCGGCGCTGGCGTCGTAATTTCAATCTGGGAAGAGAGAACAACATGATGACGACGTCAGCGCTGCAGCCATACGCGTGGCTTTGTGTTCATCAGTAAGCATGCGAGGGATCCACCTCGCACAAAAATTTTCGAATAATACAAGTGGTCTTTAACAATTTCATGAATAACCCGCTCGTGAAACATTACGGAAATGTTCACAGATCTCATCAATTGTAATGCGGCGATCGTTCTTCACAAATTCGTTCATTGAACTCAACAGTTCGTTTGTAATGACTGACGGCCGTTCCGAAAGCTCGTCATCATGGTGTCCCCTCTTCTCAAGTTGAAATTACGACACCAGCATCGAACAGGTGAGACTCGTTCATAACATTGTCTCCATACACCTCCTTCAATTGACGATGAATGTCGCAAGGTTGCACATTTCTTGCGTTGAGAAATCTAATCACAGCCCTAACCTCACAACTGGCGACGTTCTCAATTTTCTTGAACATTATAAACACTCACAGAATCAACACAGTTAATACCAGCGAGACGTAACTTTGCACACAAACAGCTGAAATACAACTGAACCTGTTAGTACTTGTCCGGCGGCTCCTCTATTCGCCAGCGCTCCACACAGCGCAAACGGGGGTACTACTTTCCGGATGGCCCTTGTATATCGTTCCGGATTTACTCGTCACTAATTCTTACTTAATCTAACCCACACATAGCCCTGACGTATACTAATTGGTTATAATACATTCAGCGATATTTGTGTATGAAAATTTCTGAAATCAGTAACAAAACCTGTAAAATAAGTCAGTTTCCAGAACAGTTAATAATATAGAGTTAAATATTTTCATAATTAATGTTGAAATTTAATATTCGTATACGCCCTTTCAACGTAGAAATAAATGAATTGTCCCTTTAAAAATTGCAAAAAATAAAAAATTAATGTTACATAATGTAATAAATGCGATTTCATGTTTTTCATTAGATGTCAACGTTGGTAAATCATCAGCTGGCGTCGTATTCCTCATGATATTTATAGGCGGTCTCGTTACAAGTATGATGTTGTGGACATTTTACGCATACAGAAATCCACATTCCACTTCAGGACAATTATTAATTAAGGTATGTATGTTTGTTTGTTTTTTTTTCTTCAATTATTCCAATATATTTTTCTTTCTTTATCGTCTATGTTGTTAATTGTTGACGCCTACCGATTTCATACATTTGTGTTATAAGCTTTTATATATACGTAACTATACTACATTAAAGACGCTGAGATAATTTAATATGAATATGATTTATTGCACGATTGCACCAGTCTTACATACATTTTTTTTCTGTACCTCAACATTTTAACTTCGACGAATTACGGACACTTCTAGTGTATGCGATAGAATAGCAACTGGCTAATTTTTCACGGAGAAATACTCAGTAAAGACAAATAAACCAAAATACTCAATAACGTCAGCTGAGAATTTAACGAAGCATGATTTAATTGCAACGTTCGTATTTACATTTGCACAGAATAAATCTTATTCAGAAAATATGCGTGGAATCACTGTTCGCCTTTATGCGCCGCCTGTTAATCGAAATAATTTCCAGAACCTTTTTTTCACTTCGCTTCATAGTGGTGAATTAAGCTTTTCATTTGAAATGTGAAATATGTTATCTTTTCTGTTCAAATTGATTAGCTTTCATTCGTTTTGCTTCTTATTAGTTTAGGCTGTAAAGAGTTTGCCTATTCTCCTGCATACACATGATGGAAACGATACGGCTAAAGATTTTATTGTATGAGAGCGCTTACTATTCATTTATTTCTCGATATGTAATTGAATTTTATGTCAATAATTTCATTTTGAGTGTGTACACTTATTATATTCCTTATTTTCTTGTTCTTTATAGCATTCACATAATAATGGATGTTTTCAGGTGGGTTCGGTTTTAATTATAAATAGTTGCTATTAATTTAATGTGATTAATATAATTTTTCAATTTATTAAAATACATTAAATTATATTAATAAATTTATGTAATAATTTAATTAATAATAATATAGTCCTAAATAACAATCCATTATTTAAAATATAATAATTCACTTTCATTATTAGTATATCGATATAATCACTATTTTTTATTTTAATCGATGTTTATATTCGTATATCTGAATAACTTTTAACTTTAGCATTATTCATAATAACCATGATTGTATCGAGTAAATGACTAAAAAATGCCGGTTTTTTCATTTTTATAAATTTATTATATTTCTGCTTTTTTTATTCATTGGCACTTGACCATATACAGAAAATGGACTATTTTATTATTAATGTTATATTTATAAGTTTTTATATTATTAAATATAAAAAAGGTAACATTGAAAAAAATGCGATTGCAAAAATAAATATGTTAACCCTTGTGTACACACCCGAAATTACCTACGCTATTACACACCCAGGGTACCCGGACACCCACCAACCTACGATTCTATTTGTTAGGCTGCAGCAACCGATCTTATAGATATTTATATGACACTTGCGAGTGTATACAACATTTCGAGCAAGTATGCGGTTTAAATTAACCTCCAAAAAGTTTTTCTTTTAAAATTATATGCGCAACCGACACTATCTGGAACAAAGAGAGAGCTCTATTTATATAGTTCCTTTCGAAGCAGCTGCTCTGAAATGTGAAAGTGGTGAGAAAGAAAGGGAGTGGAGTGTATGCGTCGGAGTGTCAGTTTAAATAAAAAGGCATCGGCAATATACGCAGATTATAATAATAAACATCCCGAAAATGAATGGCGCGTATGAAAGAACGTTATATTGCGTGAGATGTACGGGTTTTGTTAGGGATTTTGATTTGCGTTGGAGCTAACGATTCCAATACAGATCATGTATCTGAAATGTGGAAGATCTTGTCGTATCCCTTGTATTGCGTCACTATGGGGATTAATCGATTTTGATCCATCGTGCATTTTATACATTTTAATGATTTTAACGCGCGATCAGCTTCACTTGCTACATGACAAAGCAGCTCCTATACGTGATATATAGAATATGCTCAACGTAAATTTTATCTAGTATATACAAACCAACAGAGAACCTCACAATCGATGAACAGCTCTATCCGTTTCGTACAGAACCGGATTAATTCCACCAGAACCAGAAAATTATAGTATAAAAATGTGGTAGGTGTGTAACGCGAAGAATGCCTACCCGCTAAAAGGAATTCTTTATACGGGAAAGACAGGAAATTTATGTGGGATAAATCAGGACGTAAGGGTTGTCAAAGAACTTGCTATTTTATACAAAGACTCTGAAAGGAATATCTCTATGGATAATATTTTGTAACGTTATTACTACTCGCTGAACATCTGCTGTCCTAGAATTGGACGATAGTTAGCACATTGAAGAAAAGTAAGGCGTATATTCCTTAAGCTTTTGCGCCATCCAAAACAAGAACCGAATATTCAACCTTGTTCGTATTTCAAGAAAATATTACGCTGTGTTCACATGTGTCAAAAAAAAAAAAAAAAAAAGTAAGGCTGATAATGCTATCCAGCATGCATACAGATGCATCAGTGCCTAGTAATGTAAAGTCAAAGCCACATAAAGCTGAGGTCGACATCATGAACCAGCTGCTGAATAGATACGCTACTCATCGTCGCACCACTCGATGGCAACTTGCCCTTTTCTACAACATTCTCGGCCTAACACTCTTAGCTCTTCCTACCTAATACACTATGAGAACAACAAAATGATTTAAAAAAAAAAAAAAAAAAACATGAGCGGAGGTTGTTTATAAAATAGCTAAGCAAAAAGATCACTATGCTGTTAGTCAAGAGTAGATCTCAGAACCTGCAAGTTATGCGAAATTACTTATCAAAGTTGGGGACCGAGATTATCCTCGATCGGCAAATTTTGCCTAAGCCTCAGCCTGCGCGGGATCAAACAGTTCGAGGAAAAATAACTGGCTCATGCCATATTTGCTATGAGCAAGCTATTAAACGACGCAGAAAAACTCGAAAAAACTGCGTTGCTTGCAAAAAGCTCCTATGTGACGAGAATGCAATGACTTCTACAAAATGCAGAAAATGAATAGAATAGAAAATTATACTTTTGACTAATTATTCTTTTTTTACACAATGATAATTATTATTTATTTAATAATGCTTCATTTGTTATTTTACCAATAAACAATTTTATTTCATTATAAGTGTTTGATAGCATGGAAATACTTTTAAAATAAGGGGGGTTCCCGGGTGTGTCAGACATGCTGTTATAATAAAAGTTAAAATGTTTATTGTTGAAAAAAAAAAAAAAAACGGGAAAAAAATCTAACAGAATAAATCGATTGAAAAAAGGTTAAATCGCGACAATCTGGAAGGATTTTCAAAAATTTTGAATAGAACATGAAAAATTTCTAAAAAAATATCCACCGATTTGAGGCATATATTTAGTTTAATAAAATTATAGTATATTGTAATGGAAAATTACGTCGAAGCAGTAATGTTGAATTTAAAATATTTTTTTTTAAAAAAACATAATAGCTGTGGTTCTATAATTTTATTAATTTTTTTATTCGTTAACAGCCCGAGAGGTTATTAAAAGGTTATAATCTTAAATGCACTATTCAAGTAATTTTAGCTATTAACAAACAAGGGATTTCATCTTGAGACCAAATGTACATATATTTTCTTTTTTCTTCATCTTGGCTTAACGACAAACCGTATGCCCAATAGTTATTATATAAAGTTGATAATATTTTGTGTAATCCGTGGATTTTTTTTTTTTTTTTAGTACCGGCCTAGTCAGTGGAGCAGTTGGAGAAAAGGAGAAGCTCGTTATACTGCTGCTACTATACATATGTGATCTGATTTTTTGATTTTTTATTTGTTCCAAATTTTTTGTAAGTAATAAGTTACATCGTCTAAATCTTACGAAGATTCATGCATTTCAGTTATTATTAATGCTAAAGCTGCTAATGTATAACTATTACCTTATTTATTTCGTTAATGAAATGAAAGTTTAAATTCGCTATATATGTATTAACGTACAAAGAGCAAGAATTCTTTACTCAGTTTTTTATTGTTCGTCTGTACATGTGCGAAAAAAACACAGAATGAAAAAGGGGAAATTGAATAAACAAAAAGTGAGAAGAAAATGGGCCTAAAAATTGTAACTCATTCAAAAATAGCTGATTAAAATAAACCTTTAAATTTTGTACAGTTTATACAAACTACATTCATGTTAAAAATAACACAGCGAAGTCAGATTTTATTGGATTTTTGTTTTTGACACTATACAACTTTTATGGACCTTTCAAATTTATATATGTATCTTATGGCGAAACCTACAATTTTTTATTTATTTTTTATAAAAATTAATGAAAAAGGTTTGTAGAGGCTAAAAGTCGCATTGAAAAAGAAAAATAGTAAGCCTTTAAAGAAATATTTAAGTAAAATAAAAATGCAATTGTAAAAATAATTTAGTGAGAATAACGAAAAACGAGAACAAAAGCATTCATATCGTAATTCTACAATGTATTACACGTGGGACTTTTTTGATCGGTTAGGATTGCCCGTATTCAATAATTTCAAACACACGTTTTTTCTGGAATATTTTTGCCAATAAATATGACAAAAATGCGTTTACAGCTTGTTCCGAAATAAAACAAAAGATTTTGAATAAGAAAAACTTCGGAAAGGTCATCGAGAAAAAAAAGCTTACTACTTAAATTCGATAATGTGTCATTAGTAGAGTAGTTCAACTAAGTTGCTTTATTCATACATCTACCACCAGTTTTGTCAGACGATATTAATACTCATTCATCACGCTTTGCTGATGCATGTTATAGATATTTCACAAATGAAAAATTTAATATAGAAAAGGATGCCAAAAATCGATCGATTGCAACTTACTGAAATTAATTAAATTGAAATGAAAAATCATTTAAAACTTTTCTAAATATAAATGAATTCTGTAGTTATCCCTTGCACGCCATTATATTATTTAATTATTAAAAAATACCACATATAAAACACAATTTGTTTCAATAGAAACATCCATGTAGGTCAACTAGATTTGAATTTTCATGATAGTAGTAATACATATTTTTATTAATTACTTGTGTCAAGATTAGATATTTTTGCACAAAGTAATTTTAAATAAACCGAAATATGATTTTGTACAAAAGAAGAAATTTTTATAGTGCGACTTGCTCGTTTGATTTTTATCGATACTTTATCGAAAATTGCTACTCAAATTAAATTTCATCACTTACATGTATCAAATGTATAAATTACAAATACATTCCGTTTCATCGTTTTAGAGATAATTTGTGAAATAACATGTATAAAGTATTCTGCTTCTGCTATGGTCAAAATTTTCAAATTCTTTTACATTATAAGAAAGGTTACCGAAAAAATAGCACGATAGGTTTTCCTACTCGGACATTTTTAAAAAAAATTTCCTTGATTCTGACATTTTTTTTCTTTCCACAAAATCTAAAACGAAATAACAAAGCATTTATTAGGTAAAATTATCGCCATTTAAAAATATCAAAACAATATTAAAGAACAAAGAATAAATGTCGAATTTAGTGAAAATCTATTCCGATAATTACCAAACGTAGAGTTCGAAGACAAATATACAAAAAGAGTTGGTTTAATTAACGCCTCCGATGTTCCAATAATGTATTTGTCTCAAACTTTAATAAACATTCTTACAAAATATATTTTCAACAGGTCCTAAACAATTTATATCTTTAAAGTTTCCCATGAGCGTGTGTAATTAAAGAAGGAATCGCGAGCGTTATTTTAACTGTAGTTTTCGAGATACAACGATTTATGCAAGTAAAGAATTTTGGCAGCATTACCAAATCATGTAGCAACTACTGGAATGCAGAGATAATGACTGAATAGAGTCGACATTTTTTGCAGGTTAATCGTTCTATTTAACTGAAATGAGTTACTTCCTTATTTGACTGATTTTCACTTAAAAACTACTGACCGACTTTGCGCCAGATTCGGTATTTTGATGAATTTGGAAGTGTCGCAGATGGAATCCCTGTAGTGGATGCCAGTATGATAAAACGTGACTTTTGGCTTCTAAACAACGATGGTCGTGTAACGAATTTGGTATGTTTCCTTCGATTTGGAGAAAACCAATGTTACGGATGTAGTGATGTTTCAATCGCATACAACTTATGCGCTGGCTAACGACCTCGTTTAATCTCATACTAATAAAACGATAAAAACTTATTTTATACGACCATTAGGATTTTTAAACAAAGTCATATATGTAATAAAAAAGAAAAACTAACCGTAATTGCATTTCATGCAGATATACAAGAGTTATTTAATTTAATAAGGTATTAAGTAATGGCTGCTGGAAAGTGACTCAAAAAAATAAAAATTTTGTCTAATGAATGTCAAGCTAATAATTAGCAAAGAATACATTTTTCAAAAACAGATTAACACGAGTCCAGCTTACAACGATGAAAACCAGTTGCCCGATATTAAATGACAGTGCAGTATTGTACTGTCTATGTGTACATTAATGAGAATATAGTTAATGAAGATACTTTACGACTGTTTTATTAATTTTACAACTGTATTAAAATATCGTGTTACAGCAAAACAAATGAAATGTACAATAATATTTATAATTAATAATAAATTCTTAACACACGTACACTACAAACCTTAAATACTGTAAATTAAGTGAAAATTATATGTACTGCATATAGCCGTGGATTTTATAAAAGTGCTTTGACTTTTTCTTTTTTTTTTTGTGTATTTATTTATTTTTCTGAAAAGTCGATCCGGATAGTCGCGAGTCGGCTGTATTTAAACTGATAATATAAAAGTTGAAGAGGAAATATTAATCAGATCGTAAAGATTTAATTTTCTAAATAAAACTTATTTAAATTCACTTTTCTTAATAGTGTGACATTTGCCGTGCTTAAATATAAGAAATTATAAAATACTGGTATATTTTTTAATTGTTTTATTAATTTAATTTTTTCTTTAAGTTAAATAAAATAAGCTTCTGCCCAAATTGTTTGTTAAAAACTAGAATTTCACTTTTCCAGTCAATAAATCTATTTAAATCTTTTTTTTTTTTTTTTTTTTTTTTTTTAATGGGTGCAAATTTATTCTGATACAGTTTATTTAAAGATCCCGCTCTCTCTCTCTTTCTCTATTAGCTTAGTTTCCATTTAAAAACTACTAAGTCGAATTAATCTAAATTAGGAATGACACTTCTGATTTCTATTTGAAGTTTTAAAATATGTTTCACGTTAATCTATAAAATCAAATTTATTTTCGGAGTAAAAAATTTTAATTTCATTAATTTAAATGAGTAAAAAATTAAAATTTTTATAATTCTATTTAACGAATTCATTTATCTGACTTTCTCCAATAAACCTATTGATAAAAATAATGTAAATTATAATAGAATAAAAAAACCATGTTTACGATTGAATTTATAATTTTAATGATTTTCATTTTAAATAAATAACAACATACGAAATTTAAATGTATTAACCATTAACAGAAATAAAATTAAATCAGAGATTACCTATTTAGGTATAAAAGAAGGGGGTCTTACAAAATGCACTGAGAACAATCCGGTTTTTAGAAAATTTTAACTTCGCTTATTTAATAATTATCGCTCATAAATTCTTATTTTATTTTAATTTTTTGGAAATTTGATATTACTTTTGTGTACCTTTACTGCATCTTCGAAATGTAGTGATGACAATTATTTAAAAATAACCTGAAAACAAAACAGAATGATTGTGGGTAATCGTACTTATCTATCGAGTGAGAAAACGTTATTGTCTTCATGTAAAATCTCAGCTCTTTCTAATACATCGAAAAATCATGACGCAAATCTTTCCCCAATTTAGGTAATGAATAAATAAAAATTCCGATTAACGAAATTGGTTACGATGTAACTATGATTTTTTTTTTTTTTTATCTTTAAAGCATTACAAGGCCCAGTCGTTAAGTATAGCTAAGAACTAATAAAATTAAATAATGTAAAAAAATTACAAACTATCGTTAACTGCGGTATTTTTTTTTTTTTTTTTGTTTCGTTTTTTTCACAAAGTAGTTACGTTCTTTGACCCTGATAATATTTATTCAGATGTGTAAAAAATTAATCAGACTTAACAGATATCGTCTATTGGAAAGCTATCTACGATATTTATAAGTAGAAAGGAAAAAGAAAATGCCCCGAATAATTCAATATACGCAAGACTGAACTTCAGTTATATTGTTTTCTTTAATTAAGGACATTAATGTATTTTTGACTTTTTGTTTTCATTTTAGGATGTGATACACTCCAAATCTGTTAGTGAATCTCAAAACTATTGGATGTGCCGCTCTTGACTGTATTCTAATATATATTACCATTTGTTAACAATAAACAAATAGTGATCGCACATAATGTAAATATATGATGTATGTGTGCGTTGTTTATATGTAGTTGTACAAACAATATAAATTTATATGTGTATGTGCGTGCATATACATATATACACATATGTACACTGATAATGTACATAATTTTGGGTAAACTGAAATTTATAATTTGGGATAGAAATACCGATCGTAACAAATATAAATTAACTGAACAAAAATAAATTTCACGTAAATTAGCGGAATTTTTGTAAAATGATCTGATATATTATTAAGTATGATAAAAATGTTAAAAAACAAAAAAAAAAAAAAACAACTAATCCGTGCGTTTATACCTAATTATTAGATCTGTATTTATGGAATTTATTTAATAAAACATTTATCAAAACTGTATACAAAATTTACTTTATTATTGTTACCATTGATAAAAAATTTGTAAATAGATTAATGGTTGCACCGTATGTGTAAATAACCTGAAAAATCGGAGTTTTAGAGATTCGTTGTAATTTGAAGCGAAAAGTAAACACAAGTAATTGTCCTTCATCAAAGAATATTCTTAAATTCAAGCGATTCTGAAATTTCTGTATTCGGGTACGAATAAATAAAATTAATTAAACAAAGTTTTATTATAGCGATATACATTTTTAAAAAAAGGTTAAATTTAACTTTATAGTTGTACCGCTAGTACGCGTTTATTTTCTTTCCGTTCTTTAAGGGGGGGGGGGGGTATTCTAGTCTAGAAATATGAAAAAATCGAATTTTTTTCCATATTCTGACAGTTTAGACATTTAAGAATAATATGTCCCTAAAAAGATTTTTCTAAATTAAAATTATTTACGGAGTTATAGCTATTTTCGTGACGCGGCAGCTATATCGGTTCAGTCAGAACGAATCAAACAGTAAACGGTAGACATTCTTCGACTAGCTGAGGATAAATCAAACTCTTATACATTATATATATATATATATATATATTTAAAAATCGATTAACTAAAGGCCATTGAAACGTATTTTGTGGAATTCTTTTCATTTAGTGTTCAGTTCAGGTCAGTTTCGTTTCAATCTTCAAGCAACGAAAATATGCGTCCTCTGTGTACAGTCCAAAAATATGAAATTTTGAGAGAATATTTTATTTATTAAGTGTAAAATGGGTAAAAAAAGTAACAACAAAGGAAATGTTGTGCGTCCAGATAGACAAAAAAAACAAACAATATTTAGACTTTACTTGAATCTTTCAAAACTTGAAACACGTTTTTCTCGAAACTACTTTTTTCAACACGGTTGACATGTCATCTCAAATTCTAATAAACCGATTTACTTGAAATTGGGTATGGATCTTCTTTATATATCCCTCTATAGCCCTTACCAGAATAAAGGCGAAATTTTAATTTTTACTATTTTTAAAAAATTTAGAAAAGTCAAAAACAGGTAAAAAATCGACTTTTTTTTCAAACAGTCACCATTTTACGAGAAAATTGTTTTTCTTCTTCTCTGAGGGCTATAACCACATCCTTACTGATTAAGACTTTTTTTTTTTTTTTTTTTTTGTTTCAAATGACTAGAAGGGTTGGAATCGTGTCAACCAGAACACAGCCTTTTTTGTTTACCCCTTCACTTTATCAGCCTGTAACTTTATGAATTTTGATTTTTTTTTTTTTTTTGATAATCTTTTTGTGCATTTTTAAAACATAAATAAATAAATGGTAAAAAAAAAATGGATAGTAAAAATATTTATTTTTTTTTTTTTTATTGAACTTGAAAAAACCTAAATTCGTGCCCCTAGACTAGAATAACCCCTTAAGCCACTTGGAATCTTTATATATGTTAGAAAACTTGTTAGTAAACGTAAGTGAAAGCCAAAAAGTAAAAGACACTGCGATGTTTCTCTTATTTTTTTCTTTCTTCTATACATCATTAATTAATTATTCCAACTTCTTCAAGTAGAGTGATTAAAATCGGTAATAATGGCCAGAAGAAGATCTTTGTAAAAAATTCAAGATTCCTTTAAATCTCGCGGTTAATTATTTGATGTTTTAAGAGGTGCGTTAAAAAAAAAAAAAGAAACTAGTTTCACGACTTAATGAAGTCAATTCATTTTTTAAAACAGATGGACAGCTAATACAATGTTTTCCACTATGTATAACCAGTAGTTTCAGGAAGTTTAAAGACCTTTCTGACAATAACAACTTTATTAGAGACAATCCTAGTAAATCATTTATTGTTTGTTTTTTTTTAACAAAAATCAAGAAACATCACGTTCAACTTTACGATATATGTATATAATTATTTGTTGTCATCGTATACGTACGATATTATTATAGTTAACATAGTATTCGCAGTTGAGTTATTCAACAAATACATACGGACGCCCGCCAGTTCGTATTGTACAGCTATTGATAATGTTTAAAAATAAAAATCTTTTACCAACATCTGATTCTCACATTATGTTCAGCTGAGAACATTAAAATTTATTAACTGAGTGTTGTACCGCTTTAATATTCGAATTTTTTACTAATGCTGTTGCGAAACACCGGCAAAAATTGTAAAAAAAAAAAAAAAAAATCATAAAAAAGCACAAATATCGCTTAAATTGAAAAAAGTACCACTGCTTCGTAAAAAATGATTTCAGAGACCAATTATACTTAGGTTCGAAAATAATTGAGCAATTCAAGGCCATCATCGAACGACCGAGAAAAAAAGAAATAAAAAACCCGATAACGAATTGAGTGATTTTTCATGCGAATGATAGTATAAAATCGAGGAAAGATCGTATTTAATATTTCGCTAATGTAGCAACGATGTTTATCTGTTTCTAAGCGTTAAAAATTAATAGACGCAAATAAACGACAGCAACGCTGTTAATAATGTTAATATGCTACAGCCTCTACAAAAATATAAAGCTAAAATCTAATTGTAATCTTTCAAAAATCAGAAATTCTTGGCAGAAAATGTTTCAAACTTCATTTCGAAACTTTTCTTTTAAACATAAATAATATCGATTCTCTATAAAATTTAAAACCAAAGTACTCTGTTAGTTTACGGAAATATTATAGAAGCACAGAAGATTATATGGTATTCTCTATTAGAAGATACACCATTGAGAATTTTCTAAAAAATATGTATTCATTAGATAAACGATGAAATTGACATGTATTAAAAATGTAATAGAAGAAAATTGTTTGAAATTATTAGAATCACTGACACATTATAAGGCACAAAATAAAAACATTTCCTATATTTCCTATCTACATATTAAACTATCTTAAAATAATGAAAACGTGCTCAAATTAACCAGATTACTTTAATTGTTGAGAATGTCAACTCTTTAAACTACTAGAGTACAGATTTATATGAAAAATAAAATTTAAAAATATGCGAAATATATGCGAAAACGATTCTGAAAAATACGATGAAAATTATATGCGACATTGAAAAATTTATTAATTATTCAAATATTACTCATATACACATCTACGCGCGCACACACCATATGCATTGAAGAATACAAAATAAGCTATTTTCGCAGTTATTTATTGAGCACCGTGGTTGATTTAAAAATTTGAAAATTATTTCAGCGTTAATCAAATATCCATATAAATAATTAAAAATCGATAATTTGAGAACATCGTACATCAAAAAAAATTTGTTCGACAGAAAACGATGTTTTTTTGTTTTTTTTTTTGGACAACTCTATATGTTGGTGAAAATAAAAGTAGGCGCAGCTTAAACTGTTCACGTAATATTGCAAATGTGGAAAAGCGTGGAATTATTATTTACCTGTCAATCTGCTCGATGAGCTCGCTTTCCAAAAATAAGCGAATTCGTGCAATATTAAAAATTACGCAATGACTTACTGCAGCGCGTGTGTGCGCGCACGCGAATGTGGCCACAAAAAAATAACACAAATATAATACAACAGCTACTAAAAAAAATGGAACACAGTACATAAAAAATTACAGTTAGCAAAAATGTTAAATATTTAATAGAAACACTTTTTTGTAATAAAAAATAGTAAGAAAACTAGACAAATATAAAAATTAAAATTAAATTAAATTTATCAGCTAATAAATTCCGACGATTAAACGACGTAAAATACATACCGTGTAAAAATAATTTAGCGTTACACATTTCTAGAAGTATGACACAGCCATATAAAATATAATAATCCTTTATCAACTTCTTAACATAAATACCGATGACTGTTTGATTACTTTTAATCGCGTGCATTTCACAAATTGGCAGCCTTTAAATTTACTTTAAAATATATTGATAATGACGAGTAAAAATAATTAAATCTCGCGTTTAATTTTGTCGTCCATCTGCAGCGGCGCGTGAAGTCAATCAACCCTGAATGCCCAGGTACTCAGCGTTAACTTTAAATCGATATACCGATACGTAAGAAATAATGAATATTAACAGGCCAGTAGTAAACGTGATAAGTTCATATCTCTTCGACGCACTGACAAATATACGCATTTCTGTAGAACGCCACTGCGATTCTGTCCATGTGGAATAATTATTCAGTGATAAATCGTAATCTATAGTAATTCGTAAACAATACCGAACTTTTAGTATTCAAAACAACAATACCCTTACGTTCGTAGTACTGAGCTAAAAGGAAAAAGGTTTATTATCTCACCGTTAAATATTTCCAATGAAAAAAAAAAACACTCCCTTTAGACAAGACGTAAAGAGCGTAAACGTCTAAAAATCTGCCGCACGTGAGCAATTAATTGATCTAGAGTACAAATTTCAAGACAAATATATTTTTTTATTTTAGGAAGTGAACGTAAAAAGTTAACTTTTTTGCAACGGTTCAATAACAATAATAGCTATTATAGGAAAAAAGGATTTTTTTAAGATTTCTTTTTACAGTTTATTTCAACCAATATTAATCAATTAAATGAAAAGCTTATTAGAAAGCGCTCGAGATTTTTACTACATATACAAAGTGATGCTAAGAAGATTTAAAAAATAAATAAGTTCTCTCCGTGGAGTATTGGCATAAACATTTCCCACCTCATAGATTTAGCGAAATATTCAAATTTGATTTGAAATTCCTTCACGAACACTTTTTTTAGTGTAGGTATGAAAACTCCCCGAGCTCTCACGGACGTTTGCGTTGGTTTATTGAATCACAACTAGACGTAAAATTTAACCCAAAGTAAGAACAAACGAAACAATTTTTTTTTTTTTTTTTTCAAATGAGAAACTAATTATTAAAACAACAAACGATTCTTTCCCATAATATTATATATATATATATCATTTTTTTCGTAAAATTAAAGCCCTATTAGCATATAAAAATTTTTGTAAGAAATTAACCGTTTGTTTTGCAAATAATAATTTTCCCTTATAGAGACTAATAAAACTCTGACTCAGTTTTTCTCTGTACTTATACGAGACTTTTAAAATTGATGTACACTACCCGTTTAAACTTTTAAATTTGACATGAACACACCCTAGTTTACGTTAGACTTGACTCACATATATAGGAATTATATAGCTTAATAATCAACACTGTGCAAATAGGGAATGCGTTTAAATATACAAAATCAGACCATGGTCATGAACATTTCAACTAATCATTATTAACGGAATAAGACCGTGAAAAAATTTACACTCTGCAAAAAGGCTAATCGTGAACAGTAAGAAACGGAAGATAATAAAAAACGGGTTTTTTACATCAAAAAGAGGAAAAAGCGAAAAAACTTGTCAATTACACATATTAAATTAACTATATTAAAATCCGTGAAATCTTAATTTCAGTTTAAACGCAAACATTTGTTTACACACTTTAACGAATCCTTTGTCTACCTTCTATACACGTTGAAATGGAAATTTAAATCGTATAAAACTCGACTATACTTAACATTAATATCGTAATACAAAACAGGTATCGAACTGTTTCACCGGATTTTTTAATGTTTACACTGATCCCTCTGTTCGTCAGAATTCTGAACCGGTTTTAAGTAATATAAAAAAAAATTTGTTTTTTAAAAACTTAATAAACTTACAACAAGTTTACAATTTCTGCGGCGGTTAAATTTTTCGTAAGACACTCTTCGCGACAGTTCTTGAAATTAAATTTAGAAGTAAATAAAACAACACGTAGAATACTAACAATAAATAGTAATTTAATTTTTGCTAATTCGATGTAACTTAAACAATTTCGCGTTAATTTGATAGACAATTTGTATATAATTAGTTATTTCTTTAATTTTAATTTTAATAGCATACGGTTCGCTAAAATTACCGAAATATTAAAATGAATAAATTTAAACGGCATTCGTTGTTATACACGGAAATGTCAAATATTAATCGTATTAAACGGTGTCGATAAAAAATGTTGTTATATACCGCAGCAAATTTGCTAATCGAATTAAAACGATGTAAACCAATTCAAGTAACTAAATTTACAATTCAAGCTCAACACGAGAATGCTCAATGTAGAGTGATTAATTGCCGCTAGACATTTGTGATTTTTATAATTTCACGATAACTCGACTGAATCGTACAAAAAACCTTCTTAATAAATATCTTTGTTAGGACAAACGATTGGAGTTGCTGATTTTTTTTTTTCGTATTCGATTATATTCAACTCGTTATTATTAACTAGTTATTGTCGACGACTTATTTTTATTTAGAAATTACTTATTTATTTTATCGAATTATGCACTGAAACCTTCCCTTCGCAAATCAGTCTATCCATTAAAAGTTTCTGACATTAGCACTCTTAGAGAGACAGACAGACAACACAAAAAAATTACTTTATTGTATAGGTGTGTGTGTGTGTGTAGGTATACATGTAAACGAACAGAGCTTTTATATGTAAAAAATTGTTTTTTTCTTTATCTACTGAACTTTTAGTAAAAACAGCTGTTGAAGACAGGCCCAATCATTAACACTAAAGATTGAATTTTTCGAGTATTCAGCAAAGTTATTGAACAGATTAACAACACAAATAAACGATTCGCTCATACGCACACATTACACGTTTCCGAAATGGTTCGTATGTTGTACAAATTGAATGCACAACGATTCTGAAAAATTTATTGCTTTCGTACATATATATATATATATATATATATATATATCATCTCCAGTTACTCAGAGTGGCTTTTGTGTTATATCGGACGAAAAATCACAAAAGTTTATCCGTAGCTTCGCCTGCATATTTATGTACCCCTTTCTTACCAGATGACCTTTAAATTCAACTTTATATCATTTTTTTAAATCCCATTTCTTCGCTGGCCGCAATTACCTTTTTTATATTACCCCTTCAGCTTTCTGTTTGTCTCTTACTATTTACTTACCCCACTGAACTCTGTCTATTACCCACCAGCTTTTTCCTCCTCGTCTTTTCATCGCAAATAATTATATTTTTTTTCTTTTTTAAATTAAAATTTGTATGTAAACGAAATTTCTCAAAAAAAAAAATGGAAATTTCGTACAATGGCAACAACTTAGTTTCGCGCATTACCAAAAATCTTGCCGGTACCGCATATGCCGGAAGAAAAAATAGTCCGCTCTCTGTGAAATTGAATTTTTCAAAATCATGCTTCGCTTATTACTGTTATTACGTAGTCTATTAAACAAATTAAAGACGAATTTTACCTTCTATAATGAATGCCGGACTTACAGCATCTGTACGATTAACGCTAGATCGAATGCAGTGTCCGCTTCCCGTGATTTCATCAAGAATCCATATATATCTATACCGCTGTAACAGAAAATAATTTTTATTCATTTTTAATTAATACGCGGGACCCGATATTAATCTACAGCGAATTATATTAACTTTTATTTTTCATCGTTTGACGGGAGAGCTCCTAAAAGAAAACGAAATAGATGCAAAACAAAATAAAAGTTACGTCAATCGAATCAAATAAATAATATTAGAAAAAAATATTGACCGATTAAACTGAAAAGAATCCACTTTAAGATCGCAAAAGACTAAAATTAATCCGCTTTCACAAAGTAACATCCATAAGAGTACGCACTTATCAAAAACAATTACCAAGTAGTTAATAAATAAATAGAAAGAAAAGAAAAAAATACAAAAAATTAGCTTACCGTCGATTCTTGATTTTTATCGACACAACTCTGACTGCTGTTTAAGGTTGGTTCCGATGGAGAAATTAATGATGCCAACGTATACTCTGTTAGAATAGTAGTTTCGCTGCTACCTCGAACCCCAACATAATACGATAAACCCCCATTTAATAATATTCCGATATTTTCATTTACTCGACGAAAAGTAGAACAAGTCACACTTCCTAAATAACAGTACAGTAATTCATCTACCTGTAGAATAAACAGAATTTATTTTTTAAAGAAATTCTTATTCATTACGGTTCAAAAAATCAATTAGTGCGGACAATGTAAAATATATATATATATATATATAATATATTACTACCACAGCTCCTTTTTTTTTAATAACATTCCGAACCAACAACTTCAATAATATTTGTTCTCATGATGACTACAAAAACTCAGTTCTCGTAGAAAAACAGCTTTTGAAAAAGATTTTCCTTATTCAGATAAATGATATAAATCGATTCTCAATTTTTTTTTTTTTTTGATTATTTCTATTCCTTTATATCTTATTTCTACGCGTACGCAACAAAAAAAAAAAAAAAAAAGTGACAAAATACATAAACAAAAAAAAAATAATTTCACCTGTAATATAATAAACTAAAAATTATTGACAATAATGTGGAAAAAAATAATCAGTGACCATCATCAAAGACACGCAATGATAGCGTTTTTAAAGATAAACATTCCCGTAGACATTTTTTTTTTTAAATAAAACATTTCCCCAATACTCTAATAACTTAATGCTCCTAAACAAGTCACCTTTAAACACGGAAAATTGACCAATTAGCTTACAGCCCACTCGCTGAAATTTCTAATGTCCATATAAACACGTCGTAATAGTGTATGTAGATTAATATTCGTCCTTCAGATTGTTAACACTCGTAACCGTGAGAAGTTAAAAAACCGCAAGAACATTGTTGAAAAAAGAAAAAAAAAAAAAAAGGAATGAAAAAACTAATAATAGTTTCTACAGTTGAAGTAGTACATAGATGAAAGAAAATCGAGTTATAAAAATGAAAATAAAATTTGTTTAGCGTTAAAACCACCTGATTGTATCAAATTTCAGCGATAACGTAATAAATTTAAAATCACGCACGGCTAACAAAACAAAAGTTGAATAAAAAAAACGCCTCTATCGAGACCTTGCAAGAAAAAAAGAAAAAAGTCACTAGATTTCATTCCGCGGCAATTGGAGTACACAGTAGAGCTACAGCGTTAGTTTCCAGATTACGTCAAAGGGTGGAGGAGTTTTTGATACTACGCACACTGAAGTCCGGAACATGCTACACTTTTTACGTTAAACGTCACAATTTTCATAATTATCAAATTCTATTGACATAGTAACCGTAAAACGATTTCCATGGACCGTCGAGGCATCATTAAGAACTGGAAATGTTCAGAATATACACTAAGCTCGATGGTACTAAAAACAGCAGGCGAGCGAGTTCCTTTATTTCGGTGGCCTTTTGCATTTCCAAACATACTAGACTGCATAGAGCTTTAAGTTCATAATTACCCAAAAATCTCGAACTCGAGAAATTTATAGTTGCTAAGGATAATTTTATTCAATTCCTCGCAATAACGATACGATGAAACAATGCGTGTGTTACTTCATTAATTGTGAGCATTTTAAAAAAAAAAATCAAAAGTGTATATACTATACCGTGTGATAATTTATTTTATTCGTTTTTATCGGTTTCGAATCATTGGAAATCATCCAGTATAAAGTACTAGCCAACGCGGCAGAAATATTATACACGGAAGCTTGCAAGCTGTCGTTCGAAATCGGTGTATCGTTGAAATATACGTAATTTGCATTACTAGAGTCATCATAGATACTGTGATAAAATCTGTAAATCGTGTAAATTTAAATTGAAATTATCTAATAAAACAAATTAATTTCGCGCCGCGAAAAAAAAGACATCGTTATCACTTGTCCAGTTTTTATACAGGTGGTCCCAGACGTATTAGAATATTTGTCCTTTTTTTGTGTGTGCGGGTGAATATACGTGTACATCTAGAAATTCGACTTACGAAGTCGATAATTTTCAAAAAAGATCTTATCTATCACATTAAATCTACTCGAAAATAAATCGAATTTTGAGTGTTATTTTATCCACTTTTCGCGATATTTCAAAAGTGTGCCTCTACTATTTTTTTTTTTTCTAAATTAACAAATAATTTCAAATTAAAAAACTTATACCGAAGACAGTGTCGAATCATTAAAATTTTAAAAAAATTAATTGACGAATTTTGCTAATCAAAAAACATAAAACTTTCAAGTTAAATTGAAATTAGCAAACAAATGAAATTTTATTAAGCTTAACGGCGTTATTATATATATGTATATCTCGAGTGTAATGAAAAATTACAACTTACTCATTCGTAAATTCTTCCTTATAAGATGCTAAAATAACTCCTGGCAGTTGATCGTCAGCGAGAATGAAATTTTGTAACGAAGCCGGAGAAATTAACGTTTCGCTTGAAAATTCGTCCATATTTAACCCATAACTTGCGGCAAAACTCTTGAATTTACTGGTAAATTTTTCTATGCTGCCTGCAGTCTAACATGATCAGATAAATTTGAAAAGGTTATTAAAACGTATTCTGTACATTTACGAAATTTCTGAAAATACCATTGATTCCGTCTTTTCTATTTACCTTATTTTTTGCTTTATGTGATTTATTTATTTCAATTCGATTTACACCGTCTGGCAACGGGCCTTTGAAAAGAAATATAGATGGCTCTCCATCTTTTTGCTAAAACACCGAATTTGTACTACTACTTATGGAAACGGTTTTAATTAACCTTCACAAGTTTTAGCTTCGAACTACAGTCCTTAACTTTTTACTGCAGCATGAATCACATCTGGATACGGGGAAAGGATTCGTGGAAGCTGTCCAAAAGATACACCAAGTTGTAGTTGAACGTGCCAGACGAAAATTCGGGTTTTTAAATTTAGCACTTTTTTTTACTTTAAAAAAAAAAAAAAACAAAAAAAAAAACAACCCCTTCTAAATATAATAACAAGTGCAAGAACATCGCAATTCTCAAGCACCGCCATTAACCAATTTCTCTATTTACTCAAGAATACTGCTAGTTTACGCACCATCGCAATTAACCAGACTTTGTTATTTTGCATAAATGAGACATTTCATGGAAAAAATGTTGCGCAGAAACAAAAAGAAAAAAAATCCGATTGAATTGCAAATGAAAAGATTGCAAAAAAGGAGAAGTAAACTCATTCTAAATAATGTGTAAGTCGTAATAGCGAAACGAAAAGGACAAAAAATGATGTTTTCATGTTATCAACCGTCAGTAATTCCAGTAAAAAGGAAACAAACAAAACGAATATTGATGACGACAAAAATAACAAAAACAACCCAAAACTGCCCTTGATTTTTTAACGATATAAATGACGTGAAAAAGAGGAAAGAAACAGTATAAGAAAAAAATCCTATTTATTTAGAATTTAATTAGTAATGATTTTTATTTTATATCAAAAATAACGTACTAATTGTAAGTGAAGACATTTAAACTTTCGAATTTCACTAATAAAAGCGTCCGATAAAAGGATATTATTCGAAATCAGCATCATAAAACCCATGACTTTTTTAAGACTTACGGAAAAAAACATTTTCCAAAATATGTGTCGGAAACTGAGACAAAACAAAAATAAAAAAAAAAAACAAAAAAACAAATATAGTAATACTATATTGCAGAAAATTAATCGGTTAAGGGTGAAAATACAAAAGAAATTCATCATGTATCATAGTAAGTATACACCATTTTTTATGATGTACCATGCTAATAAAATAGTTTTTAATTTTTATTATAACCTTTTTAACCCCTTTCTTTTATTTTATTTCTGTTCGCCCAATGCAAATTTAACCAATTAGCCAATTTCCTAAGTTTTTAAATTTTATGTTTTCTTTAGGAAAACAATTTAGGGTAGACGCCGTATTTAAAAAATATTAAACAATATCATGGTGGCCACTCAAATATATTTTTATTAAATTCTCGTTTTCCCGCTTCAAATCTTTCCGATTTCCTGATTGCTAGAATTGTACAAACAGAAGAATGGAATCTTTTTGTTACTACTGACAATATTTGACCGCCGTAGCGTATTTTATATGAATAAAACAGAACTTCCTAATTTAATTCGAGTAAAGTACAGTAAAAAAATGCATTCACTTTTTAACGTTTCAAATGATTTTTTCTTATTAAAAATATCGTTTTTAGCTATTTTCACCTTTTTTTCCGCGGTTTTACAACAAAATTCCCGGCTTATTCCCGATTTGCAAAATTCCTCGCTTATTACCGGTTTCCTAGTTCGGTAGCCACCCTGAATATTATAATATATCGTAGGTGACAAAAGTTTTTTTTTGACTACAGGTATCAACAATTTTTATTTACAATAATTAAAGTAAAATAAAGCGAAATTTTCTGACAACGACACAATTCCCAATAGCTACATTGAAATTATTATTGACCAAAAATTTTAATACAAATGTAAAAAATGATCGCTTATAACCGCGCGTTATATACTCATTAGTGCTGACTTTTGGGAACTTAGACGACGCGACGCCTAGGGGCGCCTTTCAGTATGTGCCTAAAATTTTAACACTTTTACACCAGCTATGTCGCGTTTCGTTGACTACTCTGCGTTCTCGCTGGACATTTCGGTAAATGAAGCATTAAAGCTTATACTAATGACCCTTAGAGAAAATTATTTCTACTAACAGAGAACGCTATAATTTTCACATTTAAAAAAACCTACGTAACACACGCTGAAAGGCAAAAATAAGTAGCCAGTTCGACTTTAAATAGCTGATATTCGTGATGCGTCGACTGAGTTGTCGTAGACTTAGGATTGTAAAAAAGCACACGAGGCCATCACACTAACGGAGCAGTTAAAAATTTTCAGTTTTTTAGTTTCTTTAATGCTTTGGTACGATATAAAATTAAAGTGACGTCTTGAAACACAGACACTTTTACAAAAACATCAACGCAATTATATTTACGATTTTAAACCATCACTTGATGTTGCGCCGAAACTTACTAGTCTCCTACTTTCTCTTTTATTAACGCTACACCATCGTAAATTGTTGTCTGCGTTAAAATACAACTTTTACTTTTTTTACTTTTCTTTTTTAACACATCCGTACTCTACTGGTGTATTATCACAACCATGTAGATTCCGTTTAACTAGAACTCTAATTAAGTCGTTTTATAATAAGTTCCTTTTTAATCTGTTATTTATATCGAGCACTGTAAAACACTCTTCCCCGTACGAAATACCACCAAGTTTTAGTTACAGCCAAACTATTGCGCAAACTTTTTCGCATTATTAAGCGCAATTCAGGTCGAAACTACTACCACAATCTCAATAATATTCCTTACCAAAGTTCGGAATATTGTAAATTGTACACAGTTAATTCAGAAAAAGATCGAAATTTGTCTTTTCCTCACGAATCTTGTTAACTAAATTCCTCTTATCTCCTATTAATTCGTTCCAGTAAAACTCCAGCTTTACCGATAGTTCATACAAATTTAAGTATGTCCCGAGGAACAAAAATGAATAATTTTTTTGTTTTTTGGCTATAATACAAAATTACAAATTTCATCGAGTAGTATCTATTACTGTAAAAACTATTTACGTATTCTACACTATTTTTAGAATTTTTCCAATAAAACTAGTGAAGACCGCAGATTTACCTAAAAACAAAAAAACAAAAAAAATTATTAATATTATTTACCTGCTTTTGTCTTAAATAATGGGTAACGATAGTTTCATTCTTCGAAATCTGCGAAATTTCAACAAACATCCGAATATCATTTTTATTAATCGAATTTTCAGAATATGGAAATTTACCATGTTCCATATCATAAATCGTTCGCCCCGATCCGATGTAATCATATGATTCTCCATTAAATAACATAAATAATACATTTTCCTCTGTCAAGGATAAATTCATAAATTAACTTTTTTAAATTTAATTCACACATATACATGCCTATGTACAAACACAAGCGACGACGGAAAAAGAAATTTAAAAAATGATAGAGAAAATAAACATAGCAGGTTTGGAATATGGAACGATGATACAAAAATGAGCATTAATCTGAAGAAAAGGGTATTACGCTGTTACGTCTGGGCAGTACTTAAATGCGCCTGTGAAACATGATTAATTAGTGCAGATAGCGAAAAAAGAATTAACTGGCGCTATCGCAGAATATTGAAAATATCATGGACAGAACATATTACGAATAAAACGGTGATGGAAAGAATTACGGAAAACAAAGAGATGTAAAGAAAAGGAAGGTAAAGTATATTGTTCATAAGATTGAGAAGACGGACTATTCATGACAGTCATGCAGGGAAAAATAACGGCGAAACCAAAAAGAGGAAGGAAAAGACTAGAAATGGTCACATCGAACATGCTCTCCCATGACCCGCACGAAATAATGAGAAAAGCTAGAGACCGGGACTTGTAATACGTACATAATATGATGTATGCAAACTCCTGAACGGGAGACGCGACCAATATGATGATATATGATGTAGATACACAAAATGTCTCAAAACCATTCGTCATACCCTCTTTTAAGATCTAGAATAGTAAAATGAAAAATTCAAGGTCTTATATTCATAAATTAATTATGCCCTATCGAATGGAAATATTTTCAACTTTCGAAGTGATCTATTCAGACAGGAATTTAGTTTTTTTAATGGAAAGGGATATTTTTTACGTAGTCCAACCTTAATCCGAAAATAAAAAAATTTCTATTTGAAACATATTTCTTAAAAGCTTCGTTTTCAACCTCAAAATATCTTCCAAAATCTCATTTTTGCTCAACATGTATAAAATAATTCTTCTCCCTACGAAGGACAATATATCTGAATATTTAAACAAGTCGACTTTATTTAACATTTCCAATTGAATTCCACGTTGCCCAATACAAGCCAAAACTCTATTCGAAAACGAGCTCATGGCTCGAAAAATTTCTATAGCTGATAAATACCAAATAGCTTGCGTGATTTTATATACCACGTTCGGTCTTGCTCTGTAGGTCTCTCTGGTGTATATCATACTTTTTAATGTTTCCCCGTAAATAATAGTCTAAAACGATTAAATCTGGTAAGCGAGGTGAATAACGAACTAAACCAAATTTACGAACCCATCTCCTAGGAAACATTTCATTTAGTTGAGTTCGGGCCAATCTTGAGATATGAACTAAACAACCGTCCTGTTGAAACCGAATCGTTGACGTCCATCAAAAAGGATACTGTCCAACAAAAGAAGAAGATCTTCTATAGCACTTCTAAATATTTATTACGACTCATTTCTCCATCAAAAAACGGGAGAACCTATGTCTTATTCTTAATGGATACACATCAGACACCGACTTTCCAGATGTATTAATTATCCACCCCTCCAAACCAGTACGGATTAATTTTAGACAAATAATATCCAACTGATAATAAATTTAAAATATTCTTCAATATAATTCCAAGTTTTTTAATCTACTAAACCCAATCCACTCCTTTTTCCAAAGTTTTGCCCAGAAACACTCTATTACATTCAAAGCTATTACTTTGCGTTTCGACTCTTCAATATCCAGTTTAGGTATACCAACTGCTGGACAAAACCGGAAGTTGTCAGTTTGACAAATTTTCACAGTGAACACAACCTTATTTTGATGTATTGAAGTTATATCGATAGAACCTCGTTTCATTTATTCGCGTCACTCCTCAGCATGATAGTTAGACAATAGAAGACATTTTTTAAGGTTTAAATGAAGGTATCGGGAAAAGTGTATCAAACAAAATTTTTTAATTTTTTATTGTAAAGTTGAACTTTGTAAAAAAATATCCCATTCCATATAAAAAAACTAACTTGCGGTCCGAACAGGTAACTTCCAGTAGCGGCAGAAGTCGAAAATATTTCCATCCGATATAGCACGGTCGATTTACTGCAATGTCGCTTTAAAGTTTTCATTTTTCTAAATGCTCTATATATACATATATTAGACAGCCATAGAAGTAAACACTAGGTTTAGGTCGCGTCTTTGCTGGGGTAAAGTACAAATTCACATTATACTTTTGATTAATATGATTAATATGCATTGTGGATTAATAAAGCGAATAACCAAAATCAATACTACTAAAAACGAAATATTTATATATTAAGATCATCAATAGTACAAAAATACGTGTTTTATTACAATTAAAAATATCTGAAACAAATACGTACGAAATATTTATTTTTTTATGTATGCAGTTTTTAATGTAATAATTTATTAGTAAATTTTATGAGATAATATTCATGATACTTTTTCTTAATGATGATTATTGTAAACCGTCCGAAACATCAGTTATATTTTTAATACATATATGGTATTCAGCAGAAATAATTTTATTTCCAGTTCTATGCGCTGCAAAAGTTTCAAATTTTTAATCCGTCATTTACATTTATAACCATCGACAGAAACTTTGTAGGGCTTAATAGATAAGCCCCCAACCCCACCAAAAAAAAAAAAAAAAAAAGAAAAAAGAAAAAAAACTTTACCGAAAGGATTCAGCATTTCTATAATAAACTGAAATACGGAATACAACGATTATTTATGCTTTACGTCAAAGTTTTAGCTATTATGTACCTAAAATATTAATATTCGAATCAAATTTCATCTAAGTTTATTGCGTGTTTTCTATATTTGTAAAGAATAACAAGCAACTGTTTGGTTTATGTAAAAATCGTAATACTATTTTAAAATTTTAATTTCAACAAAAACAATAGAAATCTGATTTAAAATTTATAGCTGAAATCATGCCGTAGGGTTTAACTCTTTAAGTTTCAAAAAAGTCAGCTTCTTTCCCAATAATTTTCATAAGTCAGACCTCGTGTATTGTAATGTATGGCTTTAAAAAATGCTAGTATTACTTAAATTAGTAAAGAAAATTTACACCGTTTGCCCTTTAAGGCTACAAATAAAAGCAACTGTAAAAGTTATTTAACTGCAACTACTTCAACATACAAAATTAACTTCTTTCAGGAGTAAAAACTTTCAAAAAGTAAAGACACGTAATATTAAAAAACGCTATTATTTATCACTTAAAATGATTTTCTGTTATAAAAAGTATCTTTTAGTTGTTTCCCAATTTTACGGGAAAATTCCTGCCTCATTCCTGGCTTTACCGGTTTTGTAATCACCATCGGATACACCTCTTGTTAATTAATCTTCAACTATTTTCTGTTGATATTGGAACATTGAAAAAACAATTTTGACATTAGTACAGCAGATAACGGAATAGACCATTGGATCATTTTTTAGAATCACGCTTAATGTTTTACCCATTTTAATGAACTTAATTAGGCCTAATCAAAACTTCGGCCGTAACGAAATGTTGATGTGCTGTTAATATGCAGTCATTTTTATTTTCATCATCCGAATGGGGCGGAGAGTTTTTGTTAAACATTGAATCCATGAGTGCGACCGATATTAGTTTCTTCTAGTCCATTTTCAACTCTTCAAACGTATTAATTATCAGTTTGTTACAACAATTATTTCTCTATCTCGAATGAACGGCGATAATTACTGCAATATAAACATACTTCACACTGTTCAACGTTCTCCTTCCATTTGCGTAATTTGTGCTATTTACGCTACCTTACATTTTACACATCAATGCAAAAGTTACATATATTGCACAGTGCCGAAAATACCCAGGCAGTAATTTTGTTTCAGCGCCGTTCAGCACCTCTTTTAAATTCGTAAAACATCTATGTGTAATATAACCTTTAAAAACAGAAAAAAACAACCCGCTAATAACCTATGTGAAATAGAAAATTTCGCTAAATCCTTCGGTAAATGTTCCATCTCACAGAGATGAAACGAATGGATTCAGAATGATTTTAAAAATAAGCAGTGTCTCTTTTTCCAAAATAGAAATTCGTGAAATTTTAATAATATACAAGTTCAATAAAAGAAGATAAATTCTCGTACAGGAGAAAAAATAATACAGTTCACGTTTAGTGATCATTCTTTTCGGCTTCAAATTATTACTGATGTTTAAACAAATTTCATTAAATTGTAAATCGAAGAATGTTCACAATACAAATTATAACATAGTGGCCACTGAGATATAATTTTTAAATTCACGGTTTTCCTGGTCCAAATCCCTGCAGCTTTCCCAGTCCAAATCCTTCCGATCTCCTAATTACCAAAAAAAGAAGAGTGGAATTTTTTCGTTACTATTGGTAATTTTTGATCACCACAGCATACTTGTTATATGAATAAAACAGAACTTCGTAATTTATTCTCGAGTGTGAAGATGCATTCATTTTTCGCTTTAAATGATTTTTTCTTATTAAAAATATCATCATTTTTGGCTATTTTTACTTTTTTCCCGGTTTTACAACGGAATTCCCGGCTTATTCCCGATTGGACGGCCACCCTGTATAACTAGGTCACCGCTTTCCTGAGCCCTAGTATTTCATCAATATCGATAATTTCTGTCAAAATGTGAACCCAAATAAAAAAAATACCGAAACCTCCATTTTCGTCTTCCTCGTTAAACTTCACATTTTAATATAAAAAAAAATGATATTCTTCAAAGTTGACGTATATTGTAAATTATTTTTAAACAAATACCAGTCAACTTACCGTACTCATGATTTTCATTATAAGGCAGCATTCCGAATAGAAATGCCGCTGTAGTCATTAAAGTCACAACAGACGTCGCTACGGATAACGCACCGGGCTCTTTTGAACTAAACATCGACGTTGAATCTAATTGCGCTGCGACTATAATTATTGAACGATCTTTTGTTTTTTTATACAAATGTAACGGATACAATGGTACGTAAATGTTCTTATTTGCCATCGGATCGCAATATCTCACTGTAAAATAAGTTATATCATCGGGCATTAAACTAGTTCGCTAAACACAACTCCTAGTTAGGAAAAAAAAGGATATAACTATCAATAAAAATTAATAGAAATTCTAGAATGGTCAGCTGGAACAGTATAATTCTGTCTAACCAGAATTATCATAACTTAAAATTAAAATTAAAATTAAAATTAAAGAAGTCCAAAAACGGTGACTTTTTTAGCAATGCCTTGACATTTAACTTTCCAGTATACCTGTTCTAAAATGCAATTTATAATTACCAAAATGTTCCACAAAAAAAAAAAAAAAAAAAAAGAAACCTATTTATAATCACAAATAAACAATTTAATATTATTATTTTACATTACTTTATAATTATGGAATTTTTTCTAAAATTTATAACACGTATATAATCAAACGTTTATTATTATTTTAAAAAAAATAAAAAACAACACGATTATATTAATTATATTCTTGTAAACTTGCTGTGTCTATTCAATATAAAGAGAATTTTTTTTAAACGTATTAATCGGATATTTATAATAATATTTTAGACGGACATTTACCTAATTAAAAAAAAATTATATAAATGCCAAATACTAAATATTTATTGTAATGTCATGCAATATATTAATTAATAAATATGCAAGTATATAAATTTGAAATCAATGCGTTTGTTTTTGTTGTTTTTTTTTTTTAATATTTTTTGTTCTACATATAAATCAAGTGATTTTTGTTAAAAATTGATGACGTATGTATCGTAAAGAAATTAATACTAAATTGCAAGCTGCTTTCAGAATTAATTTATAATTCGTACAAACAAAATATAGACTATTTTTTTCTTACTTGTTATTATTACGAACCATTTGAATTCTAATTTGTTAAATAAATTACTTTCACTGCGTGATGCTAACGGAAAAGCGGTGATTTAAATTGTAACGTGATTTATCGTTTATGTCAAGATACCATTCTCAGTAATTACCGTGAACGTAAAAATTATGTTATTATTTTATTATTATCCGTTTAAAACGATAAACAGTTATGTTGTTTTTTACATTTTATACTACCAAGTTACCTACCCGAATTTTTCAAATCGACCGGCCGCCGAAAATACAGTTTAGTAAATTTTTGAAAATTACTGCGAATAATAATGACTAATTAAATATAATGTTATAAAATTGTACATGTCACTGGTGTCGGCGGTGATCCGTGATCCGTCAGGTTGACGATCGAATGGCTTTCAAGTGGCACGGTTTTGATCGACGAGAGAAGTGGAATTCTTTAATGCTATCTGAATAATTAACTTCTAACGAAAATTCGCAAAAACAATGCTTTCACAGGACTTCGCTGTTACGTCGATGTTTTTTAGATCAAATCAGTTAAACAGCAAAACAACCAGACAATTTTTAATCGGCGACCTTTTCTATTCGCGAGTTCGACAAATTAACCTGGAAAACTGTGAAACAGCGACTAACTTTTCGAACCAGACGTTTTTTCTATTACTTTCTTCGATGTTTTCCGACTGCTACCTCTCGGAATCGATCACCGAAGATGCTCGCTTCTCTCTGCAATGGTCCTATTCACCTTTGGTCGACACCAGGATTTCTCGAACACGCAAGCATTCACTGTTTTTTATTTTACTTTGTTTACTTTATTTCTATGCGACTGTAATGTACACATTACAAAATGATTTTCCTCGTTCATTTGTTTATCTGTAAGTTCTAAATCTCTTTCATTTTCGACGTTAATCGATACATTAACACTGAATTAAAAATTAAATATTTTAACTAAACGCTACTTTTAAATTACTCACATGGATTCAAATTTACCCCTATCGAATTTCGCCGCATACAAGTTTTACTATTTACACCGGCAGACATATGCGAAAACATCTGTAAAGAACACTGTTGACTCGACCACGGTTTTATAAGATCCAAATTGAATTTCCTGTAACACTATAAAACAACGACTGGTTTCTAAAACATAGTAGATTTATAGCATTAATAACGGCTCGCATGTATCTAAGACCTTACACTACCTTAATTCCCATATACAGGGTGTTCTGAAACTAATTCGGGAAATTTATTTTACGCTACAAAGCTCGTCAAAATGAACAAAAAAGTCCCGAGAGAAAAATCATTTGGGCGAACAATTAATTAGTTATAATTAATTTAATTATTTAATTTAAATAAAAAAATACTTTTTTTCTTATAAATCAATATTTTGTAAAATAAAAAGAAAATAAATATTGAAATTGTTTGTGTTGTACGAAATAAACGCAATGAATTAACGAACATTTTTATTTTAACGGAAACCAAAAACGTCTTTTTATTATACAATTCATATCGAATCGAAAAAAAACAAAAGTTAATTCCATAGCGGAAAAAATAATAACAATATCATAGCGCAGAAATAACTGTTACCAGCAACGCGACATGCAGCGCCATATATTTTATTCGCATTACACTCCCGCCCCTCCTGCGGAGTCATCACTCCGCAGGTAAACGCACCAATTCCGTAATAGATTTGACCTTGCGTACTGAGTTATCCTTGCCCGGATAAACGGCTACAACTCGAGCTATAGACCATCTGAGGGTTTCGCAATTCTCTTTACGAAGGAGAACGATGTCGCCAATCTTTACGTTTTGGCTCGCAAATCGCTATTTATTTCGAATATGAGGCTGGGCGAGGTAGGAATTAACGAACTTCCTCCGAAACGAGCGAATTATATTACGGAGTAATTGGTAACGATAAGTGAGGCTGATTTTGTAATCGTCATCCAACGGAACGTAGTGCAATGCTGTACCAATTAGAAAATGAGACGGCGTTAAAGGCATGTACGCGTCCCCGGTCTTGAATCGACAAAGTAGACGCTAATTCAATATGGATTCTGTCTTTTCAAAAACGGGAGCGTATTCGCCGTAGCTGAAGATTTGCACACCTACTGCATTTCGTAATAGAACTTTCTAGATTTTATCGCTGCCTCTCATAAGAGACTCCGAAATGAGAACTTCTGGACGAAATTAAAGTCCACTCAACGGAACTGCTAGCGGCGTATTCGACGATCTCGCGATTCAAAATAACATTTCCGGCCCTACTAGGTTCGTACCATTGTCAGAATAAATCCTCCTCGGCAAACCTCTTCGAGAGCAAAATCGATCCAAAGCCGCCAAAAAGGAATCGGTCGTCAAGTCCGGAACGACCTCGAGATATGTACTACTTTGGTGGAAAAGCAAACAAAAAATGCCGAGTACAATTTTCCGATTTTGGTAGAACGATGGTCACCGCATTTCACTGCAAATGGGCCAGCGAAGTCTACGCCTACATTATTAAACGATCGAGTAACTAACGTTCGTTCTGGAAGTAAACTAACCGATTATTTAATGACAAATCGTAGCCCTAATTTTAGAACAATGAATGCAACTGAAGATAATTTTTTTAACAATCTGGCCGATGCCGCCAACGATCCAGTAATTTGCTCTAACCAAATTGCGTATAAACGATTTTAATGCATGAAAATATAATTCGTCCAGGTGCGAAACATACAATTCTATTAGTCTTGATTTACGGTATAGTATTATAAGGAATTTCATATTATATAAATAGTTCGGTAAACTTAAACGACCCTTTACGCGCAATATACTTTTCTCGTCCAAAAATGGATTTAACGATGATAAGGCACTTTTCGACTTAACCGGAAAATTATTTGATAACGCTTCTATTTCTTCAGCGAAGTACATACATTGCGAAACCCGGATTCAAACACGATGAGCATTTGTCAACGAGTCCACTGATAGTGGTCCGTTCTTACGATCAGATTTTTTACATTTTCTATTTTCCGCGAATCTAAGTAGATACGCAGTAATTCTCAAAAGCCTACGATACAACGAGTAGTGAGCCAAATAATCGGAAATGGCAACTTCATCTTACGTAATTGTGCGTTTGTGCGATAAATGAGGGTTTAATTTGATCTGATAGGTTGTTAACATCAAGTACAAAAGTTGGAGAAAGCCATACTGGGCGGTCATTTACCCATTTGGGATAATACGAATCTAACAGCTCTTTCGCGCTAATACCTCTTGTACTGAGGTCTACCGGATTCTGTTTGTACTCATATGCGATCAAAATGACCTCGGTAATTCAGAAATTATATAATTTATCCGATTATGATCAAATATCTTGAGCTTAACGTGTTCCGACTTTATCCACGACAACACACAATCGTGGAATCACAAAAAGCGAACACATTTGCAATATCAATTTTAAATATATGATTAACGCGACACATTAATTTTGTTAACAATGCCGCTCCTAATAACTCCAATCTAGGAATCGTCGTTGACTTAATCAGCGCGACTTTCGTTTTTGCACATATCAGTGCGGACGATATAGTTCCATTCACATCGATAGTTTTTAAATAGACGCATGCCCAATACGCTTTACAGCTTGCGTCACAAAAACCGATAAGTTACAATAGGCGCGGTATTACGAGCTTTCGAATAAGCGATAATTCAAAGTAATAAACGTAAAATGAATTTTGAAGATGAAATACGGCATGATACGGTAAGTAGTAATGCGGCCAGACAATACGCCCAACGTATGATACTCGTGTTCAAGAAATCGCGGTACAAATTTCGTATTTCGGAATTTTCTCGACGCGTTTTAATGCTGCTAAAGCGTTCTTATAAGTGTTGATGAGCATATTACGATCGATTTTAAAAGGCAAACGAAACTAGAATATGGCCATCAGGTAGCCTGACAACGCTGTGCTCGAAATGTTGAATGCATTTCTCATGCTCCGACAAAATTAACTTACTTGGCCCAATAAACTCGATTTCCCAAAATTTTTCGATTTACATATCAACATCCGCTATCAATTGATAATATTTCGATGGCTGAGTATAACCTGTGAATGGACCAGTTTCGAAACATGTTTTATCGATAAAGCTTTTTTCTTCGAGCAAGCATAAATTAACAAATTCAATTCCGATTACCAAATCAACCTGCTCGGATTCTAAGCTTGAGTCAGCCAGCGAGAAGCCACTCATATTCTCTGTTATCGACGATAAGGAAATCTTATTAATGCGGTATGAAATTTTTGGTATAACACCCGCGTCAAGAACGATACGAAAATCATTCAACCGGGATCTAACCGTTAACTGAGACGAATATTCCGATCGCGTGACATCAGTGATAATTCCGCTAATTGACGAATAATTTCTTTTTACCGAAATTCTATTATCCCGAATGTCAAATTTCGGTACGGTTATTTCCGGAAGTTTAATATTACAAACGTTATACGACGCACTTTCGCCATTTGAAATCGGTGATAATAACGAATGGCGAGATGATCGGCAACTACGCATTTCGATGCTAGAACTTCGATTTCGTTTTCTAACCGAGATGAATTCAACGTAAATTTATTAGAGTCTGACATTACTTCAATTTCCATTCGATCGATATCCCCACCACTTTTTCCTTTCTTTAGCATTAATTACTTCTAATAACAGTTTGTGGAAGCCGTTCAAAAGTTGTTTAAAATCAGCGATTTTCGAACGTAATTGTGTAAGAATTTCTTCATTCGGTTGTTTCTTCAAACCTTCCTCGATACTAGTTTGTAACTCTAGAAGCGAGCGTTTATCCACGCGTTTTTGTTTTTGCAGCTCTTTTATATTAAACTTACATTCATCATCTCAGTTAAAACAAAAATTAATTATTAATTAACGATTAAATAAATAGAAGAAAATATTAAAAAACTTAATTCACGATTTTCCAGTTGCTTATTTCCCGGTTGTGTTATCATGTCGACTACTTTAAACTATCTCAGTACAATGCAGTGTTATTTAAATTTCTTTAAAAAAATGATTTAACGATTGCAATACACGAATTACTCGAGGTGCCGTAATATTATTCGAATTTCCGCGGGTTTTAGTTAAAATAATAGAACCGATAAACACGAAACCGAGTCGTTTTAATAATTAATATAACGAATTTATAAATTTGCGAAGTAAATCGACAGTACGGCTGCTACTTAACGAATTGCCGTTTAAATTATCCGGCCCGGGGGACCATTGTGTTGTACGAAATAAACCCAATGAATTAACGAACAATTTTATTTTAACGAAAACCAAATGACTTTTATGTAAATCAATTAACGAATATTTTTATTTTAACGAAAACTAAAAACGTATTTTGATTATAATTCATATCGAATCGAACAAAAAACATAACTTAACAAAAAAAACAAAAGGTAATTTTCCGTAGCGGAAAGAATAATAATAATATCATAGCGCAGAAATAATTGTTACCAGCAACGCGACATGCAGAGCCATATACTTTATTCGTGTTACAAGAAGTAAAATAGGTATTAAATGTAGTCGTAAATGTATAATCAGCAATAATTTGTCAGTGGCTTCTAGAGCAAGTGCTTAATATATTGACCATTTTGCTCTACCTCCAACTCAGGTCTTCGCGTAACGCTGTTTACGGCCCGTTGCACTAGTTTTGGTATTCGTCGGATGTCGTCAAACGCTGCGGCCATCCGCTGTATGCAATCTTCGCGTGTTTTGGTTGGTGTACGATACAGCTTTTCCTTAATACAACCCCGCAAGAAAAATTCCAGAGAAGCTATGTCGGGAGACCTTGCTGGCCATTCAATCGGTCCGAGGCACCCTATTACAACCGCACTGATGGAATATTACGCCACAGCTAGCTTTGAAAGCGATGATTGTATTTTGTTTTTTGTGTTTACAAAACAGCAAAGAAAAATAAATGAACACTGAGACTATGTTGTGATAAAATGCATGTACCGCTGATTTGAAAAATACGACGAACTGAGTTGAATTTTTACTTAGTTGATTGTACACTTACGACTATATTTAATATGTATTTTACTTCTTTTCAATATTTATTATTTTATTGCAATGAATTAATTTAATTAATTATGATTAATTAATTGTTCTCTCAAATGACTTTTCCCTCGGGACTTTTTTGTTCATTTTGACGAGCTCTATAGAGTACAACAAATTTCCTAAATTAGTTTCAGAACAGCCTGTATATATATTTATATATAAATATATATATTAATTACAACGTAATTCTTAGGCCGGCCACTATTAGAAAAAATGTCCCAATTTTATGTAAAGTTTGTTATATTTTAATTTTTACCGACTTCCAAAAAGAAGGAGCTTATACATTCATCGCTTTTTTTTTTTTTAAATGTTTGTTTACGCATAACTCATATTTATATAAGACCAATTTTACTGATTCTTTGTCCATTAGAAAGAGTACCATTCAACTTAGGTATTATGTGAGCAATTATGAAAATCAGAGAACATAAATTGAGTGTTCGTCAAAAACGTGAAAAAATGTGGTCCCTTTGGATTACTTTTTTTTTCTTATTATTTTTTATTAGTATAACAGAGGCGGTTGACTAAAAATGCTATCAATTTGCAAAATTACAATGGAAATTTAGCTTTGTTACCGACTTACAAAAAGGAGGAAGATACACATTCGTCTCGTTTTTTTTTTTTTTACGTTTATTCGCGCATAACTTATATTCATATGGACCGATTTAGAATTACGTTGTAAATTTTGATAATTTTATACAAAATATAGAAGAGAAATGTAAGCAAAGGGGGCCAAGGGGCACAGCCCCTTGCCTCTTACGAGGCCAAAATGGCCGAGTTATATATATATATATATTTAAAATGCATACATATTACTTAACTCTTTCGTATATAAGTATTTCATGATCGTTTTATGCTTCGTCAAAAATTTAACATTTCTCACAGTGGATTTCGTAAAAATACAAAATATTACATTTAAAATAGAAAATTGTATTGCATTTTATTCAGGTCAAAATATAATTCTCATTTCGTTACTTCTTTTTTAAAATAATATTAATAGCATTAAGCTATTAATATATTTTTACTCGGCTAGTAACATCTATACCATTATTTATTAATGACGAAGTTTAAAGGTGATCCATAAAGTAGTCGTAAGCGGTAGTGTAAATGTAGTAACATATACAATCGGGATTTAATGTCAAATGACGCATACCGAATTACACCATTATATACTACCGGAAGTTAGTTAACGGAAGAATGCACAGTTTTGAAGTTGTTATTGGGAAAAGTATAGATAAATGCTCTGAATTTCATAACGTATGTACATTGTACATGATGTTATTTTGTGAAATAAATCCTGTATTTTTTTCGTAGTTATGATTTCACGTCAAAATTTTCTATCTTAATCATTATCTCACCAATTCTGTACTCGATCATGAGGCTTTTTTTTATAACAGCAACTATTAATATTGTACCGATTACATTCATCGCTATTTTATCTTTGGTATTTCATTTGATTACTGAATTAAATATCAAGCTGAACTTTTCATAAATAATCTCATCGAATCGGAAAATCAAAGAAGACCGTGGTTGGACAACAACTCCCACACCACGCTCTACCAGGAAAAAAGTTATACGTCGACCTCCTTTGTAAAAGACCGTGTACACTTCAAATTTAATTACAAAGATATTGCTATATTTCTTTTTTTAAATCTATCCACCTAGTTTACTGTAACAACGCATTTTGAAAAAAATAAACAAAAAATCTATGGTAAGTCTCTTATTTTCGATTTATTAAACTCTAATAAGTGAATTGGTAGAAAGCGAAAATGAAAACAGTACCGTATCGCAATGTAGCTAAAAACGAAAAACGTAAAAGTATGGTTAGCATTTTAAGTTAGAGATAATTTGGCATAAAATATTTTGGCATCAATTTCCTACGTAATACATGAATGTTAAAATTCGCCGTATATATCTGACTTTAAGCCATATTACGATTTCACAGAATATTCTCAAATAAGGCATAAATGCAAATTATTAAAAATTTATTAAAAGAGTGAAAAGGAACTTGTTTTTTAAAAATTTTAAATTTTATTTTACCGGGAAAAAAAATAATTTCCATCATTCTCTATATCACGCATTATTACAGCGTCACCCTTTGTATCTGGTAAGCACAATTTTTTCCTCTTCTCACCTTGTAAAGTCACAAAATAATTACGTAAAACACCAAAGTATACAGGTGAATTATCAGAGATTCACATGTGTTTCAATTTATCTTCGCGCATTAATCTCACGAATTACCAAATCGATTTTGCTCCGGTTTTCATCATTGGGTAAACTGATTCTTATGTAAGGTTTTAATGCTTAATTTATAAGTTCACCGCGTAATTTAGCCGACCTATGAGGGTTTTTTGTCAATGAAATGGGAAAAACAAAAAGGTAAGATGCACTGGATAAAATTTAAAAAAAAACAAAAAAGAATAAAACAATAATCCTAGTAAATATAACTTAGACGTAAAAATTTAAATAAATTGTTCGCCATGATAAACATAAAGTAAATGTAAAAATTGTAATTAACACATTACCATAGTAAATATAAATAAACTCTAGATAACAGTTTATTTTATTTTCTGGCGCAAGTGAAAAAAAAAAGAACGTACCTATTAGTTTGATAATAAATTTTATTAAACTATTATATCAATATACAAGTAATAAATCAACTTTTGTGAAATACTTAACGAAGAGGCAAGAGAACCAGAACAAAACGGGATTATGTGAGTGGAGATTTCTCTTAAATGCGTAAATATTAGGGAACGCCGTGTGACAATTTGCGACCAATTTGCAACGGAGTATTCTATGCGCGCCAAATTGTAGAAAAGCTGGGAATCTGCCGATAAATTTGAGGACCATTTTTTATTGGATCTTCACAACAACCTAATAATTAAAATTCCAGGGAAAAAAAAAGGAAATTACACATATTTAAAATCCAAGAAAGCCAGCGGATAAGTAAGCGGACAGTTTATAGAACAAGCAAATGGTATAAAGAAAATTAAATGGTCAAGAAGGGGAGATGATTGTAGTGATGAAAACAATGTAGTAGTCAGAAATGAAGCTCAGGTGACTGTCAAAAGTATTTCAGCAAAGAAAATGAAATTGCGGGAAGCAGCTTTCAAACGTAGACAAAATACTGAATTGCTATATAATAGTATTAATTACGTGAAACTATTGTATTTAATAATGAATAATTGTTTACTCTCCTATTTTTTAATTTTTTTAGAATATTTGTTTTAGTAACTACGCAGTGTAACGTTCTATAAAAAAGATATATTTTATTAAAATATTTTAGAAATTAAAATTATAGAATAAATTATAAAGAATAATTCAATGGGAGTTGTAATAGTTGCTAACACCGGAAATATTACTTACACTCAAAACTTAAATCCTTGCCCAACTACTGTGGTTTGCTGTTGCGAAATATACTTAAAGTTTGTTTTAATTATTATATTAGTAATATGAAAAGAGAACTGAATAAAGAAAATGTATAATAACAAAAAAAAAAAAAAAAAGAAAAATTAAAAATTTCAGCAGGTATTAAGTCGCGGGTTAAACCGCAGGCAACAGCTAGCGGGTAAAAAAATGGGAAATTTAAAGAACAAATGAATAACATGAGGGAAATGATGAATAAGAAATAAAAATCAGATGGCTGCAATAACATTTTTTAGACCGACGTAGAATGATATCATCTGGAAACAAACTGGCTCGCAATAGACCAAATTATTTAACACTTTTTCGCGCATTATATTTTCACCAAGTGTGTTTTAAAAAAGTAATAATTGAATACAGTCGTTCGTATAAATTATTTCACAAATTCAAAAAAAAAAAAAAAAAAAGTGAAATATAGAAAGCATAATGCCTTTCTTATAAAAGCCGGAGTCGAAATAATAAAAAAAAAAAAAAGATTATTTCAAATTAGAACTCATTAGATTTTTCAAAAATAAACCTTCCTCAAATATTAGTAAACTCCCAGCAATTTCTTAAGTTAATATTATATCTGTGAAAAAAGCACGGCTTAAAATCAAATACATAATAATGTTTTTTTTCGAAAGAAATTAATCCATTACAGAGTAATTCATCATCTTCACAAAAATCAGTATATATTTCAAAACTTGTACGTCTTAACATCCGTTTTGTCGTAAATGTACGTAAACTATTATGAAAACGTCGACAGAAATCGGTATGAACCGAGCATACACACTTTATAAAACAATAAAATTAACTAAAGAAAAAAGCAAAAGAATCTTAATAATAATTAAATGGTTAAATGTATTACACGGAAAGAGATTTATTGAATTACCTCGGTTATAGCTACTTTCGCATTATTATCTTCAATAACAAAAATGGGAAATTTCCATTTACGAAGCATTATTTTACTTCCCCATGGATTCCACGGCTGCGTACTACTACAAGTCGACTGCAATTTTCCTAAACCCGAATATCGGTTTGGACATGTATCTTCATTCGAAAACGATCTCGTTGTATTGTATGTTTCATCCAGCAATAGAATAATGCCGTTTACCGAATTTAGCTGATTTAAAATATCCAGATTTTCCCTAAATAATGATACGAAAGATAAAAAATCATTTTGACGTAAACGCAGAGTATACGTTTTACATTTTAATGATTATTCATATCTTCAGCAATTGCTACTCGCTATTACAAAAAATTATATTCTGCGGTTAGTACTTCTATATTCCCAGATGAACAGGAAAAATAATATACAATAAAAATAACACTCAACCACTGTGTTTTACAATAAAGTTCGGTAATAACCAAAACTTAAACTGACGATAATTTTACTTCATAATCTGAACCTTGACTAATACTTTTATTCAGTGCAAGAAAAAATGAATAAAAGTAAAGAATATGCTAAAAGATAACACTTTAATACATTCCCAACTGTCTCAAAGCTCTATCCTTTCTTCTAACTGATAACTCGTGTTTGTCAGAATTTTATCATATTCGTTAATTTTATAAACATCGGTTTGACGTGACTATAAGTAAAGTAAAGTTACTATGTACATACATATATGTAACCGGTTCAACATATATTTAACTTTAATTTAAGGAGGTATTACAGTTTAGAAAAAAAACGTTTTTTTTTTGTTTTTTTTTATCAGACGTTAGTTTATAGTCAAAAGAATATAAATCTCGAATTTTATGTAAAAATTCGAAAAAATAAATTCATCGATAGACACGCAAATAGCCGATGCCGCAGATTAGACACACCCGCATACACACACACACACAAAAAGAAATTGAAATAGCCCATTTTTTCTGTACACACCGTATAGCTTGTATATGACGTGGGAGCGGCGAGAGAAAAGACGTTGCACGATCGCAATGGTAGGGGCATGCAGAGGAGAGGTGTTAGGCGTTTGTTACAGAACCGGGAGATAACACAGAGCCATTACGAGAATATTCCGTAATCTGAAAGAAGTCAAAAAAAAAAAAAAAAAAACGCTGACGGAATTAGCGAAATTGAAAAGATACGAAGCGAAAAAAAGAGCTCCCAAAGCACCAAAGAAGAAACCTGTTAGGAAATCTAAATCTGACATGCCAGTTATAAAAACTACTGAGCTAATTGGGAAAGTTATGAAAAAAATGTCTTTATATTATGGCTTAGCTATTAAAAAGCACCCAGACTCCATCGAAGCGGTGAAAAATGAAATATGGGCAACATATTTCTCTATGATCTCGACAGACGCTGCGCCACAGCATGAGAAGTGCGCAACCCCGAATGGTGCAAATATTTGAAAGCTCAAGCGAACAACAAGGTTTTCAAACATCCACCTGCTTTGAGTGAAGGGGTACAAGAATACGTCAAACCCGTTTATGAACGGCTAACAGGAGATGAACTTTTGAGTCGTTGTTTAGGTCTAAATACTCAAAATAACAACGAAAATTATAATAATACACTCTAAGCCATTATATCGAAACATAATTTTGTAAGCAAAAACATAGTTGAACTTGCCACCTATGTGTCCCTTTCAATACTCAATGAAGGTAGAAAAACGGTATTGAAAATAATGGAGACAATGGGAATCAGAATTCGGCTCTGAGCTATCGAATTCGTGGATTTCAAAGACCAACAACGCATACAACAAGCAGAAAAGCGTTCCCGCTGCAGTCACTAAGGGAGCCAAAATTGAGGCAAAAGAGGCTTGCCAAGAACAAAAAGATATTTCTGAGGAAGCCTCTGGTTTATTGTATGGACCAGGAATCATCGACTAGAATTTAATTACTCAAAACTTGAAAACATCGATGAAATTTCGCAAAAAAAACTTTAAATGCGTTTTTCCCAAAACTATGTTTTTTCAACTGGCGGAAAAGATTTCTCAAATTCTACTGAATCGATTTAAAAAAAAAAAATAATTTATTTTGTTCGTTATCAAAGCCATTAAGCATTGAACACAAAACATATTTAAAAAAAAAAAAAAACACACCTAGTAATTGGCTAAAACCAGCCAAAAAAAATGGTCATTTTTAAAAAAAAAAATTTCTGACCGCGGTCATTTTATTTTATAGACATATTTTTTAACGGAGTTAGGTTCAGTGTCGAATTACATGTCTGAGCTTCAAAACGATTTTTGTTTTTTTCAGATTGGATGCTTCTGAGCGACTGGAGGATTACCGCTAAATTTTTTATTTTTTTTTCGGCTTCGACTTTGACGACATCTTGTAGCTAAAAAAGGATTATATTAAAATAAATATATTTTTTTCAAAAAGTAGATGTTAAACACTACATGTAAAAAAAAAAATTATATGGTTTAATAAAAATATTACTAAGAAAAAAAATATTGAAATTATATCCTTTTTCCTGCCTTCTAAATTGCAATATCCCCTTAATACGTTCATTTATTTAATTGATGTTAATTAAAAAACTTTATGAAATACAGAAAGACAAATAATAATCGAAAAATGAACATTACTCGTAGGACTTCTTATCGCCCAACGTATCCCCGTAAAATAAGTTACGCGATTACAAAAAAACGTTTAATTTCATATAAGACCTTGTGAAAAAGTCTATATTTCACTGATCAAAAATTCACTTTACAATGTCCCGAATGATTTTAGATAAAACAGCGTAAATTAAATTAGATTTAAATAAATAATATCAAAATATAATTCAAAAGATCTTTAGTTCCTTTCTCGATATTTAATACAAGTCCGTCTTTGTATTTGTAATGTACAACTTTAACCGAATAAATAGAATACATATCTTTTCCTTTTATACGGTATAAATGAAATCAATTATAAAAGTCATTAATTATTTTCAACTGTTCATAAATACAAAATTAAATATCTTCTTTCGGATTAAAATATTTTCAAAATTAAACAATTTTTTCTTATCGAAAATATTTTTCTCCTTTTTAAATTTCCATTTTTTCGGGTATCCAAAATTACTGGTTGAATGGCCATTCCGTATTAATAATCAAAAAAAATTCTAAATATAACTTAACAAATAAGTCAAAAACATTATCAGTCAATACAATAGACAACTGTTAATGCTAGTGCCAGTGTATTAGTACGAAATTCAACATTAAGAAAATCGACAAAATACGACATCCCTAATGATGTTTTATATAAAGAACGTCATGAATTGCATATTCTCATAAAAACACACAGATTAAAAGTGCGCAAAGACAATAATAATATAGTAAACGAAATGTTAAAAAATAATTTAAAACAACGCAAGATAAAATAACGAGAATTACGAATTATTCGATAAAATCAATACACTGTAGGATTTAATTGAAACGTCGCAATTAACAAACATGTAAAAATGAAAATGAATACCAAATAGGATGTTTCCTTCCCTTCATTACTAAAAAATATGTACTGCAAGTGATACACGTGAAAATGTGTATATACGAGGAAGAGAAAGAGAGGGGAGGCATTAAAATATTTATAATTAAAAATTGATATCATTAATTGTGTGTATACCTAAATGAACAGCAGTGCTCTAAAAAAAATATTGAATTATCGTTTACAGAATACTTACAAAGTAAATAAATTGAGATTCATCATAATGATAAATGAACCTTTATTTTCTTCTAACCACTTAATATCATCGGGTTTCTCCGCTTTATAAATAATACCCAAATTTCCTCCAAAACTGGCTGTAAAAAAATAAAATTTTTTCCAAGAAATTGAACACTGACAAAAAGGCAGTAAATATATATCATAACTAAATATTGGAAAGTAAAAAAGTTAACACGCAAGAATACATAATTATTTGTTTCAAAATATTTTCTATACGTTGAAGTTACCGAAAAAATATATTTAATTTAATTACAAGCGCGATAACAAAAATAAATCTGTTTTAAAGCTTTTATTGAAAACATCTAAATCTAGTTATTCAATAAATAGAAAACTTTTATGAACACATACCAAATTCTAAATATCGGTTAACATAAATCTAAAAAACGGTTATACTCACAAGTGCATCCAAAGGAATGAGTTCCATTTAACCTTAGTATACACGGGAACACACTATGTACAGGTTTATATATTTTATTATAAAATGGTTGCACGTTTTGACAATCTAAAACAGAGTAATTGCACAGAATGTTTTATCAAATTCCGATTTTTTTCCTTAAAAAAAATCAGACATCAAATTAAATCAGGTATTATAAATAAAAGTACTTACCAATACCCAAAAAAAGCAGCAGGCAAAACACAGAAAGTATTTTTAAAATCATTTTACTACAGTTAAAAAAAAAAACCTGAATATAATAAAATTAAATTTTACGTTATCATTTTGCACAACAGAATTTTAGCTACTTCGCGGATCATTTTTTAAATGAAAACAGAATATATCGATTAAACACTATCGATAATTTTTGTTAAAAAATTTGACAACATATTTTAATTCCATTAAATATTATTTAATGAAACTTAATAATCGGTTAAAACTATTTAACGGATACACATGTGCAAAAAAAAAAGATTTTGAAAATAAATGTAGCACATGGTGTAAAAATTTTTAATTTCTATGGAAGATTTTAATTTATACCATTTGTTTAATTAATTACAACGTTTTATGATTATTACCATCATCAATGAACTTATTCCAAAAGAAAGTCATTGAATACGTTGATAAATGTTTATGGTTATCTATCGCCTCTTCATTCTGAAATGAATTATTCTACCGCCCAAATGCCGATATCATATACTTCAAGAGCGTAAGCCACAGCCCACATTAAGCTCCAAATTATTATTCAGCATTCAACATTAAATTTTCAAAAAATGTTAAGAAGTTAAGCTTTAAGAGAAGTCGAAAAAAACATATAGTAATATTTACAGTTACTAATATGACGGGAAAAAAACCATTTATTCTATATAATGGAATAGGTAAAAATTATACAATTATAATTTTACTGTGTGAATATAAATGATATTTTATAAGAAACTTTAGTAAAATATATTTGAACAGTAACTGAGCAATTGGATTAATGTCCGATCACACTCTAAGGAGTTACAATAAGTAAAAATTAGTTAAACTACTATATTTACGACAGTATAAGTGATTCCTCCATATAGGATGAAAGGAACATCATAAAAAACGAACTAATAATTATTTATAATGTTGATTTAAAAATTAATGGAATAAAAATGGAGTAATGGACTAAAGTAACTTGGAAAATATGTTACGTAACGACATTAGGATTCAAAGGAACATGCTTGCTTCTATATTATTTATAAACAGTTTAAATTAATTGAAAATTTTTTTAAAAAAAGTGAATTTTTCTTAAGTAAAGTCTATGAAGAAAATATTTGAAATAATGAAGAGTAATCGTTATGTACTTTAATAGCTGATAAATGCAATTTGTTTTCTAACATTCCAAGTATCACACTATTTCATGAATGTAATTAATTTGAAAATGCGATGAATAGAGAAAATTATAGGGAATTATTTAATTTATTTGTAGGAAATGGTGAATAACTGCAAATTCATTTTAAAAATTATATTTCTTTTTAATAGGAAATTTACAATTCAAAACGATTTAATCAAAGCTTGCAATAGACACCTAATGGAAATCAATAAGGCCAAGTATTAAAGACAAAATTTGTTGCTGTTATTCTTGAATTTATGGATATTTCTAAAATAATCATAGATATTTATAATTTTTCGTTATGTTAATAATGTAAATGGCAATGTTCAGAAAAGGTTTATTAGATTTTCAACATCAATAATGACCGAACGGTAGATTAAAATTTCAAAATGTATTTTTGATAATTTAAATAAATTTTACTGTAATAAACAAGTTCGGAACTAAATATTCATCTGTTAATGCAGAGTGAAACAGTGAATTTCTCTTAAATTAAATCGAAATATCCACAAGCATTATTTGCAATCAGCTATATATACAAATTAAATTTGATTTTACAGAACTCGGTAAAAATATTAAAGAGTTTAACATATTTTTATTAATGTTATATTTATTTTTTTTTAATTCATCAAAAAGATTGTGTTCTCTTTATGGAATTTTAAAAAATTGTTTTCTTTCAATAGCACCTGCCAAATGATTATACTAATGGAAGATCTTATAGTGAAAAATTCCGCTAATTTTTTACAGAGAAAAAGAAAAGTTGTAGTAAAGAAAAATTTTTATTGTCATTTTTGTTCCGAAATTATAAATAATTTTATTATATTTATAAAATAACGTTTTTTTAACTTGCAAAAATTAAACCTTTTGTCTGTTCTCGAATTAAGTAAGTTCAAAGAGAAACTTATTTATTCTCTAACATTATAGCAATAGTTATTTTAAAAAAACTTTTCGACA